>CM059190.1:104506534-104852863 GCA_030323885.1 Branchipolynoe longqiensis | reverse complement strand
CCTCCACCCTCCCAACACCAAACCCACACCCACAATGAGCCATCCTACTATAAATCACGTATTCATACTCCCACATCCCTTTACATTCCCATAAATAGCACTTGAAACTGCAACATTTTATTTTCGCCACCAGTGGGCGCCACCATAATCGTGACTAATACAACACACGCCGTCTATATTTACCTGTTAATGCACACCGCTTGAATAAAGTATCCGTGGAATCGGTTACCATGGCGACAAGACGCGATATTTCCTGTAAGGTGAAGGGAAATGATTGCATACAAAATAAGCAGTCTGTTTGTAGTAAATGTTCCCCCATCACCAGCTGCAGGAGTGCGGGGCCCCTGGTGGCCTCATTCGGAACTACACACACAGAGTTTATCATACCCCCATGCTGGTACATACACATATAAATATATTATATGTATATATATATATATATATATATATATATATATACATATATAATATATATTGTCGTACAGATGCACACAACAAAGGTTACATTGTGACTACAGTGGGGATCAAACCCACGCTTTTTGCCTTTCCAGAACTAGCATCCTAACCATTAGACTATTCAGACACTCTGATGCAATCACTCTATGCACACATATCTGTCTATGTGTCGCCTTGCCTGAGAGGTCAGGGCGGACCACTAAACTCATCATGCGGGAATCATAAATTTGTTTAATGGTTTACATCCAAGTTGTTAACGCTTACAATTACGCACATACAGGCAACACAAGTTACACATACATACACAGGGTAGGTTCAACAACTATACAGCATGTAGTTTGTAGAGGGTCCTGGTCATGGCACCAATGTCATGGGTGTGATGCAAATATATACAGGGATGTTACACCTAGAGCAGATTTCAAACTCACAGCGCTTGCCATGCCAGAGCTAGTATCCTATCCATTAGGCTACCTAGGCTCCCTGATGCAACTACCCTATCCAAGCCTAGCCGTCGCAATGTGGCTCCTTGCCTGAGAGATCAGTAACGACTACACTATGCAGATATGTGCAATAAATTATGCATCACATATTCATGTGATGTAAAATGTATTATCCAAATATAAATAATGCAAGGTTTTGCATATTATCAAGTCCAAGTCCCAGCTATATGCCAGCTTTATACCAAGCTAACAGGTGGCGCCACAGTGGTGGCTTTCCACACTAAATACCCACAGCTAACTCTGTAAGTTGCAAGAGAACTTTTGTTGTCGTCTTTATCGGTCGTGTTAGTAATATAGGGTATGCAGGTATTGCAGGTATAGCAATACCTCAGGGAGTTTGATGCCCCTGCCCTGCAGAGTTGTAAACCACTGCCTTGTGGTACAGGTTCTTGACAGAACCGAAGGCTAAGGGAGCAAACCCTAAACAGAAAACCATGTCACTGTGGCAGCATTAAGGGCGGTTGATGTATGGAACTCCCAACATCTCCCAACCAGCCACTGCAGGGACAAATAGTTTTGCGCCTGTCTTGACATGTTCTTGCCGGTGTGAAACCTCTATTTGCTCCCCGAGAGAGTGCCGCTGGTAACTTGCAAAAGCCAGCAGCACTTCAACACTTTTGCAGGCAGCTTTCATGAAATGTATCAAGTGATGGATGCATTGATGCTAAAATACAGAGGAGGATGGCCAAGGCTAGCGCATCTTTCGGCCGACTATGCCAGAGACTCTGGAACAACCACCATGTGTCCATTCGGGTCAAAGGCAAGATCTACCGTGCAATCGTGCTATCCACCCTAATATACGGAGCCGAGGCCTGGACAGTGTACAGACGACAGGTGAAAAAGCTGCATGCCTTCCTGATGCGACATCGGCATTCAATCATGAGGCTAACCTGGAAGGACAAAGTGACAAATAAGGAAATACTCGAACGAACGGGGCAGCCCTCCATGGAAGATCTTCTGATAAAAAAGAATCTCCGGTGGACTGGACACCTCATGAGGATGTCATCAGACAGGCTACCAAAGCAGATCCTCTATTCTCAACTGTCTTCTGGTTACAGAAAGAGAGGGCGCCCTCATCTCCAGTTCAAGGATACCATCAAGAGAAACTTGAAGCTGAGAGACATTAAGACCGACTCATGGATGCAACTCTCACAGCAGAGAGCTAAATGGAGAGCGGCAGTCAAGTAATGAAAGCAGTCTTTGTAGCATCGCGACCGACAGCATGATGATGATGATGATGATAGTAATATTGACATAGAGTATAACCCCATTCAACCAAGCTTGGTTAAACCAAACGATCGGTTAATCCAAACATTTTTCAGCGGCCTGACAAATTCCTACTATTTATCATATAAAAAAGTTGGTTAAACCAAAGTCGGTTAATCCAAATTATCGGTTAATCCAAGGAAAATTGTCGGACCCCAGGCCACTTCCGGTACGGTTAAACCAAACTTATGTGGTTATAAGGTCATCTGAGACCCCACCAACTTTTTTATATGATAAATGATAGTATTTTGCCAGGCCACCAAAAAAGTTTGGATTAATCGATCATTTGGTTTAACCAAGCTTGGTTTAATGGGGTTATACTGTATATACATAAAAAACAATAATCAAAGTGTCCACATACATTGTATATTACACTCATAATGCACCCACATTTTTGCCAAAGCCAAGTCAAAGTCGAAGCCAAAGCTCGGTTAAACCAATGATCGGTTAATCCAAACAAATTTGTAGGGTGCCTTCAAGTTTGGTTTAACAAGGTTATACTGTAGTAGGGTTCTCGCACTACTATTCTACCAGATTAACACACACAACACTTTGCACCTCAATGGAAGCTTGGCTTAACACACATAAATATCATACACAGTACTTTGCACATCAATGGAAGTTCAGCTTAACACAGACATCATTCACACCACTTAGGAGTGACTTACATGCTATTGCCAAACCATCTAGGATAACCAAATGAGCTACACACTAAGTTGCTCATGCGCAGACAAACGTAAATCATTGACGAAGGAAGTGTGACTGTTCAATGAGTTGACACATGACAGTCCGCATCCCATGTGGCAGGTCACGGGATTTGAACCTGTGGTTCAAACCCTGGCCGAGTGAACCCAACGACTTACAAAATATACTTGTCACTACCTAGCCTGGCACATAGTATTACTAGGATATCACTCTTTGATAGCTCTGGTACCGTGACATTGTAGTAAGCCAGTGAGGGCTTATTGTGGTTTTATCGGATGTGACACCCACATTATCGCACAGTGTCCGCCTGCCTTGAGAATGGATCTGTGACTGTTGGTGAGTTTGTTCGCCCCGGTATGTGTCTTTCCTGGGAATTCTGACACCCACTTACATTTCTCCCCATGCATGGCCACCACACCCAAACCCACCCCTCACCCCCACCCCCACCCCCACATACACACCCACATACAACACCCCCACCCGACACACAACGCCCCCCCCCCAACACCGACACCCCCCATCCCCACCCCCACACTCACATTCACACCCACATACAACACCCCCCCCCCCAACACCGACACACCCCACCCCTACCGGCAATATCCCCCACAACCCCATACACCCCCACCGCCATAGAACATCCCCCATCCCCACCCCCACACTCACATTCACACCCACATACAACACCCCCCCCCCAACACCGACACGCCCCCCACCGCCAATACCCCCCCCCCACACACACACAACCCCATACACCCCCACCGCCATAGAACATCCCCCACCCCCCATCCCCACCCCCACACTCACATTCACACCCACCTACAACATCCCAAAACCGACACACCACACCCCACCCCCACAGACAATACCCCACACAACCCCAAACACCCCCACCGCCATACCACATCCCCCACCCACCCCCACCCCCACCCCCCACTTTCACACCCACATACAACACCCCCCCCCCACACACAACACCCCCAACACCGACACACCCCACCCCCACCGACAATACCCCTCACACACTCCACACATTGCCTAGCTCAATGCCTGGTACATTGCCTGGTACATTGCCTGCTTCATTGCCCCTGCCCGCCCCGCCCGCCCCGCCCCCCCCCCCACCCCGCCAGCCCCCATACCCCGCCCCTCCTGCTCCCCAAACCCCGCCACTCCTGGTCCCCATGCCCCACCCATCCTGGTCCCCTGCCCCGTCCTTACCAGCCCCCATACCCCGCCCCTACCAGCCCCCATACCCCGCCCCTACCAGCCCACATACCCCGCCCCGCCTGGCCCCCTGCCACGCCCCTACCAGCCCTCATGCCTCGTCCCTCCTGGTCCCCATACCCCGCCCTTGTCACCCTTCATCTCCGCCAATGTCATCCTCCTGATCCTCCACACCTTTCAACTCCCCCTCCCCCTCCAGCCCCCACCCATCCAGCCCCCCCACCTCCTCCGCCCTCCCTGATGCATGACTTACCCAGAATTCCACTCGTCCTCCGCCCCCACCAGCTGGGTGCCGAGTCACGTGACCTGGACTGCCAATAAACGCATTTATGATTCACGAGTTCTGCAGCCAAAGACAATAGTCTGTCACTGAGGGGGGGGGGGGGGGGGGGGGGGGGGGGGGGGGGGGTGGCACACCCCGGGAGAGTTCACTTACTGGAAAAGGGGTGTGTCACCTGGCAACTAATCCCCACGTTAAAGTTGCATAGTCCGATGGTCTTGAGTTTGTGTAATTTTTTCTGAGATAATTATATTAAATTGATCGTTCTAATCTACTATACTTTAGTTTGAATTCATTTTTTATTTTAAATGGCTAACTTTTGAGATATTTGAAGTATAACTGTATCAAATTAGTTTGGGCAAGAATGCTAAAACTTTTACACCGTAGGCTTCTGCACTAACAGGTTCTATTAAATTGCCTACGTATTCCCTCAGTATGTGGGAACAGATGATTAATTTGTTAAAAGCTTGTTTTATTTAATGACACCTCTAGAGCACATTGCTTTTTATCATCGGCTATTGGACGTCAAACATATGGTCATTCTGACATATTTCTTTAGAGGAAACCCGCTGCCACCACATAGGCTACTCTATCCGATAAGCAGCAAGGGGTCTTTTATATGCACTTTCCCACAGACAGGACATCACATACCACAGCCTTTGATGAACCAGTTGTGGACCACTGGTTGAAACGGAAAATAACCCAAGCTGCAAATTGGTCCACTGAGTAGGATCGATAGGATGACCCACACCTTCGCTGATGGACACTCTACCACCTGAGCTACGTCCCGCTCGATGCTTAATAAGTGCATCTTTATCTAAGTTAGAGTTATGAGGTATGCAGGTATAGCAATACCTCAGGGAGTTTGACGCCCTTGCCCTGCAGAGTTGTAAACCACTGCCTTGTGGTACAGGTTCTTGACAGAACCGAAGGCTAAGGGAGCAAACCCTAAACAGAAAACCATGTCACTGTGGCAACATCAAGGGCGGTTGATGTATGGAACTCCCAACATCTCCCGACCAGCCACTGCAGGGACAAATAGTTTTGCGCCTGTCTTGACATGTTCTTGCCGGTGTGAAACCTCTATTTTCTCCCCGAGAGAGTGCCACTGGAAACTTGCAAAAGCCAGCAGCACTTCAACACTTTTGCAGGCAGCTTTCATGAAATGTACAACCACACAAAACAAAAGCTGCATGCCTTCATGATGCGACATCTGCGTTCAATCATGAGGCTAACCTGGAAGGACAAAGTGACAAATAAGGAAATACTCGAATGGACATGGCTGCCCTCTATGGAAGATCTTCTGATCAAAAAGAATCTCCGGTGGACTGGACGCCTCATGAGGATGTCATCAGACAGGCTACCAAAGCAGATCCTCTATTCTCAACTGTCATCTGGTTACAGAAAGAGAGGGCGCCCTCGTCTCCGGTTCAAGGATACCATCAAGAGAAACCTGAAGCTGAGAGACATTAAGAACGACACATGGACGCAACTCTCACAGCAGAGAGCTAAATGGAGAGTGGCAGTCAAGTAATGAAAACAGTCTTTGTTGCATCGGGACCGACAGCATGATGATGATGATGATATCTAAGTTAGATATGTAGAACAAAATCTGGATAATGTTTTGGTTTTGAAAATTTGATGCTTTATCAGACTATGCAACTTTAAGGCAACCAACATTTTGTACAAAAAAAGTCAACTAAATAGCCCCCTTAACATTCACTTATTAAGGCAAAGAAAATCTCAATAGACGATTTCTACCAAAAACCTACCCCCTGACGACAATGCCAAGAACTAATGTGGCACCGTGTGGCATTTTCAGAGAAAAAAGTCTTATAGATGATTTCCACTACCAACTCACTCTCTGATGACTAATATTGAGGGTAGCAGGTCACGGTTTTTTTCTTGAAGATTTATACTGCCTATCATGGATAAGTCTGAATAGACTTGTTTTCACCATTAGACAGTTTGTCGATAGAAAGCCCGAGCCTACACTTTTACCGACCCAAGGGATTTTTAACCTCCCACACCACATAGACATGCTATGAGAGCAACTGGCCTTTGGTGACGCTGTAAGTTATGCACTGCGGTGGAACTCCAAATTGGCAGAGGTGGGGGGCACAGGGAATCGAACCACTGACCTTCAGATTAGGAGTCCGACCTAGAAAAAAGGCAGACACTCTAACCACTCCACCACAGAGAACACAACAAAGTTGCATAGTCCGATGGTTTTGAGTTTCTGAAATTTTCTGAGATAAATACATTAGGTTGATCATTATTATGTATCTCACTTTAGCTTGAAGTAACTTTTATTTTAAGTGGCTAACTTTTGAGATATTTGAAGTGGAACCATGCAAAATTAATTTTGGCAAGCTTGTCAAAACTTTGATGCCATATGCTTCTGCAGTAACAGGTTCTATTCAATTGCCTCAGTATTCCCTTCTATGTAGCGACAAATGTTTAACAAGTGCACCAGTATCTGAGTTAGATAATGTAGAATCAAATTTCGATAATTGTTTTGGTTTTGAAAATTTGATATTTTCATCGGACTATGCAGCTTTAATATACTCAGTGGAATTGATTTAATAGAGGATTTCCACCACAGATCCACCCTCTGATGACAATGCCAAGAACTAGCAGCTCACTGTGCAGAATGCTCTGTGAAAAAGGTCTTAAAGAGGATTTCCACAACCAACCCGCCCTCTGATGGAAGCGGCAAGAACTAAAGTTGTGGATAACTGCTTTCTGTGCAGGATGCTGTGAAAAAAGTCCTGAAAAAAGATGATTTCCACCACCAACCCGCCCTCTGATGGCAGTGGCAGGAACTACTGTTGTGGGTAGAAGCTTACTGCGCATGCTCAGTGGAAGCGGTGGAAAATACCCCCACACCCCCACACCCCCACACCCCATAGCCCCACACCCCCACACACCACCCATAACACAAATAAAACGTATTAGAGCAGTCTCCACGGCGCTGCGAATATCCAAAGGGGAACCCCCGCACCCCCCTACCCCCCGACCCCCCCCCCCCCAAATACAGATTGTGTCTAGATTGTGTACTAAAGATAGTGAGAGCGGGTTCTCTAGCCTCCCTGCCGCCCAGTCTCCCTGTATCCTTCTGTCTATCTCATTCTCTGTCTATCTGGCTCTCTCTCTGTGTCTGTCTCTTTCTCTGTCTGTCTACCTATGTGTATGTCTCCCCGTCTCCCTGGTTCCCTGTCTGTCTGTCGTTCTGCTTCCATGTCTCCCCATCTGTCTATTGGCTCCCTGGTTCCCTGTCTGCCTGTATGTCTGCCTGTCTGTCTGCCTGTCTGCCTGTCTGTTTGTCTGCCTGCCTCTCTGTCTGTGTGTCTGTGTGTCTGTCTGCCTGTCTGTCTGCCTGTCTGCCTGTCTGTTTGTGTGTCGCTGTGTCCCTGGCTCCCTGTCTGTCTATCTCCTTATCACCCTATCTGTCTCCCTGTCTGTCCCTAACACTTGTGACAGTCTGTCTGACCTCATGTCCACAGTGTCTGTTTCTCTGTCTGCCTATCTCAAATATATGCATATATGCCTTTGTGTCTATATGTGTCTGTCTCTCTGTCTGTGTACCTGTTTCTCCACATATCTGTCTCTGTCTGTCTCTGTCTGTCTCTGTCTGTCTCTGTCTGTGTACCTGTTTCTCCGCATGTCTGTCTCTGTCTGTCTTTGTCTGTCTGTCTCTGTATGTCTCTGTCTGTCTCTGTATGTCTCTGTGTGCCTCTGTATGTCTCTCTCTCTGTCTCTCCCTGTCTCTCTCTGTGTCTCTGTCTCTCTCTGTCTCTCTCTGTCTCGTTCTGTCTGTCTATGTGTCTAATTGTCTGTCTGTCCAGTGAGGACGTGCCGTGCAGCAGAAAACTTGGCCAGTAGCAATAAGTCGCCAGATACTTGTTGACTCTGAAGAATGCGGCAGGAATTCGTCTAAGTGCCGTGTCCTGGTACGGCCCTCCGACGATAGGGGCGCTGCGAGCGGCCGCTGACAGCTCTGCGTGCGTCTCCTCTCCGATAGTAGTTCGGGGCCCGCCCGCGGGGGCGCCACTGCCGATAGGGGCCGATATCGGCGAGGGCCTAATGACGGAGACTCCGGGCGGAGTCTGGCGGCAGGGGGCGCCGGTGTTGCGGGTTTGGGCCTCCGTCGGTTTACGATCTACGCTGTCGCTTCTGCGCATGCGCGGATGCGCTGCGCATGCGCCAAAATCGACAGGTGCTTTCAAACTGCAGAATGTTGCAGGTTTGGGTCTCCGTGGGTTTATGCTCTACGCTGTTCCTATCTCGGGAGGGGGAGGGGATTATTTTAATAATTCTTTTTGTTATCTCTGAGAGGGGGGGGGGGGGGTGTAATTCTTGTTTATTTTTGTTCCTATCTCGGGACGGGGAGGGGATTATTTTATATGATAAATGATAGTATTTTGGCGGGCTGCCAAAAAAAGTTTGGATTAACCGATCGTTTGGTTTAACGGAGCTTGGCTTAATGGGGTTATACTGTCGGACGTAAGGACGTTTCAGGCAGATGTGACACTGACACTATAATGACATAATAGATGTTTTCTGCACTACGGTAGTGTTCATAAGCCGTGTTTACACGGGCAATTGTGAAGCGAATTAGACAAAGTGATTCATATGAAGCGAAGTAGCGGCGCGTTTACACGAAGCGAGTTTGAAAGTGTTTCGGCGCCGGGAACCAGCAGCCTTAGTTCTGCCTGTAGCCGGCGAGCACTGCTATTTGTTTACTTTACACTCGGCGATTCGAAGCCGATGTAGCTGCTACGTTAATATCGCTTGTAATTTAGGGTTAATTTAATTAAATTTCATTATTTGAGTATGTAATTCTGTTAAATATGATCGCATTCAATAGATTTCGGCCTAATCGGTCCCTAACACTGCCGGGCACCAGCGATAGTTACAGCTGCGCATGTAGCCGGCAAGCACTATCCCCGCCCGGGAACCAGCGGAATCGCTTCATATAAACCACCTTGCGAGGCGATCTACAAAAAGCGCATCATATGAATCGAATCAGCCCTAATACGCTTCAGCGGCGCGTTTACACGGCGAATGTGAGGCGAACTAGGCAAGGCGATTTATATGAAGCGATTTAACTCTCCCGTGTAAACACGGCATTATTCATATGTAAGAACGTTTCATGCGGATGTGACACTGACACTATAGTGACAGTATGACTGTCACTTAACTCAACCACATATCTCCTTTAGGAATCGAACAACAATTTCATAGTTTGATCAAATAAAAGCAAGCAAAGCAGCGGTTTGCAGCAATCGGCGGTATTGGCACATAGCTACATTGACCACGAAACGATCACTGCAGAAAACATCTATGATCTAGAAAATAGCACCAGATACAATAAAACTGTCTTAGGCCACGGTTTGAATCTGGCGGATATGTCTTTCGATTTTGACGCATGCGCAGACTATGCCATTCAATTTTGACGCATGCGTAGAAGCGATGCGTAGAGCGTAAACCGACGGAGGTCCAAACCCGCCACACCGGGCGTCGGGCGGAGAGTGGGAGAGTGTGCTTGGAGAGTGTGGGCCGTGACGGTTTGGGATGTGGGCGGAATGTGCCGGAGAGTGCGCATGACCGGCAATACTTCCGGGTCCCCGCGGCTCGTTGCATTGTGGGTATATATATATATATATATATATATATCATGCATATATATATTATATGGAGTATAATGAATTATGCTAATATAAAGCACGTGGAACGAATTTATATTATTATTATCCGACACTTGACTATTATTGAATATTGAATATTGCATTGAACATTGTGAATACAACTGGAAATTGAAGTCGCGCGATAACCGCCGGCTCCGATTCGTGACTGACGCGCCACCACTGCTTGTGGCGGACACTAAATGTGTTGGGCAGTAACCGCACTTCTGCAATATTATATATATAATATATATATATATATATATATAATATATATATACAATATATATAATATATATATCATATATGTTATATATATTATATATTATATATATATATATGTTGCATGTAATATATTACGTGAATATAGATAAACAGGACGCATATTACAGACTATCAGTTACTCTATCTTACGCCTGCTCTGTTTGTTTGTTCCCATCTTTATATATTCTCGGCGCGCATGACAATGCACGCAGCCGTAGTTAGGGTTTGGGCCGGTGGTGGCGCCACCGGTCCCAGGATGGAGGGAACGGAGCAAATACATTGCGAATAGGAATTGGTAATAAATGAATAATAAATGGATAATAATTATAAATTCCCTTCCACAATGCTTATACATCACATGTGATTGTGAGTATAAGTAATGGAAGGTTCTAACCTTTGTGCATATATCCATATGGATATATGTATATATATATACATAATTTAATATATGCACCAGTCTCTAAGTCTAAGTTGGATATCTAGAGTTGAATCTAGATAAGTGTTTTATTTGAGAAAATTCAATGCTTTCATCGGGCTATGCAGCTTTAGACTTTGCATAGCCGCTGCGCTTATTCGCAACTGCGCTTCCGCTTTCAATTCTTACTTCCAAATGCTCCCCACACACTTGCCCTTCTCCCAGCTTTCTAGTCGGAAACAAGAAGTGCCCGGTAACCGGAAGTGCCCCGAAACCGGAAGTTCCCGGTAACCGGAAGTGTCCGCAGGCGCTGCCCAAATGGCAGTAGTTCTAGTGTGTGAACAGCCCTCCAGGGACCAGCCAAAACATTAGTTTCCTGGCATCGCCCACCGGAAGTCGGGTTGAGGGTTGCGCTGGTTTTCAGTTTGGGCGAGTGGGGGGTGTTAGTGTTACCAATGCGCTCACTTCCGGTTTGTGAGTGATTCCCAAAAGAACCAGATGGGATGGCTGAATGAGTTGAGTGTCTGTCCCCTGTTTCGGGAGATTGGGGTATCGGAACCCATGAGTTCAAACCCTAGTCCAGTCAAACCAATGACGTAAAAATTGATACTTGTCTCTTTCCAGCCTGGCGCTTGGCATTACTGGGATAGGGCAAGAACTGGTTGACTCAGTGTCAGGATAATGTGACCCGAGTGGGATATCAGGTCATGGTGCTGGCAGCCCGATTTCCCAGTGGGGCAGCACTATAAAGACACCATGAGTGTGCACTGTCATAAGTCAGTACCCATCCTGATATAACCTTAGATGTTGCTAGGATGTAAAGCAAAACTTCCCAGAAGGTATTAGAGTGAATTTGAGCTCATTATTTACCCATCCTGCAAAGCGGCTGCACCCCGACATTGGAAGGTGTTGGATGCACCTAGTCTGACGTTGGCTGGATATTAAAAATTATCAGAAATTTAACATCGCAAGTTTGATGTTGGTTATATGTTGCAAAATAATTGAAATTTTCTTATTTGGAAGTTTGACGTTGGATAAATATTTAGAAATAATGGGAAATGTGTCTTCAGATTACCTGTGTGAAATTCCACCTGGGGAGGTCAACACACCTGAATACAAAAAGAACAGAATTTACATAGGAGGTTTAGGTTACGAAAGGAGAGGAAAAGAGCACCAGGGCAGTTATCGATAAGTATAAATTTGGTAAGTCGTTGATTTGACTCGGGGTCGGGGTCTGACCAACGACCTCCTATACACAGGAAGCTAGCCAGCGCTTTGACCAATTCAGCCATCTCGTCCGGTCCCAATGGGACGGCAGGTTGGCGGAGAGTTGTTGACTGAGAATGACGGGTGCAGTATGAGGGGACCCTCATAAGTATATTATATATCTATGAGGGCATCATCATGCACAATGGTGGTGGCAAGAAGGCTTACATTGTTGGCGCTTTGCAGAAAGGAGGCAGTCGCGATTTGGTCACGTGGTACTATTTGGTCACGTGATTACAACCTGCATTCCTGACTATATGGTGCCGCTTTTAAAATTTATTTGGTTAATAATCTTTACTATTATTGTTAAGGTTCTTTTGTTAGGACCGAAGTACTGGTATTCCGGATATGTGAAAATGTTGGTATTTTACACCAATTAGAGAACATAAGTCGATGCTGTTTAATATAATAGAAACAAAAGTATATGTGATAATGCAATGGAATCCTCTTGTGATGATGTCAATTAGTCAGCTTTAACGTTATTTCTAGGTAAAAATCTTGTATTTAAACTACATTTTTGGATTGGCGTTTACATGGTTTTGCGCATGAACTCTTCAAATATCATCAGTGAATGCGGTGAGTATTTCTTAATTTGCACCAATTGTTGAACTCATTCTTCTCTGGGAGTTACTTGGTACCTACTTCAGGTATGTGAACGTCAAAGTCGGCTTGAATCATCCTCATAAACTTATAAGTAAAATAGCGGCTTTTATTTGTGTCGTTGAAGCAGTATAACTAAAGCTACAGAACTAGCACAGCCAAAGAACTTCAACCAAAGTAGTGCAACCAAAGAACTGCAACCAAAGAACTACAACCAAAGCAGTGCAACCAAAGCAGTGCAACAAAGAACTGCAACTAAAACAGTGCAACCAGAGAACTGCAACCAAAGAACTGCAACCAAAGAACTGCAACCAAAGAACTACAACCAAAGAACTGCAACAACAAAAAACTGCAACCAAAGAACTGCAACCAAAGAACTGCAATCAAAGCAGTGCAACCAAAGAACTGCAACCAAAGAACTGCAACCAAAGAACTGCAACCAAAGAACTGCAACAACAAAAAACTGAAACCAAAGAACTGCAACCAAAGCAGTGCAACAAAAGAACTGCAATCAAAGAACTGCAACAAAAGAACTGCAACCAAAGAAGTGCAACCAAAGCAGCATAACCAAAAACAGTGTAGATCTAACCAATGCTATCGCGAAGCCCATCACCCTCCCCGCACTGAGAGAGGTGGAGGAGGCGGCTGAGTAGTAGTTCCGCACCAGCCCGCTAGGGGGTGTACCGATAGGTGGGGCGGAGGAGGGATGTTGTAGCCGCTGAGCGTCCATCAGATAGGTCCGAGACGCCGAGCTGTCTGTAGTCGCTCCGACCCTCTCCGCCATCGCATTGCCGGACACACGCACACGCACACGGACACGCACACGGAGGTCCCACAGACGGCGCTGGTCGGACACGTGGCCGGCCCGCAGGTGAGTTAGTTGCCGGCGTGTTTAGCTGAGTTTACTTTAGTTTAGCCGAGGCCCGGTCGGCGCGTCCTCCTCATCGCGGTTTTGCTGCAGTTCGGACGCCGGGGACTCGGCCTCCTCAGCGGCCGGACTCGGGCCCCGGAAGTGGATCATTTCGGGGGGGCAGTGCCACCTGGGAGACTGCGACTGTGCTATATATGTGATGTATAACGAATTATGCGGGTGAGACTATAATTTGTATAAAGACATGAAAGGGAATTTATTGTCTATATTAATTATTGTACACATTCTGTATATTATTATGTATTGCCTCCTCCGCTGCGTGATGGTGGCACCTCCATCGGCCCCCACTGTAACTACCGCGGTCACCAAGTGCTACTCGCTCTGGAGGATTAACAAAATTGTTTATATCTTCTTGGTTGTCCATCAGTGGCGATGATGATAGCAACTCATCATTTGTTGTGAACTCGTCGCTGACTGATGAGTCTAATTTGTGCTTGGAATGTGCAGTGGCATGTTGGACACGTGTGTGCAGTTGCTGTCGGAGAGTCTGGTAGATGAAGGAGACAATCTTTTCTCTGCTGACACCTTTGCTTAGCTTGAGATATACGATCAGTTCCAAACTGTGTTGTGCCTTTATGAATTTTGAATTTTTTGTTATTGAGGCTGTATTTATACTGTCCATAGCATATAAGCCCGGGTACCCAGGCTTGTTTTCAATGCTGGCCAGTTGTAGTGTTGGTGTTATCTTACCACACAGTAGCTGCTGATAAGGTATTTGATTGCCTGCATTTCAGTAGCAGATAGATAATTGGTTGGTATGGTTAGTAGCCTATGTTAGTTTTTTTAAATTTTCGTGGCATATATGTATTATTTTATTTTGTTCTTCTCTTATTACTAAAATAGCCTACTCCTATTTACATATCATAGGCTTGTATGTAGCTGTGTGGTGTGTTATCTGGCTACTTTTGGCATGGTTACCTTCCATTGGGTGTCCCGCTGGTGGGCCGTGACATATCACATGCACCTTTGCAGTGGAGCTTAGTGGGGGTTTCCTAGCTTTATTTTGCACAGATATTTTTGTAAGTTTTTAGGTCAGCAATTTGTCGTTCCTTTACCGTTTGGGCATTCCACACCTTGGTAGCCATTTCCAGCGCGCTTCTCTCATGAGCTTTTATTTGGCTTCTGGTCTGCTTTAGTAGTGGTGCATTAGAATAGAATCGTGGGCAGAGTGAGCGCCATCAGACAAGTTACAGCATTTGAAGGTAGGGTGCGACATAATCGGCCCGGTTGCATAAAAAATAGGTCGACAATTTAATAACAGATCAGTATAGTAAATGACTTAGAATATAATAAGGTGTGGAAGCTTCCAATTAATTATACTTGTATAATGCTTATACATCACATATATAGAATGGGGCTACAAAGGAAAGTCAAACATGAAACAACGGGATGGCATCTTTATTATCCATCCGGCTAGAGCAAGAATACTCTGACCGGTAAAAATACGCAAGCAAAATTTAGGAGGGAGTGAGACTGATTTGCAGCTATGAGACTATTTATAGGACAAGTGCAGCACAGCAGATGCGGGGTGAATGGATCATAGGGCCGCAGCACACAGCGCACAACAGCTGATACAAGAACAATAATCGTTCATAATCCTGATACAATATTCAGAAAGCTCAGCATGACTATTACAACATCAATAATAGCCCCAGATATAATTCTGCCTATATATACTTGTATAATCTTAATTAATATACATATTATATATATATATATACAGTTGTCATGCATAATAGAGACAATGTGGAGACGGAGCTGTTTGAAGAGAAGTTTAAAGCTGCCTAGTCCGATGAAATATCAAATTTTCAAAACCAAAATAATGATCTAGATTTGATTCTACATATCTAACTTAAATACTAATGCAATTATTAAACATTTATTTCTGCATTGAAGGGAATACTGAGTCAATTTAATAGAAGTTTTAGAACCTGTAAGTGCAGAAGACTCTGGTGTCTGACTTTTGGCAAGCTTGCTGAAACTAATTTTCCATGTTTGCATTTCAAATATCTCAAAAGTTTACCATTTAAAATATAAGTAACTTTCAACTAATGTAAAGTAGATACTAATGTCTTCGTAATGATCGATCTAATATATTTATCTCAGAAAAAATACACAAATTCAAAACCATCGGACTATGCAACTTTAATATCTTGGGGAAGGAGATAAAATACAGAGTTTGAATTGAAATCCGTCCCTAAACTGTGAGGAATGACTTTGCAACCAAATCCTCCATTTTCCCCTGTTCACCGCCGCCCTCTGGGACTTGCCGAACTCCAGGCCTGTCCAATCACTGATGTCGTCTCCCCATCTTTTCCTTTGTCCGCCTTGTTTTCTCCCCCCTTTCACTGTGCCTTGCAGGATAGGTTTAGCCAGATCTGATGAACAGAAACTATATATGATATATGTGTATACATATACTACTTTCATGGCTATGGCACAAACTGTTATATAACATTGATGCATATTTGATGAATGTGATATATATGCTATATATAGCTATACCACCCGTCATATATTCGACAAAATCATTCCCATTATATATCATGTTATATATCCTGCTATATATATCAGCATAACTCACTACACTTCACCTATTATGTCAGAGACCTTGTCCTCAACAGAGGATGGAGATTAAAGCACTGGGAGGACCAGATGGCACGCTATGCCTCAAGCAGGACTTGAACTCACGCTCCTCAAGCATGACAAAGACCCTATAATAATAAGACGGCTCACTCCCTATCTCTCCCATGGTAATGTAAATTTCGCAGTGCCACCTTGTGGTGGATTTGATCACCCTGGCTGCTGGTTGGTGTTTCACATGTAAACACATACAATTATATTATACATGAGATAGGTAAGTATGAATACACATCAATATGAAATTGCTATGAATAAATACAGCAGCATCATCATCATCACCATCATCTCACATCTTTCACATTCATATATACATTTATACATACAATATAGCAACTGTTTAACCAAGAGAACAGCCAGCGCACCAAGTGGTGGATTTGATCATTTTGATTACACAGTACAGGCTGAGTGAGCCGTCTTAGTATTATAGGGTCTTTGACCATGATCCACATAGGCTATCTGAGGCATTCAACTTACACATGTCATTATGTATTCATCTCCCTCCAATATAACGAAAGACAATACAGCCTGCTACATATATACTGTATTATTCATTATGCGAATATAAACAGCGAATAAGATTCCTGCTCTCATTTAGACCTTGTCTGGTACGTGTCAACTTCGCAGTAGAACCAAGCATCTGCCTGACTCTTGGGTGGTTCGTAACTTTGACGGTTACAGGCTGCAGCACTGCAGAAATATAGAACAGCACCGATAAATCGCTCCGTTCTTTGGAATGAAAATTTAACTTCAGGTGGGGCGGTTGTAGAAGTGGGGGGTTCTTTACAACAATAATGACAAGTCATTGGAGCAGTACCGGATCACCTGTCCGATTGTACCTGTGCACTGACGACCAGTTGCTGATGGTTCAGGAGGAATGGATGGGAAAAGGTGTGATCTGCAGCAAGAAGAAAGTGAAACAGTGAAAAAGGAAAAGGGCCCCACCCAAGCAAACAACTCCCTTGATCAAGGGGAGAAGTAAGCCCAGGAGAAAAAGAAAGAAAATGGTGCCATTGCTGCCTGGTTATGACACTATGTCACTTTTACAGCACTCTATCTCACCACTGAAACTATACAGTCAATAGGGTGTATATAAAATCATTTATTGCAGTTTGAGTGCGCATGTGCTGAGATATTTGATGAGTTGTTATAGGTTGGGTGGTTGTTGGAGTTTTACGTCCTGGCAACATATAAGGTCACATCAGGAGGGGTACCGACTTGTGACAGGGCGCAATCATAGCGAATTAATAGTGCTGGTAAATCCGGTTGCCAGCACCATAACCTGATAACCCTCTCAGTCACATTATCCGGACACTGATCCAACCAGTCATTGTCCTATCCTATTAATGCCAATCACCAGGCTAGGAAGCGACAAGTACCAATTTTGTAAGTCATTGGTTCGACTGGACTGGGAATCGAACTCCCAACCTTCCGCACGGGAAGTCTGCGCTCTACCGATTCGGCCACCCCGTCCGGTCAGTTGTTATAGAACTAGGCTTCACATCGCATTAGGGTCATGTGATGGAGCGAAAAGGTCAAAGTATCAAAGCAGGAAGGTACTGTCTGTGATGACACTATATTAATCAGTTGTGTTTTGTTTGAGCATCACCTGGGGGGTGTAGCATGCTATTGTATATGAGTATTATGACACTATCTGAGAACTGTCATAAATCTTGCGTACTAGACTGGAGTTTGGCCATGTGTTGAAGGCGCCAGTGGCGAAATTGGGATCCTCGACCGGCAATTATGCATTTAAGCTAGGATTCCATATACGCGTAATGCGTAATGCGTTACGCGTTATGCATTATGCGAATGCCAGCATTCCATATACGCGTAATGCGTATTGCGTTATGCGTTATGCGTTATGCGTTATGCAGTGAAGTATATAAAAAGTATATAAAAAGTGTGTGTGACTCTGTGTCTCTGTGTGTGTCTCTGTGTGTGTCTGTGTCTCCGTGTCTCTGTGTGTGTCTCTGTCTGTGTCTCTGTGTGTGTGACTCTGTGTCTCTGTGTGTGTCTCTATCTGTGTGTCTGTGTCTCTGTGTCTCTGACAAAGAGACACACACAGACACAGATACACACACAGAGACACACACACACAGACACAGAGACACAACACACAGACACACACACAGACACACACACAGACACACACACAGACACACACACAGACACACACACAGACACAGAGACACACACACAGAGACACAGATACACACACAGACACACACAGAGACACACACACACAGAATGGGACGGTCCAAACATGGCTCAGTTTAGCTTGCTTCGAGGGATGTTAGGACCGTCCCAAATATGAAGACTGCTTCCTAACAGGTCCGCCGCATAAACCTACAAGTTTGCACCGGCTGTCCGTAATTATCAGTCGCCTCCTCCAGCCTTATATCAATGGACAAATGCGACTGATGCTTTTCTGTTCGCACCACCTTGTCCCGACTGTCCGTAATTATCAGTCGCCTCCTCCAGCCTTATATCAATGGACAAATGCGACTGATGCTTTTCTATTCGCACCACCTTTACGCATTACGCATTATGCACCGATCGCTACATGGAGCGATCGGGATAATGTATTTCTGACGCATTCACATTCGCATTGCGCATTACGCGTGTATGGAATGTAGCTCATAGGTTTCAAGGCGTTTCGATTTTTTGTCGCATTCGCATTCGCATTACGCATTACGCGTATATGGAATGCAGCCTTAAGTCACAGAAAATTCTAGGTCAATTTTTTTATCCTGGAATTCTTTCCTCAGGCATCTGCCCACCGTACAACTGGAGGTCTATTTACACACATATACATATATGTGATGTATAAGCATTATGCGAGTATAAAGGCACGGAAGGGATTATATGTTTATTTCCTACCCTATTACTGATGGGGTGGCTTACTTGATGTATGGACCCCCCTCCAACCACATGACCGGTGGCTCCACCGCCGGCACGCTTCCATACTGGACGCTACACTGTCACTTGCGCCCGAGAATTTTTTTAAGTAAGCATTTATATATATATATATATATATTTCCTCCAGTGTGTGACGCGAGGGGGTCACCCGCCCGGCCAATTTACCCGACAGCTGGGAAGTGTGGGGGGGGGGGGGGCACTCCACCAATGCGCACAGAGGAAATATAGGGTGTACATGTTACACTTGCATTTTTACTCGTATAATAAGTTATACATCACATATATATATATATATGCTTCTATATATATGTAAACATATATAATTTGTACAAATGAGGAGCTTAGGCCCAACACCCTGTAAAGGCCAATCCAAAAATTGAGATAGACATTGGAATTAAACCTTCTAAAAGTTCATTATTTTACATTCCTATTTTGTGTGGGTGTTCAAAGCTCTATCACCGTTTCATGACAAGAAAAGTGGAATTAGTGAGAATTAAAATGACCTTCAGGTAAAAATCTGTTATTAAATTGGTTTATTTTTGTGTGATGGGTGTATTTATGCTGCCCATAACGGTTAAGTCTAATGACTTGTTTTGATTTAATTGGTTTAATTTTAAAAAATTGGAATGGCATTTACGGGGTTTTGCGCCTGAACTATTCATTTATACATATACTTATAAATATATATATATATATATTGATATGTACATAATATATAGAGACATATGTATTGATATGTACATCGCATATATAAGCCTATATGTGTATATATATTCGGACATCCTATATATGTACATGTATGTATAGAACAGAAATCTATCCTTCATGTTATAGGAAATGTCACATGTGCATAACTATAAGTCAAGGTGCTTTTGAGAACTTCCTTTATTTAAAAGAAAAATCGACTTATGCGCGAGTTTTTACGACATGCGGGCCTTTGGTTTGTTTGTTTGTTGTTGTTTTACGTCCTAGCAACATCTAAGGTCATATCAGGATGGGTACCGACTTGTGACAGTGCACACTCATGGTGACTTTATAGTGCTGCCCCACTGGGAAATCAGGCCACCAGCACCATGACCTGATATCCCACTCAGTCACATTATCCTGACACTGAGCCAACCAGTCCTTGCTCTATCCTAATAATGCCGAGTGCCAGGCTAGGAAGCGACACATATCAATTTCTTGGGCTTCTGAGAATTTCTTTTGTTTAAATCGACTTATACGTGAATTTTTACGGGATGGGGGCCTTTGTTGAAATAGGTATAGGTTGGTGGAATGAATAACCTGCATGGTGGTCCATGGTGGTCCATGGTGGTCCATGGTGGTCCATGGTGGTCCATGGTGTCCATGGTGGGCCGTGATGGTCCATGGTGGGCCATGGTGGGCCATGGTGGGCCATGATGATCCATGGTGGTCCATGGTGGGCCATAATGGTCCACGTGGTGCATAATGCTGCATGGTGGTCCATGTTGGTCCATAATGGTCCATTGTGGTGCATAATGGTGCATGGTGGGGCATGGTGGTCCATGCTAGTCCATAATGGTCCACGGTGGTGCATAATGCGGCATGGTGGTCCATAATGGTCCATGTTGGTCCATAATGGTCCATGGTGGTCCATGGTGGTCCGTGGTAGGCCCTGGTACTGATAGTCTATTGTATTTCACCTCTCTGTTCGGCAAATTCCGCATCGGTGGCGCCCCCTGTATTAAAACAAAATTGGAATGCATTTGTTGATTACGCCATGGAAATTTCAATCGCAAACAATTGTCTTCTTCATTGCACTGCCCCGCGCCCCACCCTTGTAATGCTAAACGTTGGGCTAGGTAGTGACAAGTGTCAATTATTAAGTCATCGATTTCATGTGGACAGGGTTCAAACCTGGGGGTTCAAATCTTACCACCTACCATAACTGCCACACTGTCACACTGCCACACAGTCATACAGTTATACTGTCACACTGTCATACTGCCACACTGCCACACAGTCATACAGGTATACTGTCACACTGTCACACTGCCACACGGTCATACGTTCACACTGCCACACGGTCATACGGTCACACTCTCACACTGCCACGCTGTCACACTGTCACACTGTCACACTGCCACAGGTCACACTGTCACACTGCCACGCGGTCACACTGTCACACTGCCACACTGTCACACTGTCACACCGTCACACTGCCACACGGTGACACTGTCACACTGACACATGGTCACATTGTCACACTGTCACACTGCCACACGGTCACACTGCCACACGGTCATACGGTCACACTGTCACACTGGCACACATTCAAACTGCCACACTGCCACACTGTCACATGGTCACACTGCCACACGGTCATACGGTCACACTGTCACACTGCTTACAATTACATATATACAGACAATGATCTTACATACACATACACAGTGCATGTTCAACAACCATACAACGCATAGCTTGTAGGGATCATGGCCACCACAACCAGTGTCATGGGTGGGGGATGGGGGGGAAGGGCGATGAAAATGGGAAATATTCCACCTAGAGCGGGAATGGACCCCACATCCCTTGCATTTCGGGCCAGTGTGCTAACCATCACACCACCCAGGCTCCCCGATGTCACCACCCTACCACCTGCTTGCCCAAGATGAGAGGTCAGTGCCGACTACTACTAGTACTAGTACACACTGCGCGCTGTTCTTCACGGCCAGGCCGCAGCTTGGCAGTAGTTCCATCGTCGGCCGACGCGCTCTGAGGGCGCTGACCTCGCCCCCTACACGCTCTAATCGGGCGTGAAAGAAGAACTAATGAAGCGTGACGCCTCGCGCGTGCCCTGACCTTGACCTCTGTTTGTCCAGCGCCACACCTTGGCAACGGATTCAGTGTGGGTGTGGAGGAGGGGGAAGGGGGGGGGGGGGTGAGAGAGGTGTTGCCTTGGAAACAAACATTTTCCAGACGGGCTTCTGGCCGCACAGGTGTCCGTCTCCTGGTGATGCGTGGGTGAACTATATATATATATTTTTATTATTATTTGGAAAATGGAAATAACAATTAACTATGTTTGAAACAAAAGGAAGATGGGATATCTGTAATCCCTCAACCCTCATCCCTCACCCGTCACCCCTCATCCCTCATCCCTCAGCCCATCAGCCCTCATCACTCATCCCTTCACCCCTCACCCCTCATCCCTCATTAATCAACCCTCAACCCTCATCCCTAACCTCCCATCCCTCATCCCTCACCCCTCATCCCTCACCCATCATCCCTCATCTGTCACCCCTCATCCCTCACCCCTCACCACTTAACCCTCAACTCCCATCCCTCATCCCTCATCCCTAATCTCCCATCCCTCATCGCTCAGCCCTCACCCCTCATCCCTCAGCCCTCGTCTCTCACCCATTCCATCCCCATCTCTCTGATATTCAGTTGGTGGTGGTGGGGTGTGGGACGGGTGGTAAAATTTGTAAGTGAGGTATACTGGATGACGGCTGAGTTGGGATGAGGGGCTGGGTGGGGATGATCACAGTATGAAGCAATTATATTAAAACTTTCAGTGGTACAATAAGTGACGGGTACAGTGTACAGGAGTGGTGGCACCACCATCGAAGGTGGGGTTGAGGAGGCCGGAACAGTAGATGACTAGGGCAGACTCCATCAGTCCATGGAGCTGAGTGAGTGATGAGGGAAAGGAGGGATATTCCTGGTTATTATACTCATATAATTCTTATACAGCATATATTTTGTTGTTGGTAGATTAGTTCATTAAGCAGGGGAAATTTCAATGGTGGACGATTGGTCTTCCTCATTCCATTGCCCGATCCTAATAATGCCGAGCACCAGGCTAGGAAGCGGCAAGTATCAATTTTTAAGTCATTGGTTTGACTCGACCAGGATTCGATCCCACGATCTACCAACATGGGAGACGGACGCTCAACTCATTCGGCCATTCCATCTGGCCAATGATGATATGTTATTTATTATGATCAGCTTTGCGTTGAGCTCCTTTGACACCAGAAGCAAAAGAAGCCATCAATAACACAAATAGCGGAAAGATTATATATAGGAAAAAGTAGTCGCCAGTTAGTTCATAGAATAGCGCTTGTAGCTAGAACTATCGATATTGGGTGGAAATGTCAAGAAAGGTGAGTGCAGTGAGAGGTAAGACATCAGTAGAAAGAGAGAGAGAGAGAAGGGGAAGAGAATGGAGGGAAAAAAGAATGAGAGGGGAAGAGAGAGAGAGAGAGAAGAAGCGAGAGAAGGAGAGAAAGAAGGGGAGAGAAGGGAGAGAAGGATGAGGGGGTGAGAGAGAGACGGGGAGAGGAAGGTGAGAAAGAAGGAAGAGAGGGGAAGAGAGAGAGAAGGAGAGAGAAGGGGAGAGGAGGGGGAGAGAGAAGGATGAGAGGGGAAGAGAGAGAGAAAAAAATAGAGAGAGGGGGATGGGGAGCGTAGAGGAAGATAGAGGGAAGTAGAGAGATTGAGGCCGAGAGAAGAGTATGGAAGGAAAAATAGAGGAGGCAGATAGACAGAGCTAAGGGTAGGCCCAGAGACAGAGACAGACAGATCGACAGAGTGAGAGACAGAGCGAGCGAGACAAAGACTGAAAGAGACAAGAGTGTGACAGAGCGGATCAGAGAGTTCAGGTAAATAGAATGGGACAGAGAGTTGAGGTAAATAGAGTGGGACAGAGAGTTGATGGTAATAGAGTGGGACAAAGAGTTGAGGTAAATAGAGTGGGATAGAGAGTTGAGGTAAATAGAGTGGGACAGAGAGTTGAGGTGAATAGAGTGTGAGACAAAGAGTTGAGGTGCATAGAGAGGGACAGAGAGTTGAGGTAAATAGAGTGGGACAGAGAGTTGCGGTTAATAGAGAGGGACACAGAGTTGAGGTAAATAGAGTGGGACAGAGAGTTGAGGTAAATAGAGTGGGACAGAAAGTTGAGGTAACTAGAGTGGGACAGAAAGTTGAGGTGAATAGAGAGGGACAGATAGTTGAGGTGAATAGAGAGGGACAGAGAGTTGAGGTAAATAAAGTGTGAGGGAAAGAGTTGAGGTAAATAGAGTGGGACAGAGAGTTCAGGTAAATAGAGTGGGACAGAGAGTTCAGGTAAATAGAGTGGGACAGAGAGTTGAGGTAAATAGAGTGGGACAGAGAGTTCAGGTAAATAGAGTGGGACAGAGAGTTCAGGTTAATAGAGTGGGACAGAGAGTTGAGGTAAATAGAGTGGGACAGAGAGTTCAGGTAAATAGAGTGGGACAGAAAGTTGAGGTAAATAGAGTGGGACAGAAAGTTGAGGTGAATAGAGAGGGACAGAGAGTTGAGGTGAATAGAGAGGGACAGAGAGTTGAGGTAAATAGAGTGTGAGACAAAGAGTTGAGGTAAATAGAGTGGGACAGAGAGTTCAGGTAAATAGAGTGGGACATACAGTTGAAGTAAATAGCGTGGGACAGAAAGTTGAGGTAAATAGAGTGGGACAGAGAGTTGAGGTAAATAGAGTGGGACAGAGAGTTGGGGTAAATAGAGTGGGACAGAGAGTTGAGGTAAATAGAGTGGGACATAGAGTTGAGGTAAATAGAGTTAGACAGAGAGTTCAGGTAAATAGAGTGGGACAGAAAGTTGAGGTAAATAGAGTGGGACAGAGAGTTCAGGTAAATAGAGTGGGACAGAAAGTTCAGGTAAATAGAGTGGGACAGAGGGTTGCGGTAAATAGAGTGGGACAGAGGGTTGAGGTAAATAGAGTGGGACAGAGAGTCGCTACAAATAGAGAGCCGAAGAGTCAGTTTGCTTCTACGATGTTGGGCGGCACTTGGCAGAGGGTGTTGATTTTTGTTGTTGACTGTGTCGACTCACCTTTGCCAAAACATATGACGCATTTGAGTTCATCTCCAAGTATATCTGCACATTCTAGATATATATTATATATATTATATATATTATATATATTATATATATTATATATATTTGATATACATGTGCATAGTTTGTGGGGAAAGACAACAGTTTGAAAAAGCGCAATACAGATTTATCTGGCGCAAGCAATTTTCCGCTATTTTTATCCAATCAAAACAGAGCTAACCGACCGTGCTATATTCGACTCTTTGAGTCGATAGATCACGCCTCAGTTCGCCCTCTACGGGACGTGGTGGCCGAATCGGTAGAGCACAGGCCTTTCGGGCAGAAGGTTGGGAGTTCGAATCTCAACCGAGTCAAACCAATTACTTATACAATTGATACTTGTCGCTTCCTAGCCTGGCACTCGGCATTATTATGTTAGGGCAAGGACTGGTTGGCTCAGTGTCAGGATAATGTGACTGTGTGGGATATCAGGTCATGCAGCTTGCGGTCTGGTCTCCCAGTGGGACAGCACTATAAAGTCGCCATGAGTGCGTACTGTCACAAGTCAGTACCCGTCCTGATATGATTTTAGATGTCGCTAGGAAATAAAACAACAACAAACCAACAAGCACCACAAAGTGGGTGGGGTCGGTCACACCAAGGGCCCAGTGAAGCGGCATCATTGTGAAAGGATTAGTACAATTCACCCCACCCCTGTCCAGCCCTGGTCATCCGGGCTACATCCTAAAAGTTTGTTTAATTTAACGACACCTCTAGAGCACATTGATTTAATAAATTCCCATATATTTTACAATATTGTCATTCTGGCATATTTCTTTGGAGGAAACCCACTGCCATCACATAGGCTACTCTTTCCGATAAGCAGCAAAGGGTCTTTTATATGAAGAGTTCAGTGTCAAAACCATGTAACGCCAATCCAATAATCTAGTTTAAATAAAAGATTTTTACATGAAAATAATTTGAATTCTCACTAATTCCACTTTTCATATGACCATATGGTTATTGAGCAATGAACAACAAAATAGGAATATACAAAAGATAACTTTGTGTAGGTTTGATTCCAATGTTTATCTCCATTTTTGGATTGGCGTTTAGGGGTTTTGCACCTGAACTCTTCATATGTACTTTCCCACAGACAGGACAGCAGATACCACAGGCTTTGATGAACCAGTTGTGGACGATTGGTTGGAACGGAAAATAGCCCAAACTGTGTGTCCACTGACAGGATCAATAGGATGACCAACACCTTCAGAGGTGGACACTCTACCACCTAAGCTAGGTTATGCTCCCCCTCTGGGCTCCATCCAGGCGAGAAATCACAATTAAAGGGTCACCGCACTCTCTGAGCACCACCTACATGATTAATGCACACCCACGGGTCGTCAGTCACTCGATAGAATACTCAGTACGCATCCAACTAGAAGGTCTGCTCATTTAAAGCTGCATAGTCAGATAAAAACATCAAATTTTCAAAAGCAAAACGATTATTGAGATTTGAATCTACATCATTATTATATTATCTAACTCAGATACTGGTGTACTTGTTATTAATATTAAGCATTTATCGCCAGGGAGTACAAAATCATATTTAATAGAACCTGTTGCTATTGAAGACTGGGGTTCGAGTTTTGACAAGCACACCAAAATTAATTGTGTTTGTTTAAACCGCAAATATCTTCTAAGTTAGGAGCTGTCCAAAGTTGTCATCAGTTTCACAATTGTTAAAAGCATACAATGGGGGGGTGGGGTGGATGGGGGTGTTACTAATGAGTGCACACTGTTATCATAAGATGTTGATATTGTCGTGGGGGTGATGAAAATGGGAAATATTGCGCCTAGAGCGGGACTCGAACCCACATCTCTTTGCATTCCGGGCCAGTGTGCTAACCATTACACCACCTAGGCTCCCTGATATCAACACACTACCCACGCCTACCTGTCTATGTGGCTCCTTGCCTGAGAGGTCAGTGCAGACCACTACAATATTTAATTTACAGTTTAAAAATATTCCGATATACGGCATAGGGGGGAATGCAAATGTTCTATTACTGATCGGTGTACATGACCAGGCGCATTTATGTGTATATATATGTAAGGGCTGGTGTTGTCTGAGTGGGATGTAAATAGACATAGTGGTGCTGGCAGGTCTGGGTGTGAGGACACTCAGAGCCTACCCCCTCTGCTGGGATAGTCATCACCACACTCAAGGTTGGTGGTGGTCATGGGGCCATACAGCTTGGTGGTGGTGGGCAGACCACTGGTAGCCATGGGGACCAGGAATGCTGGATCCCTATTGGTAGGGCCAAGAATGCTTGTTTTCCATTGCGGGAAAGGGGGTGGGGTGATACTCTACAATGAACCCATGTACCATATAAATGATAAACCAGAGGGCTTGACTCTCTCTCCTTCTTTACACTTTATACTCTTCCTTTCTCTTCGTCTGTATTGATTTCACTATCATCATCATCATCATCATCATGCTGTTGGTCGTGATGCGACAAAGACTGCTTTCCTTACTTGACTGCGGCTCTCCATTTAGCTCTCTGATGTGAGAGTGATGTCGATGAGTCGGTCTTAATGTCTCTCAGCTTCAGGTTTCTCTTGATGGTATCCTTGAACCAGAGACGAGGGAGCCCTCTCTTTCTGTAACCAGAAGACACTATAGCCTGCCTACATAACCACAAATTCGAGCCTTAGCCATTTTACACAGTGATAGTGTTAATTAAATCGTATGTAAATTGTTGATCTGTACTAGATTGAGGAGGGGGGGGAGGGAGGGGCTGGAATGTAATATCTTTTGTATGACCGTGAAAGTGTTAACAACTTTGGATGGCCCCCTGCGTCATTTTAAAGAACAGTTATTTCAAACTAAAAGTAAGATTGATTATAATGATCAACCTAACATATTTATGTAAGAAATGACAGGTACTCAGGACCATTGGACTATACAGCTTTAACTAATTCCCATACAGGTTTTATGCCAATCATTTTTGCTGTCGTTAGTAAATGTTTTATTCATCTGAATAGAATTCTTTTGTCAGCGTCTGCCGAGACAGAAGTCTTATGGTTGTGTTCCTAGTCGAGTCAAACCAATGACATACAAAATTGATACTTGTCGCTTCCTAGCTTGGCGCTCGGCATTAGTAGGATAGGGGAAGGACTGGTTGGCTCAGTGTCAGGATAATGTGACAGAAAGTGAGATGAGAATGAGACAAAGTGAGACAGGGAGACAGATATTCAGGGAGAGACAAGGAGAGGCACACAGCAATTAGATTATCAAACTTTTATCCCAAGCGTGAAAAAACATATATAATGCCATGACTTTTTCTTTCTTTCTTTCTTTCTTTCTTTCTTTATTCCTTTCTCTCTCTATTTGATTTATTTACGCTTGGCGCTGCAGAAGTTATTTTCCATTCCAACCAGTGGTCCATAACTGGTTCATCAAAGGCTGTGGTATGTGTTGTCCTGTCTGTGCGAAAGTGCATATAAAAGACCCCTTGCTGCTTATTGGAAAGAGTAGCCTATGTGGTGGCAGTGGGTTTCCTCCAAAGAAATGTCAGAATAACCATATGGTTGACGTCCAATAGCCGATGATAAAAATCAATGTGCTCTAGAGGCGTCGTTAAATAAAACAAACTTTTGAGTAGTAGCACTCTGCTGAACGCATCCATGTGCTTTCCAGTTGTTAGTTCCTGACGCGGCCACCCTTCCCCAACTGGCGCCACCTGTCTTGTAGACCCACCACTCTATTGATTGTGCCTCATTGACCACTAGGGGGTCTTTTCATGCAACAATTCGCCGTCACTTTATCGGCGAGGTAACAGTGACGCGAACCCACTGCAAACACTGAAACAGCCAAAGTATTTCTTGGTGTGTTGTGGTAAATATAGTTTTATTCAATGGATACAGTCCCTAAATCTGACTCTTCTCAATACACCGTACGGAAGGTCGGGAGTTCGATTCCCGGTCGAGTCAAACCAATGACTTAAAAATTGATGTTTGTCACTTCCTAGCCTGTCACTCGGCATTAATAGGATAGGGCAAGGACCAGTTTGCTCAGTGTCAGGATAATGTGACTGAGTGGGATATTTCCCAGTGGAGCCTATTGTGTCTGAAAGTGCATGTTCAAATGAATGAGGAGTGTTCACTGTAAGTATCTCCAAAATTAGTCATTTTCGACGAAAAAAAAGTACAGTAAAACCTCCCTAATTGACCACCTCCACAGATCTACCACTCCCCTATACCGATCGCATTATTTGGGTCCCAACAATACCAGTGTAACCATATTTTAACTCCCTAAACCGACCACCTCCCTAAATGGACCACTTAAAATCGGCCCCAAGGTCGGTCGATTTAGAGAGGCTTTAGTGTACCTTCAAATTAAAATTAATTAGATTGAAATGGTGATCCTAATATACTTATCTTTGGAAATAGGGGAAACTCAAAGACATCGGTAAATGCAACTTAAAAAAACCCTGTGTTTTGTACATTAAAAAAACCTTTAAAATACCCTTATGTGTTGAAGGGCTATCTTTAGAGATTCAGCTAGAATCTAGCAAGATATCATGGAAACTAAAAGTCTAGTATTTTTACTGCAACGGTGCAAGTTGTTTTTTTGCAATCCTTTGAATAAGGATTTCTTTGAGGGTTGGTAGTTACTTTCTATACATTTAATCGATGATTTGTTGGTTTGATGTTCTATTCTCGGTGGCTGCCCAGTGTGGCCACACACCCACGTACCCACACACACACACACACACCCGCACACATACACACACCGCCCCCTCTCCCTTCTGACACTCACAAACCACAGCTCTCGCCCGCCAACCGTCACCACCCTCCCACCCCCTACCACCCTCCCACCCGCTCCTACAGACCCCTAGCGGCGGTGTGGTGAATTATACATCTCCTCTAATTGGTGGTCATTTATGCCAGACTCAACAGCCGGAATCCGGCAATATTTGCCCCGTCACATCTGCCCCCACCTCTGCCCCCCCCACCCCCCCACACCTCTGCCCCACAACTCTCCCCCCCCCCCCCCCACCCACACACACACTGGCTCTTAAAGTTGCATAATCTGATGGCTTTGAGAGTCTGTATATTACAAGTTACAAACAAATTATACATAGAAGAAAAAAATGTGGTCTACTTTACTTTAGATTGAACAACTGGTCGGAGGGAAGGTCCGTTTTTGTTTTTAGGGAGTTTTCTGAACAAATCTGAAGCGCTGTATGGGCACCGCCAAAGGAGTCCCATGCATCAAGGAGTTGGCTTCCAGTGGGGAGTGTTACTGTTAGGAGATATCAGGGAGGGAGCAGTGGGTTGGGTGGGGGAGAGGGGGGGGGGGGCAGTGTGAGGGGGTGGAGAGAAAAAGGTCATCTAGGAGCCCAACAGAGGACCTCTAAGACGAATGCCCCGTCACATACACGTTAGTGAACGTAGTTGAACGTAGTGGAAGCTAAGGTAGTTGAATGTAGTTGAAAGTAGTTGAACGTAGTTAAACATACCATCAACTGTACTTGTCCGTGATGTTAACTTGGTAATAACGTGGGTGAGCCATGATGTCCGATTTAATTTTTGGAGATGTTCAAAAGAGCGCTATATTAGAGGCTGAATTAGCATCTGTGATCCAACATACTCTAGTGTATGCTAGCATACTCTAGCATGCTCTAGCATACTATAGCGTACTTGGACAAAACCATGGTGACATAGCCATGAGTGGACGTAGGTGAACGTAGTGGAGGCTAACCTAGTTGAATGTAGTTGAACGTAGTTGAACGTACTGTCATCCATACCATAACGTATTTATCCGTACTGTAATGTATGTATCCATACCAAAACCTGCCGTACCTTAACATATTTCAACATAGTTTAGCGTACTTACACCACGTTTGACTCACATTAACCTCCACTATGTTCACCTACGTTCAACTATGTCCAACGTGTATGTGACCGGGGCATGAGACTAAGAGGGCCGGGCTAGTTTGGTTGGTTGTTGTTTTAAGTCCCAGCAAGACTATGGGGCATATCAGGACGGGTACCGACTTGTGACAGTGCACACTCATGGTGACTTTATAGTGCTGCCTCACTGGGAGATCAGCCCACCGGCACCATGACCTGATCGTCCACGAGAAGGTATGTGTGTCAGGCAGGGTACGGGTGTGCGGGTGGGGGTGGGTGGCTGGTTAGGTGTCGTGGTGGGGGTGGAGTAGGGGTGGGGGTGGGGGTGGGGGTGGTGGTCAGAGAAATGTGCTGGGAGGGGCTGGGCGTCTGTTGGGGTGTGGCAGACCACAAGATGCTAAGTGAGGAGTGTGGTTGGGCGGGGCAGGTCCATTACACACCTCTACACACACCGCTCAAACACCCCTACACACCCCTCACACACTCCTACATCCCCTTACACACCCCTACACACCGCTTCACACCCCACGTCACACAATTAATCCCCCCGCCCCCCCACTCCGCTGACCATCAGGTTCCTCCCCGCTGGACACGTGGTCAGTGGTCGCCAAGGCAACCCAGGTGTGTGCGGTGACAGCAGTCAGGTGGCGCCACCTGCTGGACGCCACGCACGCAAACATCCCCCACACGCGCACTCACACGCGCACACACACGCGCGCACACATACATACACGCGCTGCACTCCACAAGCACGTCCACTAACCGGGCATCCTGATGTGACCTTAGATGTTGCCAGGACGTAAAACTCCAACAACCAACCAACTAACTAACCGGGCAAAGGGTCCAAATCCGCACTCCCACACCCACACACCCACACATACACACCCACACCCGTACCCACACCTACACCCACACTCACCCTACACTCACCCCGTACCCACAACAATAGCCGCACTCACCCCCACCACAACTATACCCACAAACATACCCACACCCAGACCTACACTCACACTCACATCCACATCACACCCACAGCGCACCCACACCCACACCCACACCCAGTGGCAACCAGCATAACTAGGATAGGACAAGGAATGGTTGGCGTAGTGCTAGGATAACATGGCTCAGCCGGATGCTATGTCATGTTGCCGACGGTACCATGTATCAGTGGAGCAGCACTATAAAGTCACCATCACTACTCACTGTCACAAGTCAGTTACGGTGTTGTAGTTTGCAGCCCTCGGTTCCGCGTTGGTAACAGTATGAGGTCACAAATCGGTACAAATCCTCATATGACATCAGATGTTGCTAGGACGCTAAACCCTCACCCAATTAGGGTAAGAGCCCCATCTGCGATGCAAACAAACTGTGGTGTTCTCTGTGGTGGAGTGGTGAGAGTGTCTGACTTTTGTCTAGGTCGGACTCCTAATCTGAAGGTCAGTGGTTTGAGTCCCCGTTCCCCATTCCCCCACCTCTGCCAATTTGGATTTACACCGCTGTCTATAACTTATGGCATGATCAAAGGCCGGTTGCTCTCATACCATGTCTATGTGGTGTGGGAGGTTAAAAATCCCTTGGGTCGGTAAAAGTGTAGGCTCGGGATTTCTATCGACAAACTGTCTAATGGTGAAAACAAGTATGTTCAGACTTCTCCATGATGGGCAGTATACATCTTCAAGAACCCCCCCACCCCCCAAAAAAAAGAAAACCCCATCTCCATTGGCACAGCGTGATCGGTTTATGTCCTATTCCTGAATCACCCTATACCGGAAGAAGAACACAGTACACGCACATTTAGGTGGGTACCCTAGCCGTACGTCATGCTATCATTACACAACAGCAGAGGCGGGTTTACAGCGCCCTCTATGTGGTGAGCCTATTGAGGATTTGCGTCAAACGATTAGCACCACGTGACCAGTGCCTCATCAGCCATCATGGTTGGATAGAAAGTACAGCTATATAACACTGCCAATGTGGCGGCGGAGTTAACATCGCTTCAATTTTGGGTTTAATTTGACCGAATTTCACTTATTGAGTAAGTTATGCTCCTAAATAACATTATTTCAACACTGAGTGAATATTCATGGTTCTAAATAACAGAATTATATCGTAGCAGTGAATAGATTTGTGCTTTTTGTTTTGTTTAAATTCGACAATATGGCCACCAATGCCGCAGGATGCGGCGGTGGTGTTAATATCGCTTGGATTTTGGGTTTAATTTGACCGGATTTCAGTAAGCTATTCTCATAAATAACATTATTTCAACCCCCGAGTGAATATTCATGATTCTAAATAATGGAATTAGATCGTAATAGTGAATAGATTTGTGCTTTTTGTTTTATTTACATACACTTGATAGTAAAAGGAACTGCTTCTATCCAACCACAAATGCCAGAAAGAAAACTACACTGTAAGTTAGGAAACCAAACACTAGAAAATGTAGACCATTACAAATACCTAGGCCTTGAGTTGGACAGCCAACTAAACTACAACCTATGTATAAATAAAATTATACAACAAGTAAACCACAAACTGTGGTTATTTGCAAAGCTAAGAGACTACATGACACAAGAAATGTCAATAAACATCTTCAAGAGCATGGTGCTCCCCTACTTTGACTATGGAGATATAAACTACATGGGTGCGAGAAAAGAACTACGAAAAAAACTGCAAACACTGCAGAACAGAGCCCTAAAAATCTGTCTAAGAGTAGACAAGCTGCACCCCACCTATGACATACACAAAAGAACCAAAGTGAAATTACTAGAAAATAGGAGAATAATTCATTTGAAAACATTAGCATATAGCTATAGTCAAAACATTAAACTTCTAACAAAACCACAAAGGGCTACTAGAGCAAATAATGTGCCACTAGTAAAGCAGACCAGAAGCCAAATAAAAGCTCATGAGAGAAGCATGCTGGAAATGGCTGCCATGGTGTGGAATGCCCAAACGGTAAAGGAACGACAAATTCCTGACCTAAAGACTTGCAAAAAATATCTGTGCAAAATAAGGCCAGGAAACCCCCACTAAGCTGCACTGCAAAGGGGCATGTGATATGTCACGGCCCACCAGCGGGACGCCCAATGGAAGGTAACCATGCCAAAAGTAGCCAGATAACACACCACACAGCTACATACAAGCCTATGATATGTAAATAGGAGTAGGCTAGTCTAGTAATAAGAGTAGAAAAAATAAATACATATATGCCAAGAAAATCCAAAAAAACTAGCATAGGCTATTAACCATACCAACCAATTATCTATCTGCTACTGAAATGCAGGCAATCATATACCTTATCAGCAGCCACTGTGTGGTAAGATAACACCAACACTACAACTGGCCAGCATTGAAAACAAGCCTGGGTACCCGGGCTTATATGCTATGGACAGTATAAATACAGCCTCAATAAAAAAAAAATATATAAAAAATATAAAAAACCACGAAGCAGGAGTAGTGTGATGCCTACGTCACACGCAAATCCTCAATAGGTCAGTGACCCACAACTCGGCCATCATAAAGAATCTAGCCGTCAACAAATAAGAAAAAACTCATCATTAATGTCTGATCTTATCACTAGTGTCAGCTACTGTAGTAGATACAAGATTCACCCCGCACTTACACTTACACTACAGATGTGAACGACAACATAGTCTAAATACTGGCGAAAACTGCTTTAGTATGGAACGGGAAGTGGAATTCCTGGTTCCAGTATCAAATAGCTACATATACCGGCACAGAGTTGGCGAACTGAGAGAGAATGTAAAAAGACAAAATGGCGGTTATAGAACGCCGTCAATTTCACTTTTCAAGTGCATTAAAGGATATCTTTTATTATATTTTTCAAATTAGAAGTAGCGGCTAAATAATGATTTATGTGAAGAATATATTTTGCTTCTTAAATTAAGAATTTATCAGCTCAGTTCGTTTCCCCAACATGTCGAAATTCTTCGCCCGCTTTTATATAAGATTGTTTTTCACCCCGACTGTACGTACGGGGTGAGTCTTTTATCTACTACTGTAGCAACTCTAGACATACCTAGATCTATATTTGTAGCCCGTAGTCGAGGCTTATTTGGATTTGATATACCAAATATATCAACACACACTTGGTACAAAAATTTCTTACGTGACATCCAACCCCCTTTTCCCAATCTCTATTTTTTTTAGACATAAATAATATACCAAAAAAACTTTGCCACTGATAAAATGGCACTGTTTGTATCTGGGTTGGATTGGTGTTTTACTGATATTTCGAGCACTTTTATTAATTAGGTGTGATTGGGTTGTTAGTAAAACGAGACGTGGTAGTCGAGTGTTACGTAAGACACAGACAGGATTATCCGCACAGATTATGTAGACTGACAAGTTACGGCATTCAGTCAGGGTTGCGTCAAGTCTAAGCGGAATGCAGTAATTGGGCTAGAGTTATGTGTGACGAAACTACGCTGCTAGGCTGATTGGTTGATTGATTGGTGGTTTGTTTACTTTGTGTCAGCAGCATAGGCCATATTCACGGTGAGAATTGTTTCAACCATCGCGTTTACAGGGTGCAAAAGCATAAATCAATAGACAATGTGAATTTCAAAAAGCTCACAGTGATATAATTTGTTGCTAAGCAAAATAAAATTCTAGAAAAAAATGAATGGTCATCGATTGATCAAATGGGTGACCAGGTTTTTGTTTTAATTAATTATCTGTTCAGCGATGAAAACAAGCCACAATGCGACTTACTCGTGATGGACAGGGTAAATAAACCATCAACCTCCCCCCTCTCCCCCCCCCCCCCAAATCATTTTGAATTATATTTAAGTTATGAATTGAGTGTCCGTCTCCCGTGTTGGTAGATCGTGGGATTCGAACCCACGCGCTCGAACCCTGGTCGAGTCAAACCGATGACATATAACATTGATACTTGTAGCTTCATATCCTGGGGTTCGGCATTATTAGGATATTAGGATAGGGAGAGGAGCAGTGGAATGAGGAAGACCGATCAAACACCATTGAAATTGTCCTTGCTTAATCAACTAACGTATAACAAAACCACATCAACAAATCGTTAACTGGTTTTATGTTTTGGTTTGTTTTGGGGTTTGGTTTGTTGGTAGGACGTGCCCACACAAAGAACGTCTCCAGTGAAACTCTCTCGCGGACCTGAAGAACCTTCAGTGTTGACTCTAGTTCGGTGAAGTGCCGTCAGGGGGTACAAGGGGCTCGCACCCCTGACCGGAAGTCCGTCAACGACAACCGGAAGTGGCATCCAGCAAGTGGTCACTGTTGACCTTGGCGAAGTCAAAGAGAGCAAATATATAGAGAGAGAATTTGTCAAATTCACATCTGACAAACAGTAGCCTTATCAGACGGTTAACGTGTTTATTTGCCCGAAATTTCTGCCTTATTTTATGGTCTTGTTCTGGTTGGAACCATCCTCCTCCTTCTTCTCCTTCTTCTCCTTCTTCTAGGTTTTGCTGTTGTTCTCCTTCTCGTTCTTCTTGCATTTGACCAACCTTCAGTAGTATATTTGAAAATAGTCAATCTCTCTCGTGCTATCTCCCTCTCGCTCTCTCATTCTCTAAATCGACCCACCATGAGACCAACTTTTAATGGCCCATTTAGGGAGGTGGTCGGTTTAGGGTTTGTTTGTTTGTTGTTGTTTTACGTCCTAGCAACATCTAAGGTCATATACCAGACGGGATGGCCGAATGAGTTAGAGCGTCCGTCTCCCGGGCTGGTAGATCGTGGGGTCGTGGGTTCGAGTCCCGGTCGAGTCAAACCAATGACTTTAAAATTGATACTTGTCACTTCCTAGCCAGGCGCTTGGCATTATTAGGATAGCGCAAGGACTGGTGTGCTCAGTGTCAGGATGATGTGACTGAGTGGGATACCAGGTCATGGTGCCGGCGGGATGGTTTCCCAGTGGGACAGCACTATAAAGTCGCCATGAGTGCGCACTGTCACAAGTCGGTACCCGTCCTGATATGACCTTAGATGTTGCTAGGACGTAAAACAACAACAAACAAACAAATCTAAGGTCATATCAGGACGGGAGTTTTCCATTTCGTTACAATGATATTGTATGGGCGATCGTTTCGGACCCAAATAAAGCGATTGATATAGGGGAGTGGTCCATCTGTGGAGGTGGTCGGTTAGAGAGGTTTTACTCTAATGCATTTATTTTTGTTTAGAAGTTGGATTGTGGGGGGGGTCGATTTGTTAGTAACACGTGCACCCAGAGGAGGCTCTCTGAGTTGGAGGCCACATTTCACAGGCAGAGCAGACGACAATTCACCGCACTTGAAGGCGCCCAATGTGACTTGTGTTCAAGACGGGGCCCGTCGTACTATAAGCAAGCCGTCGCGTTTGAATATTGTGAGCCCAGGGTGCGCTGTATATATATATGAATATATATATATGTGATGTACAAAACTTATGTGAGTATAAAGGCACGTAAGGGAATATTCCTTATTGGCCACCTTGATCTTGTGTACTACTTTCTGGGTGACCCCCTCTTCACAGTGGGACAGGTGGCGCCACCACCACCCACTGCTACCAGTGGCGCGAATATTGTCACTCACGCACTGGAATTTATGACTGGATGTAGTATATTAGAACAAAGAAAAGCACAATTAAATCAACATTCTTTAGAACTAAGCCCTCTATATATCTAGTTGGCTGCACTGGCCTCTCATCTCAGGCAAGGAGCCACATAGACAGGTAGGTGTGGGTAGGGTGGTGACATCAGGGAGCCTAGGTGGTCTAGTGGTCAGCATACTGGACCGGAATGCAAGAGATGTTGGTTCGCATCCCGCTCAAGGCGCAATATTTCCAATTTCCATAGTTTTACAGTACAAAAGCACACCCACTTCTACACACTCAGAGTCACTCATACCCACCTCTACACACGCACAGTCACTCACACCCACCCCTACACACTCACAGTCACTCACACCCACCTCTACACACTCACATCCACCTCTACACACTCACAGTCACTCACACCCACATCTACAAACTCACATTCACTCACACCCACCTCTACACACTCACAGTCACTCATACCCACCTCTACACACTCACATTCACTCACACCCACCTGTACACACTCACAGTCACTCACACCCACCTGTACACACTCACATTCACTCACACCCACCTCTACACACTCACAGTCACTCACACCCACCTCTACACACTCACATCCACCTCTACACACTCACAGTCACTCACACCCACCTCTACACACTCACAGTCACTCATACCTACCTCTACACACTCACATTCACTCACACCCACCTCTACACACTCACAGTCACTCACACCCACCTGTACGCACTCACATCCACTCACACCCACCTCTACACACTCACATTCACTCACACCCACCTCTACACACTCACACCCACCTCTACACACTCACATTCACTCACACCCACCTCTACACACTCACAGTCACTCACACCCACCTCTACACACTCACAGTCACTCACACCCACCTCTACACACTCACATTCACTCACACCCACCTCTACACACTCACATTCACTCACACCCACCTCTACACATACCTTCACTCACACCCACCTCTACACACTCACAGTCACTCACACCCACCTCTACACACTCACAATCACTCACACCCACCTCTACACACTCACATTCACTCACACCCACCTCTACACACTCACAGTCACTCACACCCACCTCTACACACTCACAGTCACTCACACCCACCTCTACACACTCACAGTCACTCATACCCACCTCTGCACACTCACAGTCACTCACACCCACCTACACACTCCTACATACTCCTACACACTTCTACACACTCACACATACGCGCACACACCCACGCACACACTCACATATACACCTCCTCCACAAGAACCAATTGACCCCCAATACCCGATGTCTACTTTTTGTGCTGGGGGGGTAAACAAACAGGACAACGACTGGGTGGGTAAACTTGGAGCCAGACGTGGTGGCCGGATAGGTAGCGCTCAGCTGGGTGGGACATAGTTCAGGCGGTAGAGTGTCCACCTGCCAAGGTGTGGGTCATCGGATCGATTCTGCTCAGTGGACCCATTTGCAGTTTAGGCTATTTTCCGTTCCAACCAGTGGTCCACAACTGGTTCATCAAAGGTTGTGGTAAGTGCTGTCCTCTCTGTGGGAAAGTGCATATAGAAGACCCCCTGCTGCTCATCGGAAAGAGTAGCCTATATGGCGGCAGCAGGTTTCCTCCATAGAAATATGTCAGAATGACCATATGTTTGACGTCTAATATCCGAAGTACTGCAGGTATTGCAATACCTCAGGGAGTTTGACACCCCTGCCCTGCAGAGTTGTAAACCACTGCCTTGTGTTACAGGTTCTTGACAGAACCGAAAGCTAAGGGAGCAAACCCTAAACAGAAAACCATGTCACTGTCGCAGCATCAAGGGCGGTTGATGTATGGAACTACCAACATCTCCCGACCAGCCACTGCAGGGACAAATAGTTTTGCGCCTGTCTGGACATGTTCTTGCCAGTGTGAAACCACTATTTGCTCCCCAAGAGAGTGCCACTGGTAACTTGCAACAGCCAGCAGCACTTCAACACTTTTGCAGGCAATTTTCATGAAATGTTGCTACATCTGCATTCAATCATGAGGCTAACCTGGAAGGACAAAATGACAAATAAGGAAATAATCGAACAGACAGGGCTGCCCTCTATGGAAGATCTTCAGATCAAAAAGAATCTCCGGTGGACTGGACACCTCATGAGGATGTCATCTGACAGGCTCCCAAAGCAGATCCTCTATTCTCAATTGTCTTCTGGTTACAGAAAGAGAGAGGGCACCCTCATCTCCAGTTCAAGGATACCATCAAGAGAACCCTGAAGTTGAGAGACATTATGACCAACTCATGGACATCACTCTCACAGCAGAGAGCTAAATGGAGAGCGACAGTCAAGTAATGAAAGCAGTGTTTGTCACATCGTGACCGACAGCATGACGATGGTGATCCGAAGATAAAAATCAATGTGCTCTGGAGGCGTCGATAACTAAAACAAACTTTCCTTTTGGTAGAGCGCAGCCTTCCCATGTGGAAGGTAGGAAGTTCGATTCCCGGTCGAGTCAAACCAATGATTTGTACATTTGATACTTGTCGCTACCTAGCCTGGCACTCGGCATTATTAGGATAGGAAAGGTTCTTTTTTACTATGAGGCTTTTGTATTTATTGTTGATACCTTATCAAGTCTCCTATATCTTTTTAAATGATATATTGTTAGATACTTTGCCTTCAATCATTTTCCAGTGTATATAACTCGATATCTCTCACATCGACGTTCAATTTAGTAAATTTTGATCTTATCCAAAAGATGTGGAAATTTGGTTGTTGGGGAATCCCCGCACTATTCAAAAAGGAACTAACTTGAATATTCATGAGCAGAAAGAATTAGAAACAAAAGACTGGAACATTGGTGTCGGGGAACTAAAAGGATTTAAACGAGTAGCACACAAACAAACAGAAAACTAAACAAACTTCTACAAAAAGAATGGAGAGAAACTCACGTCTTTCAAACAAGGCCTTGCCGCTATGTTGGACGGCGTCTCTAGTGCTTGTGTTTCCCGCCAAGTGGCCACCAGACGCAGACGACAACGAAGGTCATGTGTTCGCCAAGCAGACGACATTCTAACCGCCAGAGATATTCCGGGGATCACGTGCCCAATGCGCCGGTATTATGCAGACGAGATCTGCGGGTTGCACAGTGTGTTAAAAAAACAAGGAAAGTTTGTTTTATTTAATGACACCTCTAGAGCATATTGATTTTTATCATCGGCTATTGGACATCAAATATATGGTCATTCTGACATATTTCTTTTGAGGAAACCCGCTGCTGCCCCATCGGCTACTCTTTCCGATAAGCAGCAAGGTGTCTTTTATATGCACTTTCCCACAGATAGGACAGCAAATACCACAGCCTTTGATGAACCAGTTGTAGACCACTGGTTGGAACGGAAAATAGCCCAAACTGCAAATGGGTCCACTGAGCAGGATCGATCGGATGACCCACACTTTCACACGTGGACACTCTACCACCTGAGCTATGTCCTGCTCCTGCACAATGTGTTCAGCACACACTCACACACTCACAACACACAACACACACAACACACATCAACACACACAACACACACAGACCTCACTGGACACGCGTTCTCAAATCCTTCTTTTCCCTCACTTCCCCACTCTGACTCCTTCCCCCAATCCCCCTTTTTCTTCAAAGTAAAACAATGGACGTATTCGACTGGGACCTTTACATCAGCAAAATTTAGGCTCCGTCCACCTGCGCAGTGAACTTGGTTTTTGAATGCAAAGAGGTTCAGTGGTTTCAGCCAATCAGAGCTGTTCTTTTCCATTGTAAATGGCTGCCCCCTATGGAGGCCGCCATTTGCAATCGAAAAGAGCCAATCAGAGGTGTTCATTTCCATTGCAAATGGCTACTCTCTATGGGTACTGCCATTTGCAATCGAAAAGAACAGCTCAGATTGGCTGAAGCTACTGAATCTTTCAACCTTTCCGTATCAGCCATGTTGAAATACACCACATGACCTTATGGATGGAGCCACAACACACATTCGAATCATACATATAGAAATCCACTTCCGGTCCCAGGTGAATATGAATTTGTGAAGAATTATTTTGATATTCACATGGAAGGGCCCAGTCGAATACGTCCAATGTCAAAGAAAACGCATGCGTCTGGGAGGTCACAGGTCAGAGGACAGAGGTTAGAGGTAGATTTGACACATTGATATTTTAGCTTCATGTATACATATTTACGTGAGAACCTTTTTCTTTCTTCCTTCCCGCCTACCTTTTTATATATATTTTTTTTCTTTTTTGTCCGGCAGGTATTAGGTTGACTCTGACACTTTAGATGTTTACGGATCGTGACCACATTCGTCAGTGTTTCTCTTTTGTTGTCAGCGTTGAATAAATGTTGAATAAATGTTCTAATAAAAGAGCCCCCCCCTCCTCGTCCCTTCGCAGTTGTATTGCCATTTCACTATAAGTGTAGTCTGTTTTGTATGTTCTGGATTTAGTGGACGACATTTAGTGGCGAAGTGTACCTTCTGTTTTTCCCTTTGTTAAATGATGGTTTATTTATCCTGTCCATAACATATAAGTTCACGATAGAACTTGTTTTCAACTCTGAACAGCTTTAGTCATTAGTTTGTCGTTTATTGTCTTGAATGATTTGTTAGTAATATTTGCACGTGTATTTATCTCAGAGCCACCTCGGAGCTTCCTCGTCCACAAATTGTAGTTCTAGTTGTATAGTAAGGTCATTGGTTGTTCATTGTTTGTTTGGGTTTTACATCCTGGCAACATCTAAGGTCATATCAGGATGGGCACCGACCTGTGACAGTGCACACTCATAGCGACTTTTACAATGCCGCCCCACTGGGAGATCAGGCCGCCGGCACCATGACTTGATTCCCCACTCAGTCACATTATCCTGGTATGGAGCTAACCAGTTCTTGCCCTATCCTAGTAATCCTCAGTGCCAGGCTAGGTAGTGACAAGCATCATTTTAGTAACACACCCAGGATTCAAACTCTCCACCTTCTGCACAGGAAGTCTGTCCTCATATCGATTCGGCCACCATGTCCCGGTTAAAGCTGCATAGTCCGATAAAACATAACAATTAACATTTTCAAAACCAAAGCAATTACCTAAATTTGATTCGACATATCTAACTTAGATACTGATGCCCTTATTAAACATGTATTTCCACATAGAAGCGAATACTGAGGCAATGTAATAGAATATGTTACTGCTGAAGCCTATGGGGTCAGAGTTTAGCGTGCTTGCCAAAATTAATTTGGCATGTTTGCGCTTCAAATATCTAAAAATTTAGCGACTTAAAATAAAAGTCACATCAAATTAAAGTATGGTACATTATAACGATCAACCTAATGTATTTATCTCAGAAAATGTCAGAAACTCAGAACTACCGGACTATGCAACTTTAAGTAAGGTAGTAAAACAAAGGCTGTCCACGGGTTACCCTTTTATGGTAACTGCATTCTGAATTAAAGTTGCATTGTCCGATGAAAGCAGGGAGCGGGACGTAGCTCAGGTAGTAGAGTGTCCACCTTTGAAGGTGTCGGTCATCCGATCGATCCTGCTAAGTGGACACATTTGCAGTTTGGGCTATTTTATTTTCCAACCAGTGGTCTGCAACCGGTTCATCAAAGGCTTGTACTTTCCTGTCTGTGGGAAAGTGCATATAAAAGACCCCTTGCTGCTTATCGGAAAGAGTAGCGTCTGTGGTGGCAGTGGGTTTCCTCCAAAGAAATATGTCAGAATGACCATATGCTAGACGTCCAATAGCCGATGATAAAAATCAATGAGCTCTAGAGGCATCGTTAAATAAAACTAACTTGTTTTTTTGTTGTCCTATGAAAGCGTCACATTTCCGAAACCAGCACCTTACTGCTTGCCACAAATCCAACTTAAAGTAAGGGCGCCACACATTCACCCACACTCACTCACCCACACACAGACTCACCCACACTCACCCACGCTCATCCACACTCACCCACACTCACACCCACACTCACCCACCCACACCCACACACACCCACACTCACCCACATCCACACTCACACTCACCCACACTCACCCACACTCACCCACATGCACACTCACCGACACTCACCCACACTCACCCACGCTCACACACACTCACCCACACACACACTCACCCACACCCACCCACACCCACCCACACTCACCCACACCCACACTCACCCACACTCACCCACACTCACCCACACTCACCCACATGCACACTCACCCACACTCACGCACACTCAGCCACCACACCCCCCACACTCACCCACACTCACCCACACTCACCCACCACTCACCCACACTCACCCACACTCACCCACACTCACCACCACCCCACACTCACCCACACTCACCACCACCCCACACTCACCCACACTCACCACCACCCCACACTCACCCACACTCACCCACACACACCCACACTCACCCACCCACCAACACTCACCCACAATCACCCACACACACTCACACACACACCACCACCCACACTCACCCACACCCACCCACACTCACCCACACTCACCCACACTCACGCACACTCACCCACACACACCCACACTCACCCACACTCAGGCACACTCACCCACACTCACCCACACACACACACTCACCCACACTCACCCACCCACACACACTCACCCCACACTCACCCACACTCACACACACTCACACACATACTCACCCACACTCACACCCACACTCACCCACACTCACCCACTCACCCACACTCACCCACACACACTCACCCACACTCACACACACTCACCCACACTCACGCACACTCACCCACACTCACGCACACTCACGCACACTCACGCACACTCACCCACATTCACCCACACTCACCCACACCCACTCACCCACACTCACCCACACTCACCCACACTCACCCACACTCACCCACACCTACCCACCCACCCACACACGCACACTCACCCACACTCACCCACACTCACCCACCCACCACTCCACACTCACCCACACTCACCATCACCCCACACTACCCCACACTCACCACCACCCCGCACTCACCCACACTCACCCCACACACCACCCACCCACACCCACACTCACGCCACACTCACCCACACTCCACCACCACCACCACTCACCCACACTCACCACCACCACACCCACCCACTCACCCACACCACCCATACCCACCCACACTCACCCCACCACCCACACTCACCCACACTCACCCACACTCACCCACACCACCCACACTCACCCGCACTCACCCACACCCACACCCTCACCCACACTCACCCACACTCACCCACACTCACCCCCACACTCACCCACACTCACCCACACTCACCCACACCACCCACACCCACACTCACCCACACTCACCCGCACTCACCCACACTCACCCACACCCACACTCACCCACACTCACCCACACTCACCCACACTCACCCACACCCACACTCACCCACACTCACCCACACTCACCCACCCTCACCCACACTCACCCACACTCACCCACACTCACCCACACTCACCCACACTCACCCACACTCACCCACACTCACCCACACTCACCCACACACACACTCACCAACACTCACACCAACACAACCTCACACATGCCCACACTCACCCACACTCACCCACACTCAACCAATCAACCTCACACCCACCCACACCATTTTTCAAACCCTCAATCATACCGAAAACCCTCACCCACGCCCAGACTTACCCACACTCAACTACACCCCAACACCCACACCCACACACCCCCACATCCCCAGCCACATCCACCCACTCTCACCCCAACCCCACCTCCACCCCCACACCTCCACCCCCATCCATCCCCATGCGTGCCTGTGAATCCACTGCTTAACTCGGTGTGACGTCACAAGGGTCAACGTTCACATCTGATACCAGGCTCAGTATTGACCGAGACGAAGCAGTCATGGTTGTGGGACTCGTGAACCTTGTCTCTGGTTGGTTGGTTGTTGGCGTTCTACGTCCTGGCAATATTTAAGGTCATATCAGGACGGCTACTGACAGTGCACACTCGTGGTGACTTTATAGTGCTGCCCCATTGCGAAACCAGGCCAGCAGCACCATGACCTGATATCCCACTCAGTCACATTATCCTTACACTGAGCTAACCAGTCCTTGCCCAATCCTATTAATGTCTCGCTAGGAAGTGACAAGTATCAATTTTTAAGTAATTGGTTTGTCTTGATCAGGGTTAGAAGCCGTCCGTTCGGATCCCATGATCTACCAAAACAAGAGACGGACGCTCAACTCATTCGGGCATCCTGTCTGGTCAGTCCCTAATTGATGGCGCATGGGAAACTACATTTTCTCTCGGACAAGTGGAATGGCCCGATGCGGGCAGTGAAGCAGTCCGCACAATGATGGGCATGCTCGAATTGTGAACAATGTCCGGAATTGTGTGGGGTGGGGTGTGGGGTGTGGGGTGTGGGGTGTGGGGTGTGGGGTGGGGCTGGGGCAGAGGGTGGGGTGGGGGGATTCTCCACATAAAGCGTCTGATTTGCGATAGAGACATGGCGCGTTGTGACAGGAGACCAGTGCTTTATTGACACTATTCTACGTCTGCGGACACTCCTGAGTGCCGCCAATTGCACTCCTGGGTCCTGTCCTGATATGACCTTAGATGTTGCTAGGCCGTAAAACAAGAACAAACAAACACTCCTGGGAACACTCCCCCCCCCCCCCACTCCGTCTCGACTGATACTACAGATACCAGGATCCTATTGGTCGCAACCCAGCCGACTTTCCGCCTCTGCCTATTTTATATTTTTAAAATTATTTATTGAAGGTTTATTTACCCTGTCCATAACATATAAGTTCATGATAGAACTTGCTTTCAATGATGAACAGCTTTAGTCATTAGTTTGTGGCGTATAGTTTGTTACTAAATTTTAGTAATTTGCAAGTGTATTTGACTGTTTGAAGAGTTCAGGCACAAAACCATGTAAACACCAATTCAAAAATGTTGGTATACTTTGGAATCTAACTTTTAAAAATTTCATTTTTTTACATTCCTATTTTTGTTTGTTCATTGCTCCATAATCATTATATCAATAGAATTAGACAAGTGGAATCAGTGAAAATTAGAATTATTTTCAGGTAAAAATCTTTTATTGAAGCTACATTTTTGGATTGGCATTTACGTGGTTTTGCGCCTGAACTCTTCGTTTATCTGTTTATCTCAGAGCTACCTCGGAGCTTCCTGGTCCACAATTACCATTTTTGATGGAAAACATGTCGACAGACCGAAACCCTCTAATCGTTACATTTTCCATTGGTTCCTGGGGTAGGTAATTTTGTTTAGTGTTTTTTGTTGTTATATGCTTCAATGAATTTGACATTTCTTGCTGTGCTCGGTTGTTCATTCCAGAAGTGTGTTGACATAGATATAACGCTTCCGCCACAGCTAGCTGTAGTTGGTTTGTTATGGGTTATTGTAGGTGCATCATTTCTTCAGGCACTTCTTGGTGCTTTATGAATATATTTCGTGTCTTGATAAATTTTGGACTCAGTCCTGATAAATTTTGGACTCAGTATCAGTATAGTCAGTCCTCTCCGCATGACCACTATAATTATGACAGGTCATATATAGACAGGCCGAATCTGTTAACAGGCTAGTATGTTTAATAAATATATGAACAGAAGAGGATAAGTATAAATATAAGTATAAGTATAAGTCTCTACTGTAGGTGTGTGTCTGACATGGTTATCCGGAAACCAGTGTCTCGTGTGTCACGTGATTCCCCAGAGACCAGCGTCTCGTCTGTCACGTGGTTATCCGGGGACCATTCAGTGCGTGGGGCCCGATATCCGGGGGGTCAGGGAGGTGACAATCAATGGATGCCGGATCTCCCGCCGTTTGCAGCCTGCAAGGATCCAATGGGAAATACCCACCGTCCCCCCTCTCTGCCACCCCTCACCACGTTCACCCCCTTCCCCTCCACACCTCCACACACACCTCCACACCTCCACGCACCCCTCCACACCTCCACACACCCCTTTACACCTCCACACACACCTCCACACACCCCTTCACACCTCCACACACCGCTCCACCGTCCCCTCTCTGCCCCCTCCCGGCGTCCCCTCCCCGCGTTCACTCCCCCCCCCCCCGTCCACACCCCGCCTCTACCCGCCTCCCCACGTTGTGAACTGTGCCCAAAATCAAACTTCGACACTGATCTACAAGTGAAATGGGGAAGATAAATTGGCGCGATAAACAGACAGATAAACAGACAGACATATAAACAGACAGACAGATAAACAGACAGAGAAACAGACATACAGATAAACAGACAGACAGATAAACAGTCAGACAGATAAACAGTCAGACAGATAAACAGACAGATAAACAGACATACAGATAAACAGACAGACATATAAACAGACAGGCAGATGAACAGACAGATAAACAGACAGATAAACAGACAGACAAATAAACAGACAGACAGATAAACAGACAGATAAACAGACACACATATAAACAGACAGATAAACAGACAGACAGATAAACAGACAGATAAACAGACAGACAGATAAACAGACAAACAGATAAACAGACAGACAGATGAACAGACAGACAGATAAACAACAGATAAACAGACAGACAGATAAACAGACAAACAGGTAAACAGAGAGACAGATGAACAGACAGACAGATAAGCAGGCAGACAGATAAACAGACAGACAGATAAACAGACAGACAGATAAAACAGACACAGATACACAGACAGACACATTCCACAACAGGTTCGTGGACTTTCGTCAAAAACCAAAATCTCTCCGCGCTCAACAAGTGAAACAAGCCCTTCAGGCTAGTCACACACAGAGGTGTGGGTGCGTCGGCAGGCGTGGGTGGGTGGGGGGGGGGGGGGTTACTCCTGTCACAGTCGTCACCAGAGGGCGCGCTAATTCGGCGCGCACACATGCGCTTGGCAACGCGAGACTGCGGCGAGCACAAGACTTGGGGAGATGCAGGGGGAGGGGGACAAGGGGAGACAAGGGGAGACAATGGGAGACAAGGGGAGCCAAGGGGGAGACAAGGGGAGTCAAGGGGGAGACAAGGGGGAGACAAGGGGAGACAAGTGGGCAAGACAAGGGGAGACAAGGGGGAGACAAGGGGGAGACAAGGGGGAGACAAGGGGGAGACAAGGGGAGACAAGCGGAGACAAGGGGGAGACAAGGGAGACAAGCGGAGACAAGGGGGAGACAAGGGTAGGCAAGGGGAGACACGGGGGAGACAAGGGTAGGCAAGGGGAGACAAGGGGGGGACAAGTGGGGGAGACAAGGGGAGACAAGGGGGAGACAAGGGAGGAGACATGGAGAGAAGGGGAGACAAGGGGATACAATGGGGAGAAAAGGGGGGACAAGGGGAGACAAGGGGAGTCAATGGGCAACAAGGGGAGACAAGGGGAGACAAGGGGAGACAAGGGGAGACAAGGGTAGACAATGGGAGACAAGGGGAGACAAGGGGGAGACAAGGGGGAGACAAGGGGAGACAAGGGGAGAGAAGGGGAGACAACAGGAGACAAGGGGAGACAAGGGAACAAAAGGGAAATCAAGGGGAGACAAGGAGCAGACAAGGGGAGACAAGGGAAGACAAGGGGAGACAAGGGGAGACAAGGGGAGACAAGGGGAGACAAGGGGAGACAAGGGGAGACAAGGGGGAGACAAGGGGATAATAGAGGGGAGACAAGGGGAGACAAGGGGAGACAAGGGGAGACAAGGGGAGACAAGGGGATACTAGGGGAGACAAGGGGAGACAAGGGAAGACAAGGGGAGACAAGGAGCAGACAAGGGGAGACACAGGGAAGACAAGGGGAGACAAGGGCAGACAAGGGCATACAAGGGGAGACAAGGGCAGACAAGGGCAGACAAGAGGAGACAAGGAGATACAAGGGGAGACAAGGGGGGACAAGGGGAGACAAGGGGAAGACAAGCGGGGACAAGGGGAGACAAGGGAGACAAGGGGAGACAAATGGGGGAAACAAGGGGAGACAAGGGGGGACAAGGGGAGACAAGGCGGGACAAGGGGGGAACAAGGGGGACAAGGAGGAGACAATGCAGACAAGGGGAGACAAGGGGAGACAAGGGGAGACAAGGGGAGACAAGGGGAGACAAGGGGAGACAAGGGGAGGGACAAGGGGAAGACAAGGGGGAGACAAGGGGGAGGACAATGGGGGGACAAGGGGAAAGACAAGGGAGGCAAGGGGAGACAAGGGGAAGACAAGGGGAGGACAAGGGGAGACAAGGGGAGACAAGGGGGAGGACAAGGGGAGACAAGGGGAGGCAAGTGAAACAAGGGGAGACAGCAGAGACAAGGGGAGACAAGGGGAGACAAGGGGAGGCAAGGGGAGACAAGGGGGAGACAAGGGGGAAACAACGGGAAGACAAGGGGAGACAAGGGGAGGCAAGGGGAAACAAGGGGAGACAGGGGAGACAAGGGGAGACAAGCAGAGACAAGGGGAGACAAGGGGAGACAAGGGTAGGCAATGGGGGGGACAAGGGGGGAGAAGGTGGGGACAAGGGGGGGAGAGAACGGGAGACGCGGGTACGAGCCGCACTCATCAGGACTCTTCAAACACAGGAGCCTGTTGATAGAGCTATCTGAGGTCACGTGCAATTCTCTGGCGCCAACGCCTGAACGCCGGGCGCCCACACGGCGTGATGTCACCAGAGGGCGCGGGTTGTTTGTCTATTGTAGCCTTTAAGACCTTCGGAATGTTCACCAGGAGGGTCGGTTGTTTTTGTTTGTTTGTTGATTCGGACAGGACGAGGCGTTTCACTGGTAATAGTTTGGGTTTGTTTTTTTGTTTGTGTTTCTCCGCTGTGCTTCCTTCTCTCTTCTCTCTATTTGTCCTTCTCTCCTTCTCTATTCCCTTCTTTTGGATATCTTTCCTTTTCTAGCCTTTCTCACTCCTCATCTGTTTCCTCACCCCCTCCCTTCCCTATCTTGATTTCCTTCTCTCTTCTCTATCTTTCCTTCTCTCTTTCTTTGTCCCCCCCTGATTCCCTATCTTGATTTCCTTCTCTTCTCTATTTGTCGTTCTCTCTTCCCCGCCCCCCTGATTCCCTATCTTGATTTCCTTCTCTCTTCTCTATCTGTCCTTCTCTCTTTCTTTCTCCCCCCCCCCTGATTCCCTATCTTGATTTCCTTCTCTTCTCTATTTGTCCTTCTCTCTTCCCCCCCTGATTCCCTATCTTGATTTCCTTCTCTCTTCTCTATTAGCCCTTCTTTCTTTCTTCCCCCCTGGTTCCTATCTTGATGTCCTTCTCTTCTCTATGTGCCCTTCTCTCTTTCTTTTTCTCCCCCTGCTTCCCTATCTTGATTTCCTTCTCTTCTCTATTTGCTCTTTTCTTTCTTTTTCTCCCCTTGCTTCGCTATCTTGATTTCCTTCTCTCTTCTCTATTTGTCATTCTCCCTTTCTTTGCGCACCCCTGCTTCCATATCTTGATTTTCTTCTCCGGGGGGGGGGGGAGAAGTGGGTAGACATGAGGAGGGAGGCATGAATGGGCGAGGAGAAGAGAGGAGGGAGGAGGAAGGAGTGAGTGGGCGAGGACAAGAGAGGAGGGTACAGAGAGGGGATCTAACACCAATGTAAGCTGAACACATTGCCAGAAGCAATTGCAATACAAACATAAATTACAAGGTACATCTGGGCAAATACAGTGGCGGCAGAAGGGCAGGCGGGAGACGGGCGGGTTATACGGGGTGAACGGGGACACACGCCGGTCTATGCCGCCCAGAGGTCCTCCACCAGGCCGGCCCCCCTCCCCCTCCCCCTCCCATTCCCTACTCCCTACTCCCCCCTCCTCCCCCCCCACACCTTCCCCTTCCCCCCCTCCCCCTCCCCCATCCCCCTCCCCTCCCCCCTCCCCCTCCCCTCCTCCCTCCTCCTCCGCATTCCCCTCCCCTTCTCCTCTCCCCCATTATCCCCCCCGCCCCCCCCCCTTCCCCTCCCCGCTCCCCTGCCCCCCTCCCCTCCCCCCTTCCCTCCGCATTCCCCTCCCCTCTCCTCTCCCCCTCATCCTTCCCCTCCCCCTACCCTCCGTCCCTCCCTGCTCCCCCCCCCCCCCCCCTCCGCCCTAATCCCCAGTATGCCACCTCACAAAACACCCTCAAACAATTGCTGATCCTGCCATTCAGCGTGGAGCCATTCCACAGCATATCGGAGTCCTGCTGATTAGTTAACCTTTGACCTACAGTAGCAACTCTTCTGTTCGGCATAAGCAACTACAAGGCAACTAAGGCTTGGAGTAATGTCATGATACCGTGACTGAGTCGGATATTGTCGTGATGCCCTGGCGCAAGAAGCGAGATTGAAAATTGAAGCTGATTGAGTAATTGGGGTTTTACATCCTAGCAACATCTGGGGTGATACATAATTGGACAGGTACTGACATTTGTTATAGCACAAAGCAATGGCAGTTTTATTTTGCTGCCAACACTCATTATCCATTATCCATTATCCCAGATGCATTATCAGATCAGCCAGCTCACCAGTCCTTGTCCTATCCTAGCAATGCTGAACACCAGTGGAGGCTGCGTCCAGGGGCCATATGTATGAGCCAATTTTTAACCGGACCGGGGTTAAAGGAGGGTGCCGGGTTAGCTAACCCCGGGGTTTCAAATGTGTCAGGGGGGATGTATGTGACCAAAGCACACGCGGGTTAGCTAACGTTTCAGTTATTTATAGATTTGGGAAATCCCTCTGCATTTGTAGGCATGTATTAGGCTCAAATCTCTTCAATGCAACCATATTTAACAGAATTACATACGCAATAAGTGAAATTGTATCAATTTAACCCTAAATTTGAAGCGTTATTAAGGCTACCGCCGCATTGGCGGTGATATTAATATTTATATTTTCGAATCGACGAATGTAAAGTAAACAAATCGCCGCAGCCGCCGCATCGACGTCGCTATCCATACTGGCAGCGGCCACGGTTTGTTTACTGTACATTCGTCGATTCGAAAATATAACTATTAATATCGCCGCCAATGCGGCGGTAGCCTTAATAACGCTTCGAATTTATGGTTAATTTGAATCAATTTCACTTATTGCGTATCTAATTCTGTTAAATATGGTCGCATTCAATAGATTTGGTTATAATCGGTGTCTAACCCCACCTTTAACCCTCCTTTCAGTTGGGGTTAGTGCAGGCAACTTTAACCTTGCCGAGTTAGTTTAACCCCGACACATACATACGCACTTTTCGCCCCTAACCTGGGAAATCCGCACGACCCAGGGTTACGACCGCTAACCCGGGCTCATACATATGGGCCCTGGTGTTTCATACCCATCCAGTGGTGGGGTGGTTTGTCTTGTAAGGCACAGTGCAAGTGGGAAGAGGACAGGGCAGACAAAGGAAGAGGTGGGAAGACGACATCAGGGAACGTCATCCTGCCATCCATCCTGGTCGTATCAGGGGGATGTCCGTACTGACACCTCTGCATGTTTCTAAATGCAAATGGCAGGTAGGCCAGATGGGATGGCCGAATGAGTTGAGCGTCCGTCTCTTGTTTTGGTAGATCGGGGGATCCGAACGCATGGGTTCGTGGATTTTAACCCTGGTCGAACCAAATCAATGACTTAACAATTGATACTTGTCGCTTCCTAGCCAGGCGCTCGGTATTATTAGGACAGGGCAGGGACTGGTTGGCTCAGTGTCAGGAAAATGTGACTGAGTGGGATATCCTGTCATGGCACTGGCAGTCTTGTCTCCCAGTGGGGCAGCACTAAAAAGTCGCCATGAGTGCGCACTGTCACAAGTCGGTACCCGTCCTGATATGACCTTAGATGTTGCTATGACGTAAAACAATAAAAGCAAACAAACAAAGCAAATGGCAGCGTCTTGTCCTAATAAGGCTCGTTCCATAAAACAACGCCAAAAACAGATCGCGGCAATTATGAAGGCGTGACCTCTAAATTACAGCAGCTATGATTGCGGATGGAACAATGGCGACTTTATTGCCATAGCTCTGTAATCATGGAGATGCGTGTGCGCGGAGAGGTGGGGGGATGTGGGGGGTGAGGGGGATGTGGGGGGGGGGTGAGAGTAGGTGGTGTACGCGACTAGCTACTGCATTGTGAATTATTCACACAAAGATCTGAGTTAAATTAGCATAATCTGATGGTTTTAAGTTTATCGGAGGTTAGTCGGGAATAATCTACTTTAGTTCATTTTGAGGTGAGGTGGGGGGGGGGGGATGTGGGGGTGTCTTGTTGCTACATATCCTGGGGCTTTGAATTACTCGGATAGGGCAAGGAGCAGTGGAATATGGGAGACCAATTGTCCGCTATTTAAAGTTCTCCTGCTTAATCAACTAATGTACACAATAAAGTAACTTTGATATAATAGCTAAATATGGCAGGTTGATCAGGTATAGTCTACTTTACTTCGTTTTGAAGTAACTTCAATATATTAGCTAAATATGGGCATGTTGATCAGGAATATTCTAATTTAATTCATATATTTTAAAGTAATTTTGATATTAAAGGAAATATGATAGGTTGATCAGGAATAATCTACTTTAATTAATATATTTTGAAGTAACTTTGATTTTTGTTTAGGTAAATATGACAGGATGATCGGGAATAATCTACTTTAATTCATTTTGAAGTCACTTTGATTTTTGTTTAGGTAAATATGACAGGATTATCGGGAATAATCTACTTTAATTAATATATTTTTAAGTCACTTTGATTTTTGTTTAGGTAAATATGACAGGATGATCGGGAATAATCTACTTTAATTCATTTTGAAGTCACTTTGATTTTTGTTTAGGTAAATATGACAGGATGATCGGGAATAATCTACTTTAATTCATTTTGAAGTCACTTTGATTTTTGTTTAGGTAAATATGACAGGATGATCGGGAATAATCTACTTTAATTCATTTTGAAGTCGCTTTGATTTTTGTTTAGGTAAATATGACAGGATGATCAGGAATAATCTACTTTAATTCATTTTGAAGTCACTTTGATTTTTGTTTAGGTAAATATGACAGGATGATCGGGAATAATCTACTTTAATTCATTTTGAAGTCACTTTGATTTTTGTTTAGGTAAATATGACAGGATGATCGGGAATAATCTACTTTAATTCATTTTGAAGTCACTTTGATTTTTGTTTAGGTAAATATGACAGGATGATCGGGAATAATCTACTTTAATTAATATATTTTGAAGTAACTTTGATTTTTGTTTAGGTAAATATGACAGGATGATCGGGAATAATGTACTTTAATTCATTTTGAAGTCACTTTGATTTTTTGTTTAGGTAAATATGACAGGATGATCGGGAATAATCTACTTTAATTCATTTTGAAGTCACTTTGATTTTTGTTTAGGTAAATATGACAGGATGATCGGGAATAATCTACTTTAATTCATTTTGAAGTCACTTTGATTTTTGTTTAGGTAAATATGACAGGATGATCGGGAATAATCTACTTTAATTCATTTTGAAGTCACTTTGATTTTTGTTTAGGTAAATATGACAGGATAATCGGGAATAATCTACTTTAATTCATTTTGAAGTCACTTTGATTTTTGTTTTAGGTAAATATGACAGGATATGATCGGGAAATAATCTACTTTAATTCATTTTGAAGTCACTTTGATTTTTGTTTAGGTAAATATGACAGGATAATCGGGAATAATCTACTTTAATTCATTTTGAAGTCACTTTGATTTTTGTTTAGGTAAATATGACAGGATGATCGGGAATAATCTACTTTAATTCATTTTGAAGTCACTTTGATTTTTGTTTAGGTAAATATGACAGGATGATCGGGAATAATCTACTTTAATTAATATATTTTTAAGTAACTTTGATTTTAATTTAAAGTGTCAACTTTGGAGATAATTGTAGTGGAAATGTGCAAAATTAATTTTAAATTTCACACCGATATGGGGCTGGACATGGGTGTTGTTTAGATATTTACGAGCAGGAGCAGTAAATTGCAACATATGTTTCCTGAGTGTACCACTTTCTAATTTGGGATATGTAGGATCAAATCTAGGTCTGTGTTTTGACTGAAAATACTTTAGACTTTCATTGGACCGTCCTGATATGGACTTAGATTTGTTTGTTTGTTGTTGTTTTACGTCTTAGCAACATATAATGTCATATCAGGACGGCCTATAAAGTCACAATGAGTGTTCACTGTCACAAGTCGGTAACCGTCCTGATATGACCTTATATGTTGTCAGGAGGTAAAGCTCCAACAACCAACCAACTTCCATTGGGTTATGCACTTACTGAATTGGCCAACACTAAAACCAGTACGGAGACAATCTACTCTAAAGGCCCTGTCACATTACGACGCATCTTGCAAGCGCACGGCCAACGCATAAAAATCACTTTTTTATGTCGAGAAGCGTCAAACTTTTCGGTTTGGGGGGCAAAGTTTGATGTATACATACCTTATACATAGCGGTGAACGTTATATATGTTATTCGATTGCCAGAACTACGCCTCATATGTTACATACATCAAGACAGGCTGGAGAAATGCTAAACGTACGTTAGACGTATGTAATGCCCGGTACACACCTAGCGTATACGATCGTTTTCCCGCACCCACCTAGCGTATACGACCTAAAACTGCCCCAAAATCGTGAGGTGTGCACTCCCCTAGCACACCTACCGATTGCGATTCCCAATTTTTAGGGCTAAAACGGTAGGTGTGCGCTAGGATTACGATTGCGATTCCCGATTCGAAAAATGAATCGGCCCGATTTCAGTTTTAAGCGGATCGGGAGTTTTAGTGCGCGAATCCTATACGCTATGTGTGTACCTGGCATTAGGCATACGTTATCCATATGTTGTCAGTACGCGGACTGTACATTCCCACTGCCTTTAACGTAGGTCAACGTAGTGCAACATAGTGAGAACGTATGTCTAATGTACATCTAACATACATCAACGTACGCCTAATGCATACATAACGTACGGCGGATGTCAATTCCACACGTTGTCGAACATTGTCGTACTTCGAAAGTTTTGTGCATGCACAAAACTTTGCTGACCCCATGATGTGCAATGTCATATCTCGATGAACCTCAACATACATTGATGTATACCAACGAGCACCTACCGCACGTGTACCGCATAACGATGTATCCCGATGTAGCGGCCAAAAATCATATACGTTGGCGCGATTTGTCGTAATATAACAGCCCCTTAACTGCACTGCATGTTCAATGGCAATCTTCGTGCATCATTGTGATTGAGAAGTTTTTGGAAGTATATTTAACATACCTCCCTCCACACACACGGGGCGCCGTTGCCTAATCGGTAGAGTGCCCAACTCGCGTGCAGAAGAAGAACAAAGAAGAGCATACAAACTTCCAAGATAACGAAGGGGCAATGCTCACAGACAAAGATGCAGCAAACAAACTGAACAGACACTTTGCCACAATAGGGCAAAAGCTGTCAGAAAAATTCAAAAAAAGATGGGAAAACAGATCAGGAACTGTGGAGAATGAAATCCACACCTGCAAAACAGATATGATAGAAGTAAAAAAATTAATAAATGACATAGACACAAATAAACCAAGTGGAATAGATGAAATACCAACCAAAATACTGAAAGAGGCACGCCAAGCCATCCCGGCCACCATAGTAGACCTATTCAACATCTCCTTTGAGCAGGAGCGTTTTATCTCAGCCTGGAAAATGGCAACCATCACCCCATTCACAAAGGTGGAGACAAACAAAACATGGGAAACTACAGGCCAATATCAATTCTTCAAACCCCAGGCAAGCTCATTGAAAAAGTGTTACATAGACACATCAATGAACACCTGGAAAAATACGATATACTAAACCAAAGACAAGGGGGCTTCAGGAAACTGCACTCCACATCAAAAACAATAGCTAACCTAACAAATGACATAATGGCATCAATGAACCAAAAACAATTAGTTGGAGCCGCCTTCATTGACTTCAGCAAAGCATTTGACACAGTAGACCACAAAATACTACTGGAAAAACTAAAAACCATGGGCATAAAATCCAACACTATGGATTGGATAAGATGCTACCTGAACAACAGGCAACAGAAGACAACAATAAACAATACACTATCAGACAACCAACCTGTCACATGTGGTGTACCCCAAGGGTCAGTGTTAGGGCCACTACTCTTTATAATCTATATAAACGATCTTGAAAAATGGTTGCAAACTGAATGTCTCAATATGCAGATGACACAGTCATATACGCAAATGGCACCACAGAAGAGGAGGTAATAACTAAACTAAATAAACTCCTACTAAAACTAGATGAGTGGTGTGAGTCCAACAAAATAACCATCAACACAAGTAAATCAAAAACAGTACTCTTCTCACATAAACAAATGCCAGAAATAAAACTACACTGTAAGTTAGGAAACCAAACACTAGAAAAATGTAGACCATTACAAATACCTAGGCCTTCAGTTAGACAGCCAACTAAACTACAACCTATGTATAAATAAAAATTATACAAAAAGTAAACCACAAACTGTGGCTATTTGCAAAGCTAAGAGACTACATGACACAAGAAATGTCAATAAAAATCTTCAAGGGCATGGTGCTCCCCTATTTTGACTATGGAGATGTAAACTACATGGGTGTGAGAAAAGAACTACTAAAAAAACTGCAAACACTGCAGAACAGAGCCCTAAAAATCTGTCTAAGAGTAGATAAGCTGCACCCCACCTATGACATACACAAAAGAACCAAAGTGAAATTACTAGAAAATAGGAGAATAATTCATTTGAAAACATTAGCATATAGCTATAGTCAAAACATTAAACTGCTAACAAAACCACAAAGGGCTACTAGAGCAAATAATGCGCCACTACTAAAGCAGACCAGAAGCCAAATAAAAGCTCATGAGAGAAGCACGCTGGAAATGGCTGCCAAGGTGTGCAATGCCCAAATGGTAAAGGAACAACAAATTCCTGACCTAATAACTTACAAAAAATATCTGTGCAAAATAAGGCTAGGAAACCCCCACTAAGCTGCACTGCAAAGGGGCATGTGATATGTCACGGCCCACCAGCGGGATGCCCAATGGAAGGTAACCATGCCAAAAGTAGCCAGATAACACACCATACAGCTACGTACAAGCCTATGATATGTAAATAGGAGTAGGCTAGTCTAGTAATAAGAGTAGAAAAATAAATACATATATACCAAGAAAATCAAAAAAAAAAAGTATTAACCATACCAACCAATTATCTATCTGCTACTGAAATGCAGGCAATCAAATACCTTATCAGCAGCCACTGTGTGGTAAGATAACACCAACACTACAACTCGCCAGCATTGAAAAAAAGCCTGGGTACCCGGGCTTATATGCTATGGACAGTATAAATACATCCTCAATAAAAAAAAAATTTAAAAGAAGGTCGCAGTTTGGTTCTCGGTCAAGTCAAACCAATGACTTACAAAATTGATACTTGTCGCTTCCTCGCCAGGCGCTTAGCATTATTAGGATAGGGCAAGGACTGGTTGGCTCAGCATCAGGACAATGTGACTGAGTGGGATATCAGGTCATGGTGCTGGTGGTCTGGTCTCCCAGTAGGGAAGCACTATAACGCCACCATCAGCGCACACTGTCACAAGTAGGTACCGGTCCTGACATGACCTTAAATATTGCCAGGACGTAAAACTCTAATAACCAGCCAACATCTACACAAGTTTTTAATGAAACAATCGAGAGCAGACGACATTTTCCCCGAGCAGACGACATAATGAATTTGGTGCCAAAACCACGCCGCCCACACCAAAGGAAGCGTCTTCGCGCCACAAAGACAATGGCGGCGATCTTATCTGAGTGCAGCAGACGACACTTGCCCCACACATCTCCACTTCCCGCCACCGGGGGGCGCCACTTTATGCCGCGTTCCCGGCGTCCCTACACGCGATGGGCTAGGGGTGGGGGATGGACCCGGTGTGCACATAACTCACCACTCAAAAGGGCTGGTGGACCCGGTGTGCTAATAAATCACCAATCAAAAGGGCTGGTGGACCCGGTGTGCTAATAAATCACCACTCAAAAATCCAACTTCTATGAACTCATTTGTATTACAGCTCAAATAAATGTACACACCAATATATTTTGCATAGCGATTAATGAAAGCGTAGGCATATGGTTGGTTGTTGGAGTTTACGCTTTGGCAACATCTAAGGTCATATCAGGATGGATACCAACTTGTGACAGTGCACACTCATGGCGACTTTGCAGTGCTGCCCAACTGGGAAATCAGGCTGCTGGCATCATGACCCAATATCCCACTCCGTCACATTATCCTGACACTGAGGTAACCAGTCCTTGCCGTGGCCTATTAATGCCGAGCACCAGGCTAGGTCGTGACAAGTATCAATTTGATATGTCATTGGTTTGACTCGACCGGGAACCGAACTCCCGACTTTCTGTACGCGAGGCCCGCGCTCTACCCATTCGGGCATCGAGCCTGGTAATGTCTATGAACTTATTTATATTATTATAGCTCAAATAAATTGACCTGCCAACATATTTTGCAGAGCGATTTACTAAAGCATGAAGGCATAAATTATTACTAGGATCTAAGAACTTATTTTTATTTTTATTTTTATTATAGCTCTAATAAATTGACACACCAATATATTTTGTATAGCGATTAAATAAATCATTACTAAAACAATCTACCGTCTAAGAACTTATTTATTTTTTATTATAGCTCAGATAAATTGACTACCAATATATTTGTCAGAAAGATTAACTAAAACACGAAGGTATGTGAAATGCTAAGCGTACACAGAACGATCTGTGTTTTGTGCGTTGGCTTTGTGGCCTTGCTCGGTGAATTGTTGGTAATGAGCCCGTTGTACAAAATGGCGGCTGGGGGCGGTGAGTGCGGCTGCGTGCGACTGCGTGCTCTTTTGCCCGCCACAAGTCTTGGTGTCACGCAGATTCAAGATGGCGACCAGAAGGCACGGCGGGCGGAGGTGGCGGTTTGAGAGCAATTTGCTCCCCAATCTGTTTTGCTATTTGGTGAATTACGAGGTGGGTGTGAGGTGGGGATTGGTGAACGGGGGAGGGGATGTAAGGGGTTTAGGGGAGGGGGAGGTTTGTGGTGGGTTAGGGTGGGGAGGGGGGTGGAGGAGACGGGGAGGGGATGGGAAGGGTAGGTTGGAGGGAAGGGTGGGGAGGGGAGGGAGAGGGGAGAGAGGGGAGGGGAGGGGAGGCTTGTGGTGGGTTAGGGTACGGGGGAGGAGATGGAGGGGAAGGGTGGATGGAGAGAAGGGGCTTGTGGTGGGCTAGGTTGGGTGGGAGTGGAGGGGTGGGTGGGATGGGGAGGGGAGGGGAGGCTTGTGGTGGTTTGGGTGGTTGGGGAGGGGAGGGGAGAGGAAGGGAGGGGAATGGAGGGGGAAGGGAAGGGAGGGGAGGCTTGTGGTGGTTTGGGCGGTTGGGGAGGGGAGGGCAGAGGAAGGGAGGGGAAGGGGAGGGGAAGGGAGGGGAAGGGAAGGGAGGGAAGGCTTGTGGTGGGTTGGGGTGGCTGTGGAAGGGAAATGTGGGAAAGGGAGGGGTAGGAGGAGTGGAGGTGAGTGGAAGGGATGGGAGGAGAGGAGAGAGGAGGAAGGAAGGAAGCGAGGAAGGAACGAAGAAAGGAGAAAGGGGAAAGGAGGGGAGAGAAGAATTGAGGAGAGGAGAGAGAAAGACAGGAGAGTGCACGGGAGGAGTCGAAGAGGAATGAAAGAGAGGGGGAGAGGAGGAGACGGGGAGACGAGGAGAGCAGGAGGGGAGGAAAGTAGGAGAGGAAAGCGGAGAGGAGGAGAGGAGGAGAATAGGAGAGGAGAGATGAGGAGGAGAGGAGGAGAGGAGGAGGAGGAGGAGAGGAGGAGAGTAGGAGAGGAAAGCGGAGAGGAGGAGAGGAGGGAGAGAGGAGAGGAGGAGAGGAGGGAGGAGGAGAGGAGGAGAGGAGCGGAGAGGAGGAGAGGAAAGCGGAGAGGAGGAGAGGAGGAGAGGAGGAGAGGAGGAGTGGAGGAGAGGAGGAGAGGAGGAGGGAGGAGAGGAGGAGGAGAGGAGGAGAGGAAAGCGGAGAGGAGAGGAACAGAGTGGAGTGGCAGGGGGGGAACAAATGAGGAGGGGAAGGAGAGCAGAGGAAATGGGAGAAGAGAGTGCAGGGGAGTTGGTGGTAGGAGAGGGAGGTGGAGAATGGGGGGGGGGGGAGGAGAGTGGATGAGAGGGGATGGGAGCGGATGGGAGGGGAGGGGAGTTGGTGGGAGGAGAGGGAGGGGGAGGATGGGGGGGGGGGAGGAGAGTGGTTGAGAGCGGAGGGGAGGTGCTGGGCGGGCTGGAAGGGGGCGGGGCAGAGGGCGGGGCAGAGGGCGGAGGAGGGTAATGAGGAGAGGGGCAAGCAAGTGGGGTGAGAGAGGGGTCTGAGTGGCTGGTGATTTAGATTTCTGTCTGGAAAAAGAGCGCCCAACACACCGACACTAGGAGGAAGTCCCAAACACGAACATTGCATCTTGGGAAAATGACCCCAGTCTCCTTCCCGGCAATCCAATCAAACACGCCCCGAGGGAGCGGGACGTAGCTCAGGCGGTAAAATGTCCACCTGTGAAGATGTGGGTCATCCGATCGACCCTGCACACTGGACACATTTGCAGTTTGGGCTATTTTCCATTCCAACCAGTGGTTCACAACTGGTTCATCAAATGATGTGGTACGTGCTGTCCTGTCTGTGGGAAAGTGCATATAAAAGACCCCTTGCTGCTTATTGGAAAGAGTAGCCTATGTGGCGGAAGTGGCTTTCCTCCAAAGAAAAATGTCAGAATGACCATACGTTTGATGTCCAATAGCCGATGACTCAAACATTCAATGTGCTAGAGAGGTGTCGTTAAATAAAACAAGCTTTACTTTACTTTTCAAACACACCCCGCAGCCAGCACCAGTCGAGCCACCTGGTCACCAGTTACAAGTGTAGCAGTCTGCTCTGACCTCTCAAGCAGACGTGGATAGGGTGATGTCATCAGAAAGCCTAGGTGGTGGAATGGTTATAACGCCTGGGCTGGAATGCAAGAGATGAGTGCTAAGCGCAATTATTTGTTTAATTGAGAATTGCATTTTATCTTTGATTAACTATTTAAGTTTTATTTTATTTTTATTGTTATGCATATGCATATATGCATCTAACCCATAAAATGCTTACCTCGTCGGCTCTAGCTGTTTGGTCAGAGACGGGCATAAGACAAGGGTCACGTGACTGGTGCGAACTGTGCGTCTGTCTTACCTGGACGCCCGTCTACCCGAAAGCCTAACCGGGCGCAGTGGCCGAATCGGTAGAGCGCAGGCCTCGCGTGCGGGAGATCAGGAGTTCAGTTCCCAGTCCAGTCAAACCACTGACTTTTAATAAAAATTGACCAGACGGGATGGCCGAATGAGTTAGAGCGTCCATCTCCCATGTTGGTAGATCGTGGGGTCATGGGATCGAACTGACTTAAAAATTGATACTTATTGCTTCCTAGCCTGGCCCTCGGCATTATTAGGACAGGGCAAGGACTGGTTGGCTCAGTGTCAGGATAATGTGACTGAGTAGGATATCAGATCATGGTGCTGGCAGCCTGGTCTTCCAGTGGGGCAGCACTATAAAGTCGCTATGAGTGCGCATTGTCACAAGTCGATACCCGTCCTGATATGACCTTGGATGTTGCTAGGACGTAAAACAAGAGACAACCAAATCCCGACAGACTTTGCGCGCGGCGAACATCAAACAAAAGCAGGAGAGCGGCGCCTGAACCTAAACCTAAAGCTCTCTGTGTACGGCCCTGGCAATGTTGAGAGCATATTTAGGTACCCACTACGGGAGTCAACACGCAGGCAGCCTGCCTGATACAGGGAATTGTGGGATCGTGAGGTTCTGACAACGCCCGCCACCACACACTGTCGCTGTTCACTGACTTCCAAAAGTTGTCTGCTCCCCGTCTTCAATGGCACCCCCGTTGGCGCCCTTTTGTGTGCGTGTCCGTATATGTGTGTGTGTGTGTGTGTGTGTGTGTGAGGGTGGGAGGGGGGAGTTTGGATCTCGAGGGAGGGGAGAGGGAAGAAGGGGGAAGGGGAAGAGGGGGGGGAGGTTGCATATTTCCGACATTAGTGGTGTCGTGTCTCAGCAAGGCAGACGAGAATTGTGCTCAAGTAGCATGAAATGTGTTAACAGTCACCGGAAGCCGATCACGTGACCGCCGGGCGTCTGGGGCGGGGGGGGGGGGGGGGGCCTCGTCTTGGAAACGCGGAAATGATGTTGGGCGTATTAGTTCCATCCGGGTTTAAAGTTGTATAATTTGATGTTTCAATTTAATTTAATTTTAGAAAATATTTGTTTGTATCCATTCAATATGATATGGTAGATCTCAAGGGGATAATATTCATGTCCGTACACCGGACGCGGTGGCCGAATCGGTAGAGCGCAGGCTTCTGTTGCGGAAGGTCGGGAGTTCAATTCCCGGTCGAATCAAACCAATGACTTATAAAATTAATACTTGTCGCGAGCTAGTCTGGTGCTTGGCATTATGAGAATAGGGTAAGGATTGGTTGGCTCAGTGTCAGGATAATGTGACTGCACAGGAAATTGGGTCACGGTGCTGGTGTCCTGGTCTCCCAGTGGGGCAGCACTATAAAGTTGCAATAATCCTAATGAATCGCTAGAACCCAACAATAACTAACAAATGTATCTAGACAAATTGGGATTGACCGCACGACCTCCCACATTGATATTACCTTAGCTGGTGCTAGGATGGAAAACCGCCCCAAGCATCATATTGCCGCTAGGTGGCCCGTGACTACACTGGGCCGTCCACTGTCAGGCAGTGTGAGTCTGAGTAGTATAACAATAGTGTTTGAGTAGCACAGAGGCACCAGACCCACCGTCCACACATCGATCTGCTGAGTTATGGCCGTGTCACACTATGGCCTATTGCATCAGTGTATGCCCAATGTATGAAATAAATGTCCAATGTTCGGCGCCTTGGCATGCGACGCCATATGACACCGTTTGCCAGGGTGCTCTTAACGAACACTACTTATGCCAAACGTACCCATAACGTATCTCAACGTACACCAACGTGTTGGTGCAAAATCACATACGTTGGCATACACTGAGGTTATACGGCGTAGTGTCACAGGGCCTTTATGTGTGTTTACCTGGACTCTACTCGGTATGTGTCTATTTGGTGCATGTGTCTGTGTGCATATGCGTGTTCATTTGGAATATGTGTTTATTTGGGTATGTGTGTCTATTTGCTACATGCGTCTATATGCATATGAGACTGTCTCAAAAGGTGCTAAGCAATATGGGACAAAACTTTGTCCACTGTAACGATCAACATACTATCTGCTTATGCATTTGCTCAGGTTAAACTGATTTGTTTTTTACATGGTGCTTCATAATCCCAATAGAATACATATTGATTTGAAGCAAATGTCCTTGTGTTTTCAGTGTAACCATTTCTGTGCTGTTTTGTATCAATCATTACAATGGACAAAAAAAAGAAGAGTTATCACCTTTTGAGACAGGCTCATATGTTTATTCTCTTGACCCAATTCTTCTCTGCTAATGTGCTAACCAAACAGGGTGGCCAAATGAATTCCATGTCCGCCTCCCATTTTGGTAGGTCATGTGATTCAAACCCAAACTTTCGAACCCCGGTTGAGTCAACCCAATGACTATAGGGCAAGGAGCAGTGGAAGGAGCAAGACACAATATTTTTGTCAGCAATTGAAAATTCCTCTCTTATTCAAATAATGTAGCAAAGAAATCTCTCCAAACTATATCACGTGTGATAACCAATGGCTCTGAGGAGTCAAATGTGGTTTGATTTCTTGACTGGTTGTTCCGTCTCATTAAAGATTGAACTATAGATATAGTAATTGATATTGATTACCACCTTGGGTGTAATCGATTAATCAACTCGCGTCACCCGAGCCACTTTTTGGTGCATGCGCACATCCTACAGGCTCGGGTCAAATAATCAAATATGCTTCTCCACGCTTGGGGTGGGAAAAATGGTGGCTTAATCCTAAACCTTTTTTTTTGTTTTTAATAACCGATAAAACTACATAAAAATAGGATTTAAAGTATTTTATGATGGCATAGTTTAGTTATATTCCCATTTCATTAATCTCGGTTATTAAAAAAAAAACATTTATGACTGGTACTGGTAGCCGTTATCCTGCAGGATGGTACCAGCACAAATGTGACATCATCACTCATAGCCAACCCCAGCCAAGAGGTGGGTTACTGGGGTCGGGTCGTTTTGCACATGGCACGTGTATTTGTTGACTCCATTCGCGGTGTTCGATTTGAAATTCTGACGACTCGGTTCCGGTGACCCGAGTCGCCCTGGTCGTGTTAATCGAGTACGGCCCTTGGGTTTCATTCCCTTTTAATCCTATAAACGTCACCACTCTACAGGAACATAAAACTGCATATTGTGTTTTTCAAACATGATACAAATTACTAGTTCCACATCACAGTCACACCATCTTTCCTAGTCCTGTTGGGATGATGACACCATAGCAAGTACTGAGATGAAAATAGTTGTGGATATTTGCTCGTCGCTGCTTTTAGAAGATAACATGGCAAATAATATAGGCCTAATGAATTACACAACGCATAAATTAACTTAATGTGTATAACTTACAGTGTCACCAAAGGCCAGTTGCTCTCATACCATGTCTATGTTGTGTGGGAGCTTAAAAATCCTGTGGGCTGATAAAAGTGTAGGCTCGGGCTTTCTATGAACAAACTGTCTAATGGTGAAAACAAGTCTATTCAGACTTATCCATTATAAGCAGTATATATCTTCAAGAAAAAAAAATCACAGAATGTGGTGGAAATGGATGGAATGATTTGTTAGTAGAACAGAAGGTTGGTTGTTGGAATTTTACGTCCTGGCAACATATAAGGTCATATCAGGACAGGTACCGACTTGTGACAGTGCACACTCATGTCGACTTTATAGTGCTGCCCCACTGGGAAATCAGGCCGCCAGCACCATGACCCAATATCCCACTCAGTCACATTATCCTGATGCTGAGCTAACCAGTCCTTGCCCTATCCTAATAATGCCGAGCGCCTGGCTAGGAATCGATAAGTATAATTTTTAAGTGATGGAAAGATAACACACCAAATAATATAACCCCAATGAATTACACGACACCTGGATTAACTTCACGACATGACTAAGTGTAGTGGACATGGACGGATGGTTTGTTAGTAGAACAGAAGGTGGGGGTTCAATCACAATAAGCAGAGTAAACCTGTGTGGAATTGGGCGGAGGGAGGGGAGGGGGGGGGGAGGGGGGGATCGGGGTGTGAATCTGGGCTGGTGTTTACCCTGGAGCATTCAGGGCTGGATTAGCTTCTACAGGTGGGGTGGAGGTTTGTGTGGGTGTGGGTGGGTGGTGGGTGTGTGGGTGGTGTGTTTGTGGGTGGGTCGGGTGTGTGGGTGGTGTGGGCGTGTGTGTGTTTGGGTATGGGTGTGGGTGTGTGAGGGGTGGTGTGTGTGGGTGGATTGTGGGTGTGTGGGTGGTGTGTGGGTAGTGTGTGGGTAGTGTGTGGGTGTGGTGTGTGTAGGTGGGTGGGTGGAGTGTAGGGGTGTGTGGGGTGGGTGGGTGTGTTTGGGAGTGTGTGGGTGGGTGTGGGTGAATGGGTGGTGTGTAGGTGTGTGGGTATGTGTGGTGTCTAGGTGTGTGTGGGTGTGTGGATGTGTGGTGGGTGTTTGTGTGGGTAGTGTGTGTGTGGGTGGTGGGTGTGTGGGCATGTGGGTGGGGCCGAAAGGGATGTGACGGGTGTGGGGCGAGAGGCGATGCGACGGGTGTAGGAGTTGTAGAGGAGGGGCGTAGGCGCCCACCTGGATAGATGTGTAGAGAGAGGGTGGAGGGTGAGGGGTGGAGTTATGGGAGGAGGAGGGTGAGCGTGGGGGGTGAGGGGTGGAGTTATGGGAGGAGAAGGGTGAGCGTGGAGGGGGAGGGGTGGAGTTATGGGAGGAGGAGGGTGAGCGTGGAGGGGGAGGGGTGGAGAGTGGTAGTACTGGTACACAGTATCCCATGTATGTATAGACAGTCATTTCAAAATGAAAAGAACCAATAATAGTCAACTCCGCCATCCAAGACGCAGACGAACGAAATCCGGCGACGAGACGCCATCCTGAATGTCTTATTTACATCCCCCCCACACACCCACACACCTAAACACCCCCCTCCCACACACACACTCCCACCACCATCCACCACCACCAGAAACACCCGGGAGAGGGCGCGACGAGGCGCGGCGCCTGAATCAGACCCAGGAGGCACACCGCGCCCTACCGGCACCACCATTAGGTACCACCCTCCCCACCTACACCCCCCCCCCCCGCCCCCGCGGGGAGGGTGTGTCGAGTGTGTGTAGTGGGGGGGGGGGGATCCACCCCATTCCCTCAAGTGGGTGCCGGGTAAACGAGGCTGGCGCTGGCGCTGTTTGCTCGGGGTGATTGGCGCGGTGTCGCCCATAAGAAATCAAACGGCGGGTCTTACCGGCAGAAAGGCAGTCAAAGCCGGGTCGCCCCCGCCCTGCCGCCCTGCCGCCCGCCGCCCGCCGCCCGCCGCCCGCCGCCCGCCGCCCCCCGCCCGCCGCCCGCCGCCCGCAGACAATTAACTCCGGGCGCCAGCAGGTCGCGAGGAACGCCGGGATAGACGGCGCGCGCCACTTCCGGCTGGCGAGACGCCGACACGTCAATCAACGCCTAGGCGCAGGCGGGAACCTGACTGACGACTGCATGAGGCGATGTTGTTGAGTTTCTGTCATGTTATAGAAATAAGGCTAGTACTAGTAGGTTGATCGGTATAATTTGCATTATATTGGAGTGATATATTATTAGGTTGATCAGTATAATTTACTTTATTTACTATAGTATGTTGATCAGTATAATTTACTATATTTTTTAGTACCATATAAAGTTTGAGCAGTATAATTTAAATGATTTTAGAGTAACAAACTCTTTTAGAGTAACAGTATAATTTACTTTATTTTAGAATAATATAATTAGGTTGGTCTGAATAATTGACTTCACTTTCGGGTAACGATACATTGAGCGGTATAATTGACTTTACTTTAGAGTAATATAATTAGGTTGGTCCGAATAATTGACTTTACTTTCGGGTAACGATACATTGAGCGGTATAATTGACTTTACTTTAGAGCAATATAATTAGGTTGGTCCGAATAATTGACTTCACTTTCGGGTAACGATACATTGAGCGGTATAATTGACTTTACTTTAGAGTAATATAATTAGGTTGATCCGAATAATTGACTTTACTTACCGGGTAACAATATGTTGAGCAGTATAATTGACTTTACTTTAGGTTGATTGGTATAATTAAAGTAATTCGTTTTAAAGGACTAACTTTGCTGTAACATGAATTAAAAAACATGCCTAATTAATTTTGGTGTGCACACCGAAATGCTGGAATTCAGTCAATAGTATTGAGTTTGTGTCGCATTTCTCTTAGATAACTATTATTATAAAGGGTTAATTTAGGAGATATCTGAAATAGAAGAATTCTAAATTAATGGGTAATTCAGGAAAGCATAGTCTTCAAAGTGATGGATTATCTTGCATTGATGTCGTGCTCCTTTAATATAGGAGTACTAATAGAAGACATTAACAAATAATAATAATAATAAACAGGTTCATTAGATACTTGAACAATATTTGCATAAGTCACATAATTGATATTGAAATGCAGCAGAACATGTTTAAATGCAGTTACAAATGTTTACTAAGGGCACCTGTACCTAACTTCTAAGTTGTATATGTAGAATCAAATCTAACCAAGTGTTTTGGTGTCAGTTTATAAATGTCATACTTTCCTTAGAAGGTGGTTGGTTGTTGGAGTTTTACGTCCTTGCAACATCTAAAGTCATATCAGGATGGGTACCCACTTGTAGGAGCAGTGCGCACTCATGACGAGTTTATAGTGCTGCCCCATTGGTAAATCAGGCTGCCAGCACCATGCCCCGATATCCCACTCAGTCACATTATCCTGACACTGAGCTAACCAGTCCTTGCCCTATCCTAATAAAGCTGAGCGCCAGGCTAGGAAGTGACAAGTATCAATTTTATAAGTCATTGGTTTGACTCGACCGGGAACCGAAATCCCGATCTCCCGCACGCGAGGCCCGCGCTATCCCCATTCGGGCACCGCGCCCGTTTTTTTCCTGAGAATATCCAGCTTGTAAGCATTGCGTTGTGAAATCTCGGCACACGTTATGACATGCCTCCATTCAACCCCTTCTCCCGCCCCATACCACGTGACCGTGTGCATCGCAAGAAGCCTTGATCCTCGCAGCTGTTATTCAAGGGATGTGATGTGGTTAGCAGCTTCCTAAGGGGCCTTGTTTGCTGCGTGCCCTAATCACGTGAGGTCAGAGGTCACCACAACGCGCGTCTTCTGGGATAAGGTCCACTGGTCCCTAATGAGGGACTGAAACTTCGGCTTGTTCTGTTTTCACGACCGAAAGTGCGATTATTTTCCCCATCCAGCCTGACCCTTCGCTAATCGGCCCTATACTTACAATTATACTTATACTTACAATTATACTTATACTTACAATTATACTTATAATTACACTTGCACTATGCTTACAGTTATACTTATACTTACACTTATATGTATACTTACAATTATACTTACAATTATACTTATACTTACAACTATACTTGAACTTACAATTATACTTATACTTACAATTCAATTTGAACCCATAAACACACGGCTCCCGATGACTATACCTTGTAGGGTCATTGGCGTACGTTTGTTTCTGGTGTGGATTGCAGTGAAATTACGCTACCAAATATACGCCAGCAAATATCTTGCATTAGCTGATTAGATAAAATGTCACTTCCCCTATGTGTAGCGCGATATGCAATGCCGTAATGTGCTTCAACCCCCCCCCCCCCCCCCCCCACACCCCACCCAACACACGCATGACCAGAGGGCATTGGTAGACGCCAACTAACTTTGGTGTCTTGGAACTTGTGTGTGTTACCAAATAATCAGTAGCTCTAAAGCCGTGTTTACACGGGGAATTGTAAAGCAAATCAGGCAAAGCGATTTATATGAAGCGAATTAGTGGCGCGTTTACACGGACCGAGTTTTTCGGCGCCGGGAACCAGCAGCCTGAATCACTTCATATAAACCACCTCACAAGGTGGTTTACATAAAGTGAATCATATGAAGCGAATCAGCCCTAATCCGCCCCAGAGTCCTGTTTACACGGCGAATGTGAGGCGAACTAGGCAAGGCGCATTATATGAGCCGTTTTAACTCGCCCGTGTAAACACGGCTTAATAGGCACTGTAGACCACACACCCATTCACCCCCTCATGGACTGCACAGGCGGGTGCGCATGCGTGAGTGTGTGGGCGATAATACACTGAGGCGCAAATTAAGGAAGCGCATGCAGTGATCTGCGTGTTTCCTGCATGACCCACATCCTGTATTAGTGGACCACAATTGGTTCATCAAAGGCTGTGGTATGTGCTGTCGTGTCTGTGGGAAAGTGAATATAAAATACCCCTTGCTGCTTATCGAAAAGAGTAGCCTATGTGGTGGCAGCGGGTTTCCTCCAAAAGAAATATGTCAGAATGACCATATGTTTGATAGCCAATGACAAAAACCAATGCGCTCTAGACGCATAGTTAAATAAAACAAGCTTTCCTTTTGACCAACATCCAGTCCACAGCTCACGCTTTAAAAATATGCTTTCGATTAAATTTGCCAAATCCGATTGTTCTGAGCTTCAGCTGGTAGGTTGTTGTTTTTAGGGAGTTTTCAGTCGGGTTGGCGAGCTGAAGGGTGCAAATCTGCAGCACTGTATGGGCACCACCAAAGGCGGTCCCATGTGGCCGGGAGTTGGTTTCTGGAAGGTAGTGGTCAGAGAAATCAGGTGGGGGGGGGGGGGGGGGGGGGGGGGGGGCAAGAAGACAAGAAAGGTGGGCGGGTGGGAAAGCACCGAGAGGTGGAAAGAAAAAAGTTATCTAGGAGCCGAACACCCATCCTCTAAGTCTAAGAGGGCCAGGAGAGGTCGGTTGGTTGGTGTAGTTTTATTCCCCAGCAGGACCCTAGGAGAAGAAGACACTCATGGCAACTTTATAGTACTGCCCCACTGAGAGATCAGTATAGTGGTGTTCTCTGTGGCGGAGTGGTTAGAGTGTCTGACTTTTTTCTAGGTCGGACTCCTAATCTGAAGGTCGGTGGTTCAATTCCCTGTGCCCCCATCTCTGCCAATTTGGATTTCCACCACTGTTTATAACTTACAGTGACATCAAAGGCCAGTTGCTCTCATACCATGTCTATATGGTGTGGGAGGTTTAAAATCCCTTGGGTTGGTAAAAGTGTAGGCTCGGGCTTTCTATCGACAAACTATCTAATGGTGAAAACAAGCCTATTCAGGCTTATCCATGATAGGCAGTATAAATCTTCAACAACAAAGGCCACCGGCACCATGACCGATGTCCGACACAGGTACATAATGCTGACACTGTGCAGTCATTACTTGTTAGGATAAACTTGGTAGGCATCTCCTTAGTGGGACAATTTTGCTGCCTGTACACCCAACCATGGTACTATGACTTAACGCCTTCCGTCCCGGCAAAGCTGGCTTGGGTTCTGGGTTGAGGTCTTTGGTGATGGCTGCCCCCCCCCCCCACACACACACAGGTACGCCTACCTGTTGGTCCTGTGGATTGGTAGATGATGGATCCACAGGTAGCCCAGTCTCCACCCTATCCCTCCCCCCCCCCCACACCACCACACACACCCAAGTCACCTGAGGTTCTAGTCTGAGGTCAATAGGGATACCCCCCACCCCCCACAAACACACCCTGCCCCCTCCACCACACGGCGGTGGTGGGAGGGGGCAATGTCCCCATAACCAATGTCCCCATGGGTTATGGGGACATTGGTGATGGCTCCATAGGACACCTCGTCCTTGCCCCCTTTCAATGTTCTCCATTCTCTGCCCCCCTCCCCAACCCTCGCCACATCATACTGGGCGTAATCGATTAATCGACTCTGGTCACCCCAGCCACTTTTTGGCGCATGAGCACATCCTGCAGACTTGGGTCGAATAATCGAATAAGCTTCTCCATGCTCGGGTGACAAAAATGGTGGCCCTTTTATTTGTTTTTTTTAGTAGCCGATATAATTACAGCAAAATATGATTTAACTATTTTTATGATGGCATAGTTTAGTGATATTTCGATTTTATTAATCTATGTTATTACCAAAAAAAAATATGTATGACTGGTACTGGTGGCTGTTATCCTGCAGGATGGTACCAGCGCAAATGTGACGTCATCGCTCCTTGCAAACCCCAGCCAAGAGGTGGTTTACTGGGGTCGGGTAGTTTTGCACACAGCACATGTATTTCTCGACTCCACTCGCGGTGTTCGATTTGAAATTCTGACGACTCGGGTGACCAGAGTCGCCCGGGTCGTGTTAATCGATTACGGCCATAGTGGAAGATCAATGGTGGTTCCACTATTAGTACTTGGGTTCTGCAGTGTTCTTAGGGGTGGGGTGGAGGTGGGGTGGGGTGGGGGTGTTGCTGGGGGCGAATTGGGGATGCCCCCCCCCCCCTCCACACACAGAAACCAACATGTTCGGAGCTCCTGGACACATCTGCTATGGCTATTTGGGCTTGGGTCCCTAACAACACTCCACCCCCACCCCACCAACACGCACACACACACAGACCAACCTGTTCGGGTTCTGGCCTGAAGTCAATCAATGGTGCTGCTCCCCCACCACTGTCACACACACACTCACCACAGGTGTGCGTACCACCCCCCACCCCACCCCCCTACCCACCCACCCCAAGCCGCCCACTCACCCCCACACACCCACGCGCACACACTCACCTACCCCCACCGACCCATCAACCCACTCACCAAACCACTCTCCCCCCATCTATTACCCCACCCACTCACCCACCCACCCACTCACCCACACCTTCACTCACCCCCACCTCACCCCAATCCACCCCAGCTATCACCCCCACTCACCACCCCCCCCCCCACTCATCTCACTCACTCACCCATCCACTCACCCCACTCACTCACCCAACCAACCCCCCACCAACCTACCCACCCACTCACCCATCCACCCACTCACCCCCCCCCACCAACTCACCCCCAGCCCCACCCCAACCACAACCACCCATCTCCCCCCCAACCACCCTCCCCCCATCGCGTCCACTGCTCCTGCGCCCCCTGACGGATCGCGTGCAAACTTCCCTTCAATCGTGCACACAGCGTGGCATGTCTCTTTCACCGCCCGACAGTCAAGTGGTCTCCCTTTATTCATGGTCACGTGATTGTCTCCTGGCGCATAACCTCGCGACCAGCCCCCCGCCCCCACTCCCCCACTAATTACACCCACCCCGACCCCCAACACACACCGACACAGACATCCACATGATCAGACCGACGATTGACCATTCACTACACGATCCACGATCTACGATACACGATGCACTCGAATCACGATCCACGAAATCGCCCCTCTCCCAATTTTTTCTTTTCAGTTTATTTATTTATTTATTTGGTTTAACAAAAATACTTTTAATTCATCCCAAGCTTGTGACTAAATCCAAGTTCTTATGGGGCTGTCACACTACGACGCTTCTCTCCAACGCGCGTCGACGTGTCTCAGGTTTTGGCGAAACGTCGGGAGTCGTCGTGAAGCGTTACACGCGCATTATGTGCGCATCGGTACACGTTGGTACACGTTCATGGACGTTGACGGTCGGCGAGGAACGCTGGCGCGCGTCATGGTGCGTCGAAAGTTGTGTGCATGCACAAAACTTATGGGGACATAAGGCGCACGTCGAGGTCCGTTGGACATGCTGGATTAATGTTATATGAACGGTATGCACATGCCGCGCGCGCGTGACTTTCATTTCCACACATTACGCCAAATTGTTGCTTTGTTGTTTTACGTCCTAGCTACATCTAAGGTGATATCAGGACGGCGCGCCAACCTCTTTTTGTTTTTTTTCACCACCCGTTGACACACGTTGGCCGCGCGCTACTAACACGCTGCCCTGATGTCGAACTTTTTCCCACTGCACCAACAAGTTTGAAGTTTCTCGACTTTTTGGTGCGTTGGCGGCACGCCGGCGAGATATGTCGTAGTGTGACAGGGCTATAACCAGTGGTCCACAACTGGTTCATCAAATGCTGTGGTATGTGCTGTCCTGTCTGTGGGAAAGTGCATATAAAAGACCCCTTGCTGCTTATCGGAAGGAGTACTTTATGTGCTGGCAGCGGGTTTCCCCCAAAGAAATATTTCAGAATGACCACATGTTTGACCTGCAATAGCCGATGCTAAAAAGCAATGTGCTCTAGAGGTGTCGTTAAATAAAACAAACTTTCCTTTAAATCCAAGTCCTACCTAACCCCTCACATAAGCTGCGTTTACACGGGCGACTTGAAATGTCCTACGTAGAACCAGTTGCCTAGAACGTTTTAAATGTGGCCGTGTAAACGCACCACTGCGGCGTTTTAGGGCTGAAACGTTCCAGCTGGAACGTTCCGCGAATACCACCTCCGGAGGTGGTCTACAGGAAACGCTTCAGCTTGTTCCCGGGCGGCGGTACTATAAAATAGTAGTGCGTGCCGGAAACAGGGGGAGCAGTAACTAATCGCTGGTGCCCGGCAGTGTTAGGGACCAATTAGACCGAGATCTATTGAATGCGATCATATTTAACAGAATTACATACTCAAATAATGAAATTTAATTAAATTAACCTTAAATTCCAAGCGATATTAACGTAGCAGCTTGATCAGCATCGAATCGCAGAGTGTAAACAAAACAAATAGCAGTGATCGCCGCAACCAGCGAAAGTCCGCGCATGCGCAGAAGCCACGAAAATACGACACCGTGTAAATGCACCACGAGAACGTTTCAGGTAGAACGCTTTGTCTTGAATCGTTTTACTTTTGGCCGTGTAAACGCAGCTATAGACTCTGATAGCGCCTTTCTAAGATGCAGTCGATTACTGGAAGATTAGGTCAAGTGGTTAGGTCTTGGTTGCAGGGATTACATCTTACGGTTCAATGCCTTGCTACTTTTGTAACATGAAATCTGATTGGTCATTGTCGCTCTTTGGTGTTGGTTGCTTATGGCAACAACGCTTTTAGAACAGAATCAACATTCTCGCTGATTCTGATTTACACAGGTTGTATGTAGTCAGAATGAAATTTTAATTTCTCTGTCGCGACAGGATCTTCTAATCACGTCTGAAAAAATATCCAAAATATTTATATATAGCGACGAGACGCGGTGGCCGAATCGCTACGAGCACTGGCTGGATGCCCCTGTGGGAGGTAGTGACAGAGTCTTGATTTCTGAGGGGTTCATAACCTTACGACGGTTATCAGCTGCAGAACTGCAGCAATATAGAGAGGCACCGATAAATCAGTCCAATCATTGGTTGAAGTTTAATCTTCTGGTGGGACGGTTGTAGAAGCTGGGAATGTCTTTACAACAATTAAACAACGAGTCATTGGGGCGGCCCTGAATCACTCCGGCGGTAGCACAAAACTCGTATCCAGTCGACAGCAGCAAGGGTTTAGGAGGAAGGGACAGGTAAAGGTGGGTCCAACGAGAACAAAGGGAGAGAAACGATAAGGTAAAGGGCCCCACCCAAGCATACAACTCCCTTGATCAGGGGGAGAAGTAAGCCTAGGAGAAGAAAAAAAATAGGAAAGAGAAATGAGGAGAGTTGAGTCAAAGGACCGTGTCTATTTGATCTATGGTGACCAGCCGGCGAGCGAAAGACACAGACAGAATAAGAGTAGAAAATGAAATGCTGGTGGGCTGCCCCTCCTGGAACTCTTTTCAGACATTATCAAGGAGGAGCATGGCCAGCAGAGAGGAGATAGAGAGAGGTGTGGACAAAGTGCGGTCGGGATAGCAAGTGACTGAGTCAAACCAATGACTTACCAAATGTATACTTGTCACTACCGAGTCTGGTGTTCGGCATTAATAGGATAAAGGGCGCATTCCATATACGCGTAATGCGTAATGTGTTATGCGTTACGCGTTATGCGTTATGCGAATGCCAGCATTCCATATACGCGTAATGCGTAATGCGTTATGCGTTATGCGTTATGCAGTGAAGTATATAAAAAGTATATAAAAAGTGTGTGTGACTCTGTGTCTCTGTGTGTGTCTCTATGTGTGTGTCTGTGTCTCCGTGTCTGTGTGTGTGTCTGTGTGTGTCTGTGTGTGTGTGACTCTGTGTCTCTGTGCATGTCCCTATGTGTGTGTCTGTGTCTCCGTGTCTCTGTGTGTGTCTCTGTGTGTGTCTCTGTGTGTGTGACTCTGTGTCTGTGTGTGTGTCTCTATGTGTGTGTCTGTGTCCCTGTGTCTCTGACAAAGAGACACACACAGACACATATACACACAGAGACACACACAGAGACACACACAGAGACACACACAGAGACACACACAGACACAGATACACACACAGAGACACACACACAGACACAGAGACACAACACACAGACACACACACAGACACACACACAGACACACACACAGACACACACACAGAGACAGAGACACACACACACAGACACATATACACACACAGAGACACACAGAGACACAACACAGAGACACACACAGACACACACAGAGACACACACAGAGATATACACAGAGACACACACACAGACACACACACAGAAACACAGAGACACACACAGAGACACAGAGATAAACACACAGACACACACACAGCAACAGAGACACAAAGACACAGACACACAGAGACACAACACAGAGACACACACACAGAGACACACACACAGAGACAGACACACAGACACACACAGAGACAGACACAGATACACACAGAGACACACACATACACAGAGACAGAATACAGGGACACACACACAGCCACACACACAGACACACACAGACACACACACAGACACACACAGACACAGAGACACACACAGAGACACACACAGAGACACAGAGACACAACACAGAGACACACACAGAGACACACACACAGACACACACACAGAGACACACACAGAGACAGAGACACACACACAGAGACACATATACACACACAGAGACACAACACAGAGACACACACACAGACACACACAGACACACACAGAGACACACACAGAGACATACACAGAGACACACACACAGAAACACAGAGACACACACAGAGACACAGAGATACACACACAGACACACACACAACAACAGAGACACAAAGACACAGACACACAGAGACACAACACAGAGACACACACACAGAGACACCACACAGAGACAGACACACAGACACACACAGAGACACACACAAACACAGATACACACACAGAGACACACACATACACAGAGACAGAATACAGAGACACACACACAGACACACACACAGACACACACACACAGACACACACACAGACACACACACAGACACACACAGACACACACAGACACAGAGACACACACACACAGACACACACACAGACACACACACAGACACACACATACAGACACACACAGACACAGAGACACACACACAGACACAGACACACACACACAGACACAGAGACACAACACAGAGACACACACACAGACACACACACAGACACACACAGAGACACACACACACAGACACATACACACAGACACAGAGACACACACAGAGACACAGACACAGACACACACACAGCAACAGAGACACAAAGACACAGAGACACAGACACACACAGAGACACAGAGACACAACACAGAGACACACACACAGAGACACACACACAGAGACACACACACAGAGACACACACAGACACACACACAGAGACACGCACACAGACACAGATACACACACAGAGACACACACAGAGAATGGGACGGTCCAAACATGGCTCAGTTTAGCTTGCTTAGAGGGATGTTAAGACCGTCCCAAATATGAAGACTGCTTCCTCACAGGTCCGCCGCATAAACCTACATGTTTGCACTGGCTGTCCGTAATTATCAGTCACCTCCTCCAGCCTTATATCAATGGACAAATGCGACTGATGCTATTCTGTTCGCACCACCTTGTCCCGGCTGTCCGTAATTATCAGTCGCCTCCTCGAACCTTATATCAATGGACAAATGCGACTGATGCTTTTCTATTCGCACATCTTTTACGCATTACGCATTACGCACCGATCGCTACAGGGACCGATCGGGATAATGAATTTCTGACGCATTCGCATTCGCATTACGCATTACGCGTGTATGGAATGTAGCTCATAGGTTTCAAGGCGTTTCGATTTTTTGTCGCATTCGCATTCGCATTCGCATTACGCATTACGCGTATATGGAATGCGCCCTTAAGGCAAGGACTGGTTAGATCAGTAAAATTAGGATAAGGTTTGAGTTTGGGCATTGGGTCATGATACTTGTGGTCTGATGTCTCAATGGGGCAGCACTATAAAGTCACCATGGGTGTGCATTGTCACCAATCGGTACCTGTTCTGATATGACCTTTGATATTGCTCAGACTTGAAACACCGATAAACAAATAGCATCTATGATGTGATTGCGAGTTTGTATATGTGTATGTATGTTTGTATATGAGTATGTACGTGTGTATATATGTATGTATGTTTGTATATGAGTATGTACGTGTGTATATGTGTATGTATGTTTGTATATGAGTATGTACATGTGTATATATGTATGTATGTGTGTATGTGAGTATGTATGTGTATATATGTGTATGTATGTTTGTATATGAGTATGTATGTATGTTTGTATGTGAGTGTATATGTGTGTATATGTGTATGTATGTTGTATGTGAGTATGTACATGTGTATATGTGTATGTATGTTTGTGTATGAGTATGTACGTGTGTATATATGTATGTATGTGTGTATGTGAGTATGTATGTGTATATATGTGTATGTATGTTTGTATATGAGTATGTATGTGTGTTTCTATGTGAGTGTATATGTGTGTATATGTGTATGTATGTTGTATGTGAGTATGTACATGTGTATATGTGTATGTATGTTTGTATGTGAGTATGTATGTGTGTATATGTGTATGTATGTTTGTATGTGAGTGTGTATGTGTATATATGTGTATGTATGTTTGTATATGAGTATGTATGTGTGTTTATATGTGAGTGTATATGTGTGTATATGTGTATATGTGTATGTATGTTTGTATGTGAGTATGTATGTGTGTATATGTGTATGTATGTTTGTATGTGAGTATGTACGTGTGTATATATGTATGTATGTTTGTATGTGAGTACGTACATGTGTATATGTGTATGTATATTTGTATGTGAGTGTGTATGTGTGTATATGTGTATGCATGTTTGTATGTGAGTATGTATGTGTGTATATGTGTATGTATGTTTGTATATGAGTATGTACGTGTGTATATATGTATGTATGTTTGTATGTGAGTATGTATGTGTATATATGTGTATGTATGTTTGTATATGAGTATGTATGTGTGTTTGTATGTGAGTGTATATGTGTGTATATGTGTATGTATGTTGTATGTGAGTATGTACATGTGTATATGTGTATGTATGTTTGTATGTGAGTATGTATGTGTGTATATGTGTATGTATGTTTGTATGTGAGTATGTACGTGTGTATATATGTATGTATGTTTGTATGTGAGTATGTACATGTGTATATGTGTATGTATATTTGTATGTGAGTGTGTATGTGTGTATATGTGTATGCATACTCACGTATGTGAGTATGAATGTGTGTATATGTGTATGTATGTTTGTATATGAGTATGTACGTGTGTATATATGTATGTATGTGTGTATGTGAGTATGTATGTGTATATATGTGTATGTATGTTTGTATATGAGTATGTATGTATGTTTGTATGTGAGTGTATATGTGTGTATATGTGTATGTATGTTGTATGTGAGTATGTACATGTATATATGTGTATGTATGTTTGTATGTGAGTATGTATGTGTGTATATGTGTATGTATGTTTGTATGTGAGTATGTATGTGTGTATATATGTATGTATGTTTGTATGTGAGTATGTACATGTGTATATGTGTATGTATATTTGTATGTGAGTGTGTATGTGTGTATATGTGTATGCATGTTTGCATGTTTGTATGTGAGTATGTATGTGTGTATATGTGTATGTATGTTTGTATATGAGTATGTACGTGTGTATATATGTATGTATGTTTGTATGTGAGTATGTACTTGTGTATATGAGTATGTATCATTGTATATGAGTATGTATGTGTGTATATATGTATGTTTGTATGTGAGTATGTACATGTGTATATATGTTTGTATGTGAGTATGTATGTGTATATATGTGTATGTATGTTTGTATGTGAGTATGTACATGTGTATATGTGTATGGATCTTTGTATGTGAGTATGTATGTGTGTATATGTGTATGTATGTTTGTATATGAGTATGTATGTGTGTATATGTGTATGTATGTTTGTATGTGAGTATGTCTGTGTGTATATGTGTATGTATGTTTGTATGTGAGTATGTCTGTGTGTATATGTGTATGTATGTTTGTATGTGAGTATGTACACAGGTATATGTGTATGGATCTTTGTATGTGAGTATGTACATGTGTATATGTGTATGTATGTTTGTATATGAGTATGTATGTGTGTATATATGTATGTATGTTTGTATGTGAGTATGTATGTGTGTATATGTATGTATGTTTGTATGTGAGTATGTACATGTGTATATGTGTATGTATGTTTGTATGTGAGTATGTATGTGTGTATATATGTATGTATGTTTGTATGTGAGTATGTATGTGTGTATATGTGTATGTATGTTTGTATATGAGTATGTATGTGTGTATATATGTATGTATGTTTGTATGTGAGTATGTATGTGTGTATATGTATGTATGTTTGTATGTGAGTATGTACATGTGTATATGTGTATGTATGTTTGTATGTGAGTATGTATGTGTGTATATATGTATGTATGTTTGTATGTGAATATGTATGTGGGTATATGTGTATGTATGTTTGTATGTGAGTATGTATGTGTGTATATGTGTATGTATGTTTGTATATGAGTATGTATGTGTGTATATATGTATGTATGTTTGTATGTGAGTATGTATGTGTGTATATGTATGTATGTTTGTATATGAGTATGTACATGTGTATATGTGTATGTATGTTTGTATATGAGTATGTATGTGTATGTATGTTTGTATGTGAGTATGTATGTGGGTATATGTGTATGTATGCTTGTATGTGAGTATGTATGTGTGTATATGTGTATGTATGTTTGTATGTGAGTATGTACGTGTGTATATATGTATGTATGTTTGTATGTGAGTATGTATGTGTGTATATGTGTATGTATGTTTGTAGGTGAGTATGTACGTGTGTATATGTGTATGTATGTTTGTATGTGAGTATGTACGTGTGTATATGAGTATGTATGTTTGTATGTGAGTATGTATGTGTGTATATGTGTATGTATGTTTGTATGTGAGTATGTATGTGTGTATATGTGTATGTATGTTTGTATGTGAGTATGTATGTGTGTATATGTGTATGTATGTTTGTATGTTAGTATGTATGTGTGTATATACCTGTATGACCTGTCTGTATGTCTATAAGTGTGTCCATATTGTATGTTGGGTGGTTATTGGAGTTTTACATCCTGGCAACATTTAACCTCATATCAGAACAGGTACCGACATGTGACAGTGCACACTCTTGGTGACTTCATAGTATTGTCCCACTGGGAGAGCAGGCTGCCAGCACCGTGACCTCATATCCCACTCAGACACATTATCCTAACACTGAGCTAACCAGTCCTTGCCCTATCCTAATAATGCATCATGCCTCACTAGGACGACAAGTATCAATTTAGTAAGTCATTGGTTTGACTCGACCAGGTATTCAAACTCCAGACCTTCTGTGCAGGAAGTCTGCGCTCTACCCATTCGGCCACCTCGTCTGCTATATATATTGAACCTGTGGGTTCGAATCCCCACGATCTTCCAACACGGGAGACGGTCGCTCAACTCATTCAGCCATCCTGTCTGGTACCCTATATATATATATATATATATATATATATATATATATATATATATATATATATATAAATAAAACCTCTCTAAAACCTCTCATTGGGGCCGACTTTAAGTGGTCCATTTAAGGAGGTGGTTCGTTTAGGGAGTTAGAATATGGTTACAATGGTATTGATGGGACCCAAATAAAGCGATCAATATAGGGGGGTGGTCGATCTGTGGAGGTGGTCGGTGAGAGAGGTTTTACTGTATATTATATATGTGTGTGTGTGTGGAGGTGGGTGCGGTAAGAGACAGTGTAATCTCACTCATGTTCAGACCTCATTGCTCTGACGTCACGTGACGTCACGGGTCAGCGCCGCGCAACGTGTGCACTTCCGGTTGCGCATGCGCGGTGTGTGCAGTGGAGAGCCGGGAGAGGTGTGCACACGCGTTCGCGGGGTGTGGTGTCAGTGAGTGTGTGGGGCCTACAACTATAGCTGTGTTCACACACGGGCGTTAAGTCGCCTCAACTAGTTTGCCTTGTCTAGTTCGGCTCACATTTGCCATGTGGACGCGACGCTGAGGCGGATTAGGGCTGATTCGCCTCATCTAGTTCGCTTCAAGTAAACCACGTCGCGAGGTAGTATATATGAGGCGAACTAGCTTAAGTCGGCCCAACTTCCTAGTCCGCAGACTGCTTAGTCTGAACGGTATCGGTCGTAGTCAGTTCGGTTTACTTGAAACGGCCTAAGCACATCACATGCATGCGCAGTCGAGACCTGAGTTTGTTGATTTTCCGGTCGATCAAAAGCGCATATTATATAATTTGGTCTATGAAACCGCTAGCTGTGCACAGATATTTTTGTCATCATTTATTTTTAGGTTTCACTGCCCAGCAGAAGTTTTGACAGTTCCAAAACAATACGACTCAGTCTATATATATCTAGGTCGAACCCACACTCTCTCATGGCGACGTCGACTAACCGAAACTGGCACTGGTTAGTATGGACTTGCTCATGCGCAGATATCGATTACCGCCTTAAACCGCCCCAAGTACTGCGTGTGTGGACATGACACACTTTCACGCCTAGATCACCTCATCTAGTTCGCCTTATCTAGTTCGGCCTAAAGTTGTGGGTGTGAACACGGCTTATGTATCTATGTGACTGGTGGAAGGGGAGGGGGGCAGGGGAGAAGAGAGAAGAGACTGAGGTGAGGTGTGGTGGGGGAGGGGGTAGGAGGGAGGGAGGTATATATTTACACCCACCCACCCACCCTCCCACCCTCCCACCCTTCCACCGCAGCACCGCCACCTAGTGGTGCTTGTTGATGTGGGTGAGGCGGCGGGAGGCGGGGGCGGGCGGGGGCGGGGGCGGGGCGGGGGCGGGGTGGGGCGGGGCGGGGCGGGGCGGGGCGGGGCGGGGTGGGGCGGGGCGGGGCGGGGCGGGGCGGGGGCGGGCGTCCCAGGGGCATCGAGGGGGGGCAGACCTAACAGGCAGACGGGGGATGCAGGCATTCGCCACCAGGTGTCGTGACGCTAGTACCCGCGTTTTGTGTCACCAGTACTTGGAGGTAGCCGTCTGCTCCGTTCGCTATTTCACGCACACTCGGTATTGCTGTACCCGTGCTGCATGGTGGGTGCATCATTATTATTATAATTATTATTATAATTGTTATTGTTGTCATTGTTGTTGCTTTCTCCTTGGGGTATCCATCTTTCTCTTTCTGTTTCTGTCTCTGTCTCGTTCTCTCTCTTTTCCTTCTGTCTCTCTTTCTTGCTTCCAGTTCCACTCTCCACATCTCTCTCTTTCTCCCCTTTTCTCTCCCTTTCACTCATTTTCTCTCCCTTTCTCTTCCGTTCTCTTCCGTTCGCTTCTTTTCTCTCCCTTTCTCTCCCTTTCTAGCCCTTTCTCTCAGTTTCTCCCCTTTCTCTCCCTTTCTCTCCCTTTCTATCCTTCCGTTCATTTCTCTTCCTTTCTCTCCATTTCTCTTCCTTTCTCTCCCCTTCTTTCCGTTTCTCCCTTTCTCTCCCCTTCTCTTCCATTCTCTTCCTTTCGCTTCCTTTCTCTTCCTTTCTCCCCTTCTCTTTCTCTGTATATCTCTTTCTTTCTCTCTATCTCTCATTTTGTTCTCTATCTCTCTTTCTCTCTATCTCTCTTTCTTTCTCTGTATATCTCTTTCTTTCTCTACCTCTCTTTCTCTCTATCTCTCTTTCTCTCTCTATCTCTCTTTCTTTCTCTCTCTCTATCTCTCTTTCTTTCTCTCTATCTTTCTTTCTCTCTATCTCTCTTTCTTTCTCTCTATCTCTCGTTCTTTCTCTCTATCTCTCTTTCTTTCTCTCGATCTCTCTTTCTTTCTCTGTATCTCTCTTTCTTTCGCTTTATATCTCTTTCTTTCTATCTCTCTTTCTTTCTCGCGATCTTTCTTTCTCGCTAACATACTTTATTCCTTTCTTTCTTTCTCGCTACCTCTTTCTGTATAATTATTCAAGTCATTGCTTTGACTCGACCAGTGTTCGAACCCAACTCATGCGTCTAAACCGCTGCGTATCATTTAAGGTACAAACCATGAATGAATGGAATATGGACAGATGGATCTTGCTTTTGGTTGAACATTGAGTATCCATTCAGATATACAATGTACTACAACTATCTGCCATTTCCCTCCAAACTGTGTCGATATTAGTTATTACCAACAACGTGAATGTTCACAATTGCACACAGTTGCTTGGCGATCACCTATAACAGTCACTGTTAACTTTCGGTCACGATATTAATTGATATGCGGTGCTTTGAAATGCTTGGTTGAATCTGAAAATTTGTTGATCGGTTGGTGTGTGGAATGGAATATGGTTGACACCTCGGGGAGTTGGCATACAATAGAAGTGAAATGTACATGGATAAATGTACCAGTTGAACTGGAATGTACAGTTAGAAGTGAAATGTACCTGTTAAATTGAAATATACACAGTGAAGTCAAATATACATGCTAATGTAGAATGTACGTGTTGGAATGAAAAGTACATGTACTAGTGATATGTAAATGTTGAAGTGGCATGTTCATGTATAACTGAAATGTACATGGTGAAGTCACATGTAGAAGTAGGTTGTACGTATAGAAGTGGCATGTATGTAGATGTAGAAGTGACATGTGCAAATTGAAGTGACATTTGCAAGTTGAAGTCACATGTGCATGTATAAGTGAGATGTGAAAGTTGAAGTGGCATGCACATGTAGAAGTGACATATGCAAGGTGAAGTGACATGTACATGTAGAAGTGACATGTGCAAGGTGAAGTGACATGTACATGTAGAAGTGACATGTGCAAGTTGAAGTGACATGTACATGTAGAAGTGACATGTGCAAGTTGAAGTGACATGTACATGTAGAAGTGACATGTGCAAGTTGAAGTGACATGTACATGTAGAAGTGACATGTGCAAGTTGAAGTGACATGTACATGTAGAAGTGACATGTGCAAGTTGAAGTGACATGTACATGTAGAAGTGACATGTGAAAGTTAAAGTGACATGTACCTGTAGAAGTGACATGTGCAAGTTGAAGTGACATGTACATGTAGAAATGACATGTGCAAGGTGAAGTGACATGTACATGTAGAAGTGACATGTGCAAGTTGAAGTGACATGTACATGTAGAAGTGACATTTGCAAGTTGAATTGAGGAGTGACATGTGCAGGTTAAAGTGACATGTACATGTATAAGTGACATGTGCAAGTTCAAGTGGCATGTACATGTAGAAGTGACATGTGCAAGTTCAAGTGACATGTACATGTAGAAGTGACATGTGCAAGTTCAAGTGACATGTGCATGTATATGTCACATGTGTAAGGTGAAGTGACAAGTACATGTAGAAGTGACATGTGCAAGATCAAGCGACATGTACATGTAGAAGTGACATGTGCAAGTTGAATCGACATGTACAAGTATAAATGACATTTGCAAGTTGAAGTGACATGTACATGTAGAAGTGACATGTGCAAGTTGAAGTGACATGTACATGTAGAAGTGACATGTGCAAGTTGAATTGACATGCACATGTAGAAGTGACATGTGCAAGTTAAAGTGACATGTACATGTAGAAGTGACATGTGCAAGTTGAAGTGACATGTACATGTAGAAATGACATGTGCAAGGTGAAGTGACATGTACATGTAGAAGTGACATGTGCAAGTTGAAGTGACATGTACATGTAGAAGTGACATTTGCAAGTTGAATTGACATGTACATGTAGAAGTGACATGTGCAAGTTAAAGTGACATGTACATGTATAAGTGACATGTGCAAGTTCAAGTGGCATGTACATGTAGAAGTGACATGTGCAAGTTCAAGTGACATGTACATGTAGAAGTGACATGTGCAAGTTCAAGTGACATGTGCATGTATATGTCACATGTGTAAGGTGAAGTGACAAGTACATGTAGAAGTGACATGTGCAAGTTCAAGTGGCATGTACATGTAGAAGTGACATGTGCAAGTTCAAGTGACATGTGCATGTAGAAGTGACATGTGCAAGTTCAAGTGACATGTGCATGTATATGTCACATATGTAAGGTGAAGTGACAAGTACATGCAGAAGTGACAGGTGCAAGATCAAGTGACATGTACATGTAGAAGTGACATGTGCAAGTTGAAGTGACATGTGCATGTATGTGTCATATGTGCAAGTTGAAGTGACAAGTACATGTATAAGTGACATGTGCAAGTTGAAGTGACATGTACATGTAGAAGTGACATGTGCATGTCTACTAGAACAAATCAATGCAACCGCTACAGCTATCTGGTCATGTGATGTCCCATACCTGTAGTTCCGCTCACAACCGCCAGGTGTTGACAGTGTTCTGGACATCTCAATAACAAGGCTGGATTTAGTCACTACCTCACCAAAAATTGGTCACTACTTTACCAAAAAGTTACTTCAAACTACAGTAAAACCTTGCTAAATCGACCGTCCTTGGGACCAACTTTAACTGAAGTGGTCCATTTAGGGAGGTGGTCGGTTTAGGAAGTTAGAATATGGTTACAAGGGTATTGTTGGGCTAAAAAAAAAAGCAAGCGATATAGGGGAGTGGTCGATCTGTGGAGGTGGTCGGTTAGAGAGGTTTTACTGTAGAGACATAGTAGCGTAGATTATAACGATTAATCGAATATATTTTCCACCAATAAAATGACAGAAACTCAAACCCATCAATTTATGCAACATTAAAGTTGCATAGTCCGATGGTTTTGAGTTTATATCATTTTCTGAGATAAATATATTAGGTTGATTGTTTAAAATGTGCCTAAGCCCCAGTCAGACCTCACCGGATTGGGGGAAACGGACAGAAGCCGAACAAAGTACATTTTGTGTCCGTACAAGTTTTGAACATGCACCAAACTAAGAACGAATGCCACCGGACTGACGTCTACGGTTCTTGTCCAGTTTGAGTTTGTTTTGTCTGTTGGCTGTCCATTCATATCCGTTTCATGTCCGTTTCATGTCAGTTTCATGTCCGTTTCATGTCCGTTTCATGTCCGGATTGAGCAACGGACAGAATTGTCTACTCCGGTGGTGATAAGTATCAAAATGTATTAAAATGTGTCAAAGTGTTGGGAAGACCGCCGGACGAACGGACATGAAACTGACATGAAACGGACATGAAATGGACATGAAATGGACATGAACGGATAGCCAATGGACGAAACAAACTCAAACCGGTCAAGAACCATAGACGTCAGTCCGGTGTCATCCGTTCCTAGTTTTGTGCATGTTCAAAACTTGTACGGACACAAAACGGACTTTGTTCGGTTTCTGTCCGTTTCCCCCAATCCGGTGAGGTGTGACGGGGCCTTTACTTTAGTTTGAAGCAAGAGTAATAACAGCTAACTTTGAATATATTTGAAGTGAAAACATGCTAAATTAATTTAAACTCTGACACCATAGGGTTAAGCAGTAATAGGTTCTACTAAACTGACTTAGGATGACCTTCTATGTAGCAACAAATGCTTAATATTAATAGGTGCATTGTATAATTGTTTTTTTGTGTGTGAACATGTGACGCTTTCATCGGACTATGCAGCTTTAAACCACATTAAAACATGGAAATGATACTAAATGTTGACCGTGCAAAGAAAACAGAAATGTTAGGAATGGGCTGGGTGCGAAGAAGGATGGGGGCGGCATTTCTTGAAAAAATACTTTAGTTTCAGAGTGGATTGAGGAGTGTTGAAAAATATATAAAGAAGCGCACTCCCACATTTGTGACCGAGGCGGTGGCAGAATTGGTAGAGTGCGGGCCTCACGTGCGGGACACCGGGAATTCGCTTCCCGGTCGAGTCAAACCAATGACTTAATTCACTATTGATCCGATTATCAATTGGATACATCATTGGTTTGATTCAGCCGAGATTCGAACTTCCGACCTTCCGCCCCAAAAGCTTGTGCCACGTCCGATATATAATATCATTTATCAGTGGAATTGGTTAATAAGGGTATATATGAGGAGGTCAGGTGCAAAACCCCATAAGCGCCAATGCGTATTGCATGGGTGATTATTTCGGACCCAAATAAAGCGATCGATATAGGGGAGTGGTCTATCTGGGGAAGTGGTCGGTTAGAGAGGTTTTACTTTATATATAACATATTGGCTAATAATTGTATATATACTAAATTAATTAATAATTGTATATATCGATACATATATCGCGCGAGTGGCGAGTCCCTACCCGCGCGGGAAGGGGGGGGGGCGTATGCTGGTAACCCCCCCCCCCACACCCCACCCCACCCCTACTGGAGCGGGGGGAAGGACCACTACAGAGCATATTAAAGCTGCATAGTCCGATGAAAACATCACATTTTCACAACCATAACAAGTATCTAGATTTGATTCTACATATCTAAGTTAGATACTGGTGCACTTATTAAACATTTGTTGTCACATATAAGGGCATGCCGGGGCAATTTAATAGAACTTGTTACTGCAGAAGGCTATGGTGTTAGAGTGTTGGCAAGCTTGCCAAAATTAATTTAGCATGTTTGCGCTTCAAATATCTCAAAAGTTAGCGATTTAAATAAAAGTTACTTTAAACTAACGTAAGGTAGATTATAACGATCAACCCAATATGTAGCTCAGAAATGAGAGAAACTCAAAACTATCGGACTACGGAACTTTAAATAGACACACGATAAAGCGTTTATCACTATCCATATATATAAAGAATTGGCTAATAATTAATTGTAAGTATACATTATACATATATAAGGAATAGGCTAATAATTGCATATATATATACAGTAAAACCTCTCTAACCGACCACCTCCACAGATCGACCAATTCCCTATATCGATCGCTTTATTTGATCCCACCAGTACCATTGTAACCATTTTCTAACTCCCTAAGCCGACCACCTCCTTAAATGGACCACTTAAAGTCGGTCCCAACGTCGGTCGAAATATTAGTCAACTTCTAGGATGGCTGTATTTATAGTCAACCAAACAATTTCTAACAGTAACACCCATTTTTGTTTCTCGTTTGTCCTCAGGGCGAGTCGCAGACACAGTTCAGGGATTGCCGGGCTGAGACTGAACCATTCCCTACGCGACCGGAAGTAGTATCCGCAGCGACCGGAAGTAGTATCCGCAGCGACCGGAAGTACTAGTTGCAGCGATTCACACCGGATGTAGCGTCCATGAGTACACAGCGTTGGTGGTGACGCTTTTATGGCACCGAACTAGAACAGTTGGATACTAGATATAGATTATATTTATAATATCTATCTATATATACATATATATATATACACACACATATATATCTATTTATATATAACCGGAACTGCTGAACAGGAGCTTTCTCCTGGTCCCCTCCGCCACCACGCGTACACCGGCGCTACCGTCGTCGGCACTGCCGGGCAGGAGGCGGCGGGAGCGGCACCCTCCTCCCGGGCGCCACACGGCCGCGCCCCGGGACACCGGCGCCACGCTGACGCCTCCCCGGGTCGTGGAGGCAGCCCCCTGGGCCGGCGCCCCCATCGCGCCCGTCACCACGCGACCCCGGGCCGCTCCGCCCGTGAGGCTGCCGGCCAGCGGCGGCGGCGGCGAGGACGAGGAGCACAGAGCGGCAGAGGTAGGCCGGGGAGGAAGTGGGCGGAAGACGGCGGCTAAGATTCAGGAAGTTTCCCCATCGTCGATTGCATGCCTCGCGTCGCCCGCCGGCATGGCGCCTTGTCGCTGCGGTGGCCCGCCCGGTCTCAGGACGCGCGCGGTGTCGGTGAAGGTGACGGAGACGGAGAGGGAGACAGCCGCGGTGGCGGCGGCGGCGGCGGGACGGGGATCACCCGGCGACGGGGAGTGCCGGGCGCGACCCCAGCTCCGGTCCCGCTCCCGCGCTCGACCGCTGGTGCAGCGGCGGGCGCCGGTGCAGGGCGCGCCGGGCTGGCTGTTGACGCTTGTACTCGGCGGCGCGCTGTTGAGCTCGGGCGGGTGGGGCGGTGGGTGGGGCGGCGGGGGCGGGGTGGCGGCCGAACCTTTGCACCACTCCCGGACATATAAGGACGAGTACGGCCTGGAACCGCCCCGGCGCATCTTCGGCGTGAAGACATCGGAGCAGGGCCTGGTGAGTAATATCAGTAGTACTAGTAGTAGTCTGTTTGGGGTTTACCGTGCTAGCAACATCGCAGGTCATGTATCCGGGATGGGCGCTGGGCTTGTGATAGGGATATTGGAGTGGCGGTTTTATATTATAGTGCCACCCCACTGGGTTGATTGTTGTAGTTTTGCGTCCTGGCAACATCTAAGGTCATACCAGGACGGGTCCGGACTTGTGATAGTGCGCACTAATGGCGACTTTATAATGACGACTTTATAATTCTGCCCCACTGAGAAATCAGCCCGCCAGCACCATAACCTGATATCCCACTCAGTCACATTATCCTGACACTGAGCTAACCAGTCCTTTCCCCATCCTAATAATGCCGAGCACCAGGCGAGGAAGCGTCAAGTATATCGATTCGGCCACCACGCCCAGTCGCCCCACTGGGAGGTCATACCACCAGCACCATGACCCAATATCTCACTCAGTCACATTATCCTGATACTGTACTTAACCGATCATATCCTTGCCATATACTAGTAATGTCACGCACTGGCATAGATAGCGCCAATAATCAATTTTGTAAGTCATTGGTTTGACTCGGCCGGGATTCGAACCCACGACCTGTCCGCAGCTCGGTTCTTTCATCTATCCTCTTTTAGTAATCAATGTTCAATAATTAATATTTAATAATGTCTCACTTCCTAGTGCGCAGGTTTACTATTGGTTCAAAGTTTCCCGCCATTTCCCCCGTCAATATTACTGGATCATTGTGCTGGTCTTCCGAGGTTAGACATTTAAACATGATCATACAGACATATATTATGATTAATATTTTGGATGTGTTGATTAAAGTTGCATAGTCCGATGAAGCATCCAATTTGATCAAAACCACTACACACACTTAGATTTGATTCTACATTTTTAACTTAAATACTAATGCACTTATTGAACATTTGTTGCCACATAGAAGAGCATATTGTAATATTTACTGGAATGCCCGGCCGTCAGAGCCCCAGAAATACCACTTACTCTTCCCAGGTGCGTTCTGACAACTCTCTGTCAGTTCACACCTGATGCCCCTCTCCAACAAACTCCTAAGCAAGAAAGGGAAGACAAGTCGCGCAAGATTGACAGTGAAGAGGTTGTGCTTTATTGGCATCAACTCTTGTTCACCTACTAGCGACCTATCACCCCCTCTCCTTACAGAGCCTCATTACTCTCAATAGTATGCATAGGAATCAGTGCCTACATCCCATGGAACCGGAGTCCCATGGTTGTTGCACACAGCTCAGTCTGTATATGAAAGGTGGAGCCTCAGACAGAGTGTCTGGGTTCCTGGCCAAGAGAAGAGTTTGTTCACTTCAAGAGTCCATCTAGAAGTGTCCAGTAGTGCCTGTAGCAGCGTACAGATCAGAGTTTCTAGAATAATCAATATCAAAATGAGGTCTCCACAGTCTCCAAATGAATAAAATGACTTACAAATTGATTATTCTCGCTTTATAGCCAGAAGCGCGGCATTATTAGGATAGGGCAACGACTGGTTGGCTCAGTGTCAAGATAATGTGACTGAGTGAGATATCAGGTAGTGAGAGGAGCGAGTGGTGCCTGGAGAAGTGAGCGACATTTGTCCAGTGTTGATTCGCACCTTGACTAGCGCATATAGCGGGGCAGCACTATAAAGTCAAGGTGCTACTGGCCTGGTCTCCCAGTGGGGCAGCACTATTAAGTCGTCATGAGTGCTCACTGTCCCAAGTCGGTACCCGTCCTGATATGAGTGTAGTGGTCTGCACTGACCTCTCAGGCAATTAATCATATAGACCGGTAATCATGGGTCGTGTGTTGATATCAGGGAGCCTAGGTGGTGTAATGGTTAGCACACTGGCCCGGAATGCAAAGAGATGTGGGTTCGAGTCCCGCTCTAGGCACAATATTTCCCATTTTCATCACCCCCATGACATGACCTTAGATGTTGACAGGAGGTAAAACTCCAACAACCAACCAACAATCCATGAGAATCAAATGTAGACAGGTGTCTTGGTTTCGCAAAGTTACTGCGTAGTTTTAAAGCCGCACAGTTCGAAGAAAGCATATTATTTTCTAAACCAAGCCGTTTACCTAGATTTGATTCTACACATTTAACTTAGACACTGGTGCATGCATTAAGCATTTGTTGCTGCACATAAGCAAAACTAATGGTGCTGTCACATTACAACGTTTCTCGCCAACGCGCGTCGACGTGTGTCACTTTTTGGCGAAACGTCGGGAGACGTCTGGAAGCGTTATGCGCGAGGTAGGCACACGTTGGTATTCGTTGATGGACGGCGACAGTCGGCGGCGCGCGTCATCGGATCAGCAAAGTTTTGTGCTTGCACAAAACTTTCGACGACCGACAACGCATGACAACGCACGGGTGCCAACATTATGGAGACGTCAGAAGCACGTCGAGACCGCTGGAATAACGTTATGCAAATGATTGGCACATGCCACGCGCACATGAGTGTCGTTCGCATATGTTGCGCCAAACTTTTGCTTTTTGTTGATTTACGTCCCAGCAACATCTAAGGTCATATCAGGACGGCGCGCCAAATTTTTACCACAATTTCGGCCGCACGCTACCAATACATTGCGCTGACGCTGAAAAGTTTGACGTGTCTCGACAATTAAAAGTGATTTTGTGCATTGGCAACATGCCGGCGAGATACGTCATGGTGTGACCGGGCTATAAGTCAATCTAATGCAACCTATTATTATTGAAGAAATTGATGTTGTTGTTTTTTATTAGTTTTTTTAATTTGAGGCTGTATTTATACTGTCCATAGCATACAAGCCCGGGTACCCAGGCTTGTTTTCAATGCTGGCCAGTTGTAGTGTTGGTGTTATCTTAGCACACAGTAGCTGCTGATAAGATATTTGATTGCCTGCATTTCAGTAGCAGATAGATAATTGGTTAGGAGCCTATGTTAGTTTCTTTTGGATTTTCTTGGCATTTATGTATTTTATTTCATTCCACTCTTATTACTAGACTAGCCTACTCCTATTTACATATCATAGGCTTGTACATAGCTGTGTGGTGGGTTATCTGGCTACTTTTGCCATGGTTACCTTCCATTGGGCATTTTGCATCTCGGTGCACACACCAAAAGCATGTTTGTATATTTTCACCTAAAATATCTCTTAAGTTAACCATTTAAAATCAAAGTTACTTCAAGCAAAAGTTAAGTGGACTATACCTATCAACTATCAACCTAATATAGCGATATAGCGAATGGTAGACAGGAAGTGTGAACACTTATTTGTCTCTCATTTTTCTTTCCTTTTTTTTGTTGTTGGTACATTAGTTGTCCCAAGCAGGGGAAATCCCAGTCACAGACGACTGGTCTTCCCCACTCCACTGCTGGTCGATCGAAAGCCCGAGCCTACACTTTTACCAACCCAAGGGATTTTTAACCTCCCACACCACATAGACATGGTATGAGAGCAACCGGCCTTTGATGACGCTGTAAATTATACACAGCGGTGGAAATCCAAATTGACAGGCAGAGCTGGGGGCACTGGGAATCGAACCGCCAACCCTCAGATTAGGAGTCTGACCTAGAAAAAAGTCAGACACTCTAAACACTCCGCCACAGAGAATGCCACCAATACAACTATCTAAAAAAGATTGTGGCAAGAACTCAAATACATCGGACTATGCAACAGTTAGAATGTACAAAAGCTTTCCACTGGTCAGTTCTTCCTTGTTTCTCCATCTGATCAGCAGGGAACCAGCTGGCACCTGATTGGTCAGCATCAAAGGGGGGGGGGGGCGGAAGTGACGTATTAAAGTTGCATAGTCCGATGGTTTTGATTTTCTGTCATTTTCTGATAAAACTATATTAGGTTGATCATTATATTTATAATCTATCTTACTTTAGTTTGAAGTAACATTGATTTAAAATTACCAACTTGAGAGATATTTGAAGTGTAAACTTGAGGCGTTTGTCAAAATTCTGATCCGATATGTTTCAGCGGTAACTGATTTGATTGAATTGACTTTTAATTGATATGGCTAACCTTTTAGATATTTGAAGTGTAAACATGTCACATTAGTTTTGGCAAGCACACCAAAACCCTGACACCATAGGCTTCAGCAGGAAGAGGTTCTAGCAAACTGACGCGGTATTTATTCCCTTCTGTATAGGAACAAATGCTTAATAACTGATTAAGTAGCTAACTTAAATATGTACATTCAAATCTAGATCAGTTTTTAGTTTTAGTAATGAGTTACTTTTATCAGACAATGCAACTTTACTTATTAATGATTATACATTTGCATTTCGCAACAACATCCGGCTATATTTGTCATTCTACCCCGGCTATTTTTGTTATCCATCCCTCCCATTATGTACTTATAAATTCCGGCTATATTTGTCATTCCACCCCTGCTATTTTATACTTATAAATCCCGGCTATATTTGTTATCCACCCCTCCTATTCTATAATTATAAATCCTGGCTATATGTGTTACCCACCCCTCCTATTTTATACTTATAAATCCTGGCTATATTTGTCATTCCACCCCTCCTATTTTATACTCATAAATCCCGGCTATATTTGTTATCCACCCCTCATATTTTATACTTATAAATCCCAGCTATATTTCTCATTCCACCCCTCCTATTTTATACTTATAAATTCCAGCTATATTTGTCATTACACCCATCCTATTTCATAGTTATAAATCGCGGCTATATTTTTCATTCCATCCTCCTATTTTATACTTATAAATCCCGGCGATATTTGTCAGTCCACCCCTCCTATTTTATACTTATACAACCTGGCTATATTTGTTATTCCTCCCCTCCTATTTTATACTTATAAATCCCGGCTATATTTGTCATTCCACCCCTCCTATTTTATACTTATAAATCCCGGCTATAGTTGTCATTCCACCCTTCCTATTTTATACTTATAAATCCCGGCTATAGTTGTCATTCCACCCTTCCTATTTTATACTTATAAATCCCGGCTATATTTGTCATTCCACCCTTCCTATTTTATACTTTTAAATCCTGGCTATATTTGTCATTCCACCCCTCCTATTTTATACTTATAAATCCTGGCTATATTTGTCATTCCATCCCTCCTATTTTATACTTATAAATCCTGGCTATATTTGTCATTCCATCCCTCCTATTTTATACTTATACATCCCGGCTATATTTGTCATTCCACCCCTCTTAATTAATACTTATAAATCCCGGCTATATTTGTAATGCCGCCCCTCCTATTTTATACTTATACATCCCGGCTATATTTGTCATTCCGCCCCTCCTATTTTATACTGTAAATCCTGGGTATATTTTAATTCCACTCCTCCTATTATATACTTATACATCCTGGGTATATTTTAATTCCACTCCTCCTATTTTATACTTATACATCCTGTGTATATTTTAATACCACTCCTCCTATTGTATACTTATACATCCTGGGTATATTTTAATTCCACTCCTCCTATTTTATACTTATACATCCTGGGTATATTTGTAATTCTGTCATAGTTTGCCTTATAACATTTAGTTGTTTTGGGTACCATTTACTGCCAAACTGTTGACTACATCGAGTTTAGAAGAGTGTTTCTTGCATACTATACATCCACTCAGTCTTTAATTGTACAACAGGCGCCACATGGATTTAAATTATAACGACTTCGGATTAATTACTATATTCAGTTCCGCCTCAGACCCGTATCGGCGGTAAAATTCGAGATTGCACTAATTAATAATGAAGATGTGTAACGTTAGATTTCTCCTTGTTTCCCGGCATCTCATCTCTAATGGCCCTGTCACATTACGACGCTTCTCGCCAGCGCGTCGCCACCGTACAAAAAAGTCGAGACACGTCAAACCTTTTGGCACGGTGGGAACAAATTCGACGTCCAGCGCTACGTGTTGGTAGCGTGCAGCTGATGGTGTGGTAACATATATCGACGCGTGAGAAAATAAACAAAAAAAGTTTGTTTCACCGTCCTGATATGAACTTAGATGTTGCTAGGACATAAAACAACAACAAACAAACAAAGCAACAGTTTGGCGCAATGAGCCTCATGTGCGCGCGGCATGTGCCTAGCATTCGCATAACATTATTCCAACACGTTTAACGTGTCTCGACATGCCCCTAACGTTGCCATAATGTTGGCGCCCGCGCATTGTCGCGCGTCGAAAGTTTTGTGCAAGCGCAAACCTTCGCCGATCCCCTGACGCGCACCGCCGACCCTCGCAGTCCATCAATGAATACCAATGCGCGCCTAACGCGCACGTAACGCTTCCTGACGTATCCTGACATTCCTCAAAAAAATTACATACGTCGACACGCTTTGGCGAGAAGCGTCGTAATGTGACAGCACCATTAGTTAGTGGGCTAGGGAACTGGTAGCCTTCTAGTAAGTGGGTTAGGGGACCAGGAGAGCATGCCCTGTACAGTACAACACACCTCTTCAGCTAGTGAATAGGTCAGGAGACCAGTGTAGCTGGATGCATAACAATATACCTCTTCTCCTAGTGAGTGTGTTAGCGGACCAGGAGAGATGGGTACACTACAACACACCTCTTCTCCTAGTGAGTGGGCTAGGGAACCAGGAGAGATCGGTACATTACAACACACCTCTTCTTTTATGAGTGGGTTCGGGAACCAGGAGAGATGGGTACATTACAACACACAGCTTCTTTTCATGAATGGGTTAGGGAACCAGGAGAGATGGGTACATTACAACACACCTCTTCTTTATATGTGTGGGCTAGTGGACCAGGTAAAGGCTGACACCTTGCATAAATTACACAAACCAATCATATCTCATTTAACAACTTCTTTTAAAAAAGTGCCAACTTGACCTTCTGAGCTGATCATGCAGGGCCACCTGAAGCAAATACCTCCACATGACCTTGCGGTGGCTATATCATTGTGTAACCTTGACGTTGACTTAATTACATCCAATTTAACCTTGCGCTTTGTCCATTTGGCATCCTACAGGGCTACCTGGTTAAGTACGGCTGGGTGAACTGTACCCTCAGCTACAGCAACTACCAGAATGTCTACAGCGACAGAATTTTCAAATCGGCCCTCAATGCGCGTGCGCACGAGGGTGTTTCCGCAAAGCCGCTGTGCACGGAGGATGAGGAGTCGAAAGGCTACATTGCCATGCAGCAATACTACAAACTGCCAGAGACGGGGACGCTGGATGATAACACACTGCGACTCATGAACAGCAAGCGTTGCGGAAACAGAGACTCAGTGGCAGGGGAAACGAAGGATAGCGCCTCACAGGTGGCGAAAGCAAAGCCGCCTTCGAGAGTGAAGCGTGCTGCGCTCTTCGAGATCGAGCGCAAGAAGGCGGAGGAGGAAGAGCATGAACGAGCGAATGAATGGTCTTCCGTTCACGGTTCGAAGCTACTGGGGAAATTGCTTAGTCAGACTAAAATTATGCCGGCATCCTCCATTATTCGCCGCCAGGAGATTTTGAATTTGTATACGAAAGAATTCCGCGAAGATGACTTCCAGCGACTTCGACGGAGACGGAAGAGGTCTTCGGTGACAGATATCATCTTCCACGCCGGCCGACAGAAGGCCAGCGAAGATGCTGACCTCTACGAGCGCGAGGTCAAGTCGCGCGGAAAGCGCTCGGCGATGATCATCTTGAACGGCGCGCAACCGGAAGTGTTCAAGAAGGGGCGCAACGAGTGTGTCACGTGGCGCATACCGGATATCTGCTACTCGCGCCGGATACCCGCCGAGGACCAGCGGGGCATCGTGCGGCTCGCCTTCCGGATGTGGTCGGAGGTGATTCCGCTTTGCTTCTCTGAGAAGCGCATTGGGGCAATTCGCGACGTTGATATCCAGATCTGTTTCGCCAAAGGTAAGCTTGGTTATTATAAAGGGAGTAAGCTTGGTTATTATAAAGGGAGTAAGCATGGTTATTGAAGGGAGTAAGTATGGTTTCTAAAGGGAGTAAGCATGGTTATTAAAGGGAGTAAGCATGGTTATTAAAGGGGGCAAGCACGGTTATTAAAGGGGGTGAGTTTGGTTATTAAAGGGGGTAAGTATGGTTATTAAAGGGGGTAAGTATGGTTATAAATGGAGTAAGCATGGTTATTAAAGGGAGTAAGCATGGTTATTAAAGGGGGTAAGCATGGTTATTAAAGGGGGTAAGTATGGTTATTAAAGGGGGTAAGTATGATTATTAAAGGGAGTAAGCATGGTTATTAAAGGGAGTAAGCATGGCTATTAAAGGGTGTAAGCATGGTTATTAAAGGCGGTAAGCATGGTTATTAAAGGGGGTAAGTATGGTTATTAAAGGGTGTAAGTATGGTTATAAATGGAGTAAGCATGGTTATTAAAGGGAGTAAGCATGGTTATTAAAGGGGGTAAGCATGGTTATTAAAGGGGGTAAGTATGGTTATTAAAGGGGGTAAGTATGATTATTAAAGGGAGTAAGCATGGTTATTAAAGGGAGTAAGCATGGTTATTAAAGGGGTAAGCATGGTTATTAAAGGGGGTAAGTATGGTTAATAAAGGGGGTAAGTATGGTTATTAAAGGGGGTAAGTATGGTTATTGAAGGGAGTAAGATTGGTTATTAAAGGGAGTAACTATGGTTATTAAAGGGAGTAACTATGGTTATTAAAGGGGGTAAGCATGGTTATTAAAGGGAGTAACTATGGTTATTAAAGGGAGTAAGCATGGTTATTAAAGGGGGTAAGTATGATTATTAAAGGGAGTAAGTATGGTTAATAAAGGGGGTAAGCATGGTTATTAAAGGGGGTAAGCATGGTTATTAAAGGGAGTAAGCATGGTTATTAAAGGGGGTAAGCATGGTTATTAAATGGGGTAAGTATGGTTAATAAAGGGGGTAAGTATGGTTATTAAAGGGGGTAAGTATGGTTATTGAAGGGAGTAAGCTTGGTTATTAAAGGTAGTAACTATGGTTATTAAAGGGGGTAACTATGGTTATTATAAAGGGAGTAAGCATGGTTATTAAAGGGAGTAAGCGTGGTTATTGAAGGGAGTAAACTTGGTTATTAAAGGGAGTAAGCATGGTTATTAAAGGGAGTAAGCTTGGTTATTGAAGGGAGTAAGCATGGTTATTGAAGGGAGTATGCATGGTTATTATAAAGGGAGTAAGCATGGTTATTATAAAGGGAGTAAGCATGGTTATTATAAAGGGAGTAAGCATGGTTATTGAAGGGAGTAAGCATGGTTATTGAAGGGAGTAAGCTTGGTTATTGAAGGGAGTAAGCATGGTTATTGAAGGGAGTAAGCATGGTTATTATAAAGGGAGTAAGCATGGTTATTGAAGGGAGTAAGCATGGTTATTGAAGGGAGTAAGCTTGGTTATTGAAGGGAGTAAGCTTGGTTATTGAAGGGAGTAAGCATGGTTATTGAAGGGAGTAAGCTTGGTTATTGAAGGGAGTAAGCATGGTTATTGAAGGGAGTAAGCATGGTTATTGAAGGGAGTAAGCTTGGTTATTGAAGGGAGTAAGCATAGTTATTAAAGGTAGTAAACGTTTCCAAAGAAATATGTCAGAATGACTATATGTTTGACGTCCAATAGCCGATGATATGAAAATCAATGTGCTCTAGAGGTGCTGTTAAATAAAACACACTTTCAAACTAAAGTAAGGCAAATTTTAATGATCAACCTAATAATACATTTACCTCAGAAAATGTCAGAAACTCAAAACCATCGGACTATGCAACCTTAAACACGTGAGTCTTAAGAACAGATTAAAATGTGTCGAGAGATGATTGAAATAACCCAAATCACCGACTGAGACTGATATTAGGTTTTACACATAATTAAAGTGATGTCTGTCAATGATGGTTATAGTAAAACGCACCCAACCACTTCCGGTTATGTACATTTAGAACCATGTCATACCGGACGCAGTGGCCGAATCGGTAGAGCGCACGATTCCCATGCGGAAGGTCGGCAGTTAAAAACCCGGTCGAGTTAAACCAATGACTTACAAAATTGATACTTATCGCTACCTCGCCTGGTGCTTGGCATTAATAGGATAGGACAGTGACTGATTAGCTTAGTATCAGGATAATGTCCTCTGTGGCGGAGTGGTTGGAGTGTCTGACTTTTTTCTAGGTCAGACTCCTAATCTGAAGGTTGGCGGTTCGATTCCCTGTGCCCCCACCTCTGCCAATTTGGATTTTCACCGCCGTGTATAACTTACACTGTTACAGCGTCATCAAAGGCCGGTTGCTGTCATACCATGTCTATGTGGTGTGGGAGGTTAAAAATCCCTTGGGTCGGTAAAAGTGTAGGCTCGGCCTTTCTATCGACAAACTGTCTAATGGTGAAAACAAGTCTATTCAGACATATCCATGATAGGCAGTATAAACCTTCAACAACAAATGTGACTGGGTGGGATATTAGGTCATTGTGCTGGTCATGGTCCCACTCCCTGATAACTCAGAAGCACCTGATCCCTGACCCCCCTAACCTGTGACCTCTGACCACTGAACCTTGACCCGTGACACTCTCCTCTGTGCACAGATACACACTTGAACTGCGAGATTCCGTTCGACGGTAACGGCGGGGAGCTGGCCCACTCCTGGAAGCTGGGTAACATTCACTTCGACGACGCCGAGAACTACAAGCCTCAGGGCAATGGCGGCATTAACCTCCTCAAAGGTGAGCGCAAGGACCTGTTGGTTTTACTGGGCGGACACCCCGCTATAAGGGACGTGTTAGCTCTGGGGGGATCTGGCGGGTGGCTACTGGAGGGCTAGGAGGGTTAGACATTTGTTGTTGTTGTTAATTATATTATTAAAGATTATTTACGCTATGCTCTTTGTAAGGAAAAGCAGAATTGAAGAGGTCAGGCACAAAACCATGTAAACACCAATCCAAAAATGTAGTTTAAATAAAAGATTCTTACCTGAAGATAATTTTAATTCTCACTAATTCCACTTTCCATATGATCACATGGTTATGGAGCAACAAACAAAAGAGTAGGAAATAAAAACGTAAAATTGTTCAGGGTTTGATTCCAATATTTATCTCCATTTTTGGATTGGTTTTGCGCCTGAATGCATATATAGGCTACACATATTATATAAATATATATATATATATATTTATTTATTTTGTTGGTGGTGGTAAATGTTTATTCTGCTGAATAAGTGTTTTGTCAGTGCAGAAGCACTGGTCTTCCAGCCATTTTTTAATTTAGGTTTATTTACACAAAAATGTATATATATATATATGTGTGTGTATGCACATATATGCACACACACATATATATATATATAGTATATATATACTATATATATATATATATATATATGTGTGCACATATATGCATACATACATTTCTCGGTTATTGCGCCTAAACTCTTCATATATATATGAAGAATTCAGGCGCAAAAACCGACAAATGCCATTCTTCCGAGTCTAAATTATGTTGACTAATAATTGACTAAGTAGGCTGTAAATGCGATTACATACATCGGCTAGGATTCGAACCCAGGGTTCGAATCCCGCCACCTGCCACACAGCAAGAAAGGCGCTGACCTCATTCGGGCATCCCTGTAGATGGTAGAACATGCAACATCATTCAATCCCAACCTTCTGTCTCACCGCGCCATGTTTAGATGCTTCGCGGAATGACGTAGATCTGACCATTTCAGAATTTTGTGTAAAAATTGCAATGTAGGCACGTGAATGTGATTGCCAAGACTGCCCGAGATTAGATACCCCTAGCTTTTCGGCATGAATATGGCCCTCGCTGCCGACACGGCATGAAACCATCAGCAATCATCATCACCTGACAGTGCCGGTCGCGGTGACTGAATCAGTAGAGCGCCGGCCTCCTGTGTGGGAGAGATCGGGAGTTTGATTCCCGGTCGAGTCAAACCAATGGCTTACAACATTGATACATGTCGCCTCCTAGCTTGGTGCTCGATATTAATAGGAGAGAGCAAGGACTGGTTAGTTCAGTGTCAGGATAATGTGACTGAGTGGGATATTGGGTTATGGTGCCGGTGGCTTGATTTCCCAGTGGGGCAGCACTATAAAGTAGCCATGAGTGCGCACTGTCACAACTCGGTACCCGTTCTGATATGACCTCAGATATTGTCAGGGCATAAAAATGCCAACAACCAACGATCACCTGACTTTGCACATTTTCTATTCCTTTGGGCTATTTTCCATTCCAACCAGTGGACCAAAACTGGTTCATTAAAGGCTGTGATATCCTGTCTGTGAGAAAGTGCATATAAAAGACCCCTTGCTCCTTCTCGAAAAGAGTAGCCTATGTGGTGGCAGTGGGTTTCCTCCAAAGAAATATGTCAGAATGACCATATGTTTGGCGTCCAATAGCCGATGATAAAAATGAATGCGCTCTAGAGGCATCATTAAATAAAACAAGCTTTACGTTATATTTTTTACATTTTCTGCTCCAGTCGCTGTTCATGAGATTGGTCACGTGCTCGGACTGAACCACACGCAGAGAAACTACTCAGTCATGTACTCCATCTACATCGGGGGTCCGATACAGAACGACTTCGAACTGGGCTGGGAGGACCGCAAGGACGTCCAGAAGTACTACGGTAAGGGTCAAGGTCACGATAATGTGACTGAGTCGGATATTCTGCTTTTTCATTTTTTTGTAAAACAGTTTATTCATTCTTTCAGCGCCGAGGCACTGGCCTTCCGACCGTTTAAGTTACATTGTAAATATGTTTTGTTTGTTGTTGTTTTATGTCCTATCAACATCTAAGATCATATCAGGACCGGTACCCAGTTGTTGCAGTGCGCACTCATGGCGAATTTATAGTGCTACCCACTGGGAGACCAGGCCACCTGAACCATTACCTGATTTAAAAAAAAATGTTGCGACAAGTTTTTTATTCTGTCCATTACGTATAAGCTCCCGTGAGGGTGCTTGTTTTCAACGCTGGACAGCTGTGATACTGGATTGGTCTGGTCCCGCACTCAGGAGTGTTTACCTGATCTTTCTCGGGCCAACCTTTTGCGGTTTTGGGTGTTAGTAGTTTCTATATTTTTTTTTTTGAATTTGCAAAGTTTTTTCCCTAACCTGTATATGATAACTTAGCCTATTATGTACATCTACCCAGAGGACATACAGGCCTGTGGGAGAGGATCCCGTCCCATTGTGGTTTGTTACAGCATCCTTTCATCCATGCCCTGTCCTTAGATAGTACACCAGTGTGCCAGAACACCCCTGGACCCTTCAGGACTGCGACTAGGTGGGATGGTTGTGTTGTATGGTTAGCCATTTAGTATTTCAGGGTGAATCGGATGCATGACCAAGGCCTGCCTGGTTCTGCTTTGGTTTTTGCCAGTACACATACCCAGACGGACTGCGCCCTATGATATCCCACTCAGTCACATTATCCTGACACTGAGCCATCCCGTCCCAGACCTATCCTAATAATGCTGAGCACCTGGCTAGGAAGTGAAAAGTATCAATTTTTAAGTCATTTGTTTGACTCGACCAGGGTTCGAACCCACGAACCCTTGGGTTCGGATCCCCCGATCTCCTAAACAAGGAGACGGACGTTCGACTCATTCAGCCTTCCTGCCTGGTCTTGTAAATAGGTCAATCATAGGGTACCCAGGTGGGGCATATTAGTCGATTATGAAGGAGGTTAGTGTGTTAGTGGGTTAGACATCAGACGTTGAGTATTATGGGATAAGATGGTGGGTCGCTGCTAAAAACTGTGCTGCTATTAATAATAACACAGTGCCCATAATATAATATTATGGGAATCGTGCATCTGATTCATATTGGAGTCATGATGTCGGTGGAGCGGTCTCTCAGTGGGGCAACACTATATAGACCTATTTCATATGACGTCAGCATAGCTATCTAGGTCAGTGTGCGCGCCTTTTGGCTGCAGGACAAAACACTGTCACACTGCAAACTCAATGGATATGAGCAATCTTCATACAGAAAAAGTGAAATATCTCTAAAACCACACCACCTAGACACAAACTCCTTGGAACATATATAGAAAACATATTCAACGAATAGATTATATTAAAATTATAAGATTAGGGTTCTGAATTTCTATTAATTTTGAATAAAATATATGTTTTGCACTGCGCGTACCAGCAAACTCAATGCATTGTCAATGGCCGTGAGCAATCTTCATACAGAAAGAGTGAAATATATCTATAACCACACCACCTAGCCACAAACCGCTTGGAACATATATAGAAAACATATTCAACGAATAGATTATATTAAATTCATAAGGTATGGGTTCTGTATTTCTATTAATTTTGAATAAAATAGATGTTTTGCACTGTGCATACCGGCAAACTCAATGCATTGTCAATGGATGTGAGCAATCTTCATACAGAAAAAGTGAAATATCTCTAAAACCACACCACCTAGACATAAATCGCTTGGAACACATATAGGAAACATATTCAACGAACAGATTATATTAAATTTATATGGTTAGGGTTCTGCATTTCTATTAATTTTGAATAACATAAAAGTTTTGAACTGCGCATATCGGCAAACTCAATGGCAGTGTGCCTTTGTTCTGCAGCCAAGCTGCGCGCGCATACACAATGTTTATAAACACCGTAACAACTGCGCAAGCGTCGATAGTCAGTACCATCCTGATTTTAACTGAGATGTTGCTAGGACATAAAACCCCAATCACTTACTCACATACATGTAGCCACTTATAATAGTTGTCGTGGTGGGCGATGCCCATTTTGGACAACACGCCAGCAAAAGAAATCAAGACTTTTTTCTTTCTTTTATTCCGCAAGTCCTGAATAACCTCAGTTCTTAAATGGTGTTGTGGTGATCGTGGAGAAATGTACTCGTGAGTGCGCATTGCATGCAATGTGAATTGACTCTCAATTGTGTTTGATGTCGGTTGTGTTATGGTAATCGCGTGGAAATGTTCACGTCAGAACTGATCGGGGAGAGTGACCGTGAAATGTACATGAGTTGTACTGAGGGTTTATGCTGATCGCGTGGAAATGTACAGATGGTAATTTAGACTGACATTGAATTGTACATGAGCGGTATTGAGAGTTCATGGTGATTGTATGGAAATGTATATATGGTAATTGAAGACTGGCACTGAAATGTACATGTATCTCACCCCGCCTTTCGCAGCATAATCCGACATTATCTATCTCCCCCTTAATGCAAAACTACTAAGTTAAGGCAATTCTATAGCCAAATCAGTTCTTTGTATTTCCCTTAATATAAAGTGACTAATCAATTCCCCTTAATATAATATAATGAAAACCTAATTAAAGCACTGTTATCGATAACCCAGTCAGGACATTATCTCTCCCATAATACAAGCCCGCCAATTAAGGTCATTGTTCATGATGCTCAGCAACACGGGTAATTTGGCATTCGATCGCCACAATAGCCTCATAGCCTTAAGTTTAATACTTGTGCTGCCACCTATCTACTTACGGCGATAATCCTTTCTGACTTCTGCGTCAGCGCCGTCTGGTTATTCGTACTTTGATACGAAATACTTCGAGATGCTAACTCTGTCTTACTGACCTGCCATCTGTGGTTGCCCGCTTGAACTACTGGCCCAAGTGCCTATATAAGGACCATCTTAGCGGCAGAGAGCTCACTTCGACACGGCCACAGGAGGACACTAGCTGGCTTTGAACTGCCATCCCACCCACCCCTGCTAAAAAGACTATATTGGGCATAGGGTTAAAGCTTATTGACCTCTTTGTGCATAACTCATTGGCTTATCTCACTGTGCTTATTCTGTTGAATTTAATATGTGCTTACTAAAATTGGCATGTGCTTACTACAGACTCATTATCGAAAAAGAAGAAATAAATCCAACTTTAAACTCATATGCGGTGTTGGTGTCAAATTATCGCAAACCTAATTAAAGCACTGCTATAACCATTGTAGGTATACTGTTTCTATTTAACGCCAACCCACCTAATTAAAGCGCCGCTATAACATATCCACTCTCGTCTCTCCACTAACACAACTGTGTGCAAGGGGCGGTTTGACACAGTGTTCAACTGGATCCGGCTGTCGGTGACCCAGGGCCTCATCTACAACACTCCGCAACCGCCCTTTCTTTAACGCCAAACCGCCTAATTAAAGCGCCGCTATAACCGAATATGTACATTGCATCTGTTAAATGCCAACCCGCCTATTTAAAGCACCGCTATAACCGAATATGTACATTGCATCTGTTAAATGCCAACCCGCCTAATTAAAGCGCCGCAATAACTGAATATGTACATTGCATCTGGTAAATGCCAACCTGCCTAATTAAAGCGCCGTTATAACCGAATATGTACATTACATCTGTTAAATGCCAACCCGCCTAATTAAAGCGCTGCTATAACCGAATATGTACATGGCATCTGTTAAATGCCAACCCGCCTAATTAAAGCGCCGCTATAACCGAATATGTACATGGCATCTGTTAAATGCCAACCCGCCTAATTAAAGCGCCGCTATAACCAAATATGTACATTGCATCTATTAAACGCCAACCCGCCTAATTAAAGCTCTGCTATAACCGAATATGTACATGGCATCTGTTAAATGCCAACCTGCCTAATTAAAGCGCCGTTATAACCGAATATGTACATTGCATCTATTAAACGCCAACCCGCCTAATTAAAGCGCGCTATAACCAAATATGTACATTACGTCTCTTAAATGCCAACCTGCCTAATTAAAGCGCTGCTATAACCGAATATGTACATGGCATCTGGTAAATGCCAACCTGCCTAATTAAAGCGCCGTTATAACCGAATATGTACATTACATCTGTTATATGCCAACCCGCCTAATTAAAGCGCTGCTATAACCGAATATGTACATGGCATCTGGTAAATGCCAACCTGCCTAATTAAAGTGCCGTTATAACCGAATATGTATATTGCATCTATTAAACGCCAACCCGCCTAATTAAAGCGCGCTATAACCAAATATGTACATTACGTCTCTTAAATGCCAACCTGCCTAATTAAAGCGCCACTATAACCGAATATGTACATTACATCTGTTAAATGCCAAACCGCCTAATTAAAGCGCCGCTATAACCAAATATGTACATTGCATCTATTAAATGCCAAACCGCCTAATTAAAGCGCCGCTATAACTGAATATGTACATTGCATCTGTTAAATGCCAACCCACCTAATTAAAGCGCCGTTATAACCGAATATGTACATTGCATCTATTAAACGCCAACCCGCCTAATTAAAGCGCGCTATAACCAAATATGTACATTACGTCTCTTAAATGCCAACCTGCCTAATTAAAGCGCCACTATAACCGAATATGTACATTGCATCTCTTAAAACACCGCTATAACCGAATATGTACATGGCATCTCTTAAATGCCAACCCGCCTAATTAAAGCGCCGTTATAACCGAATATGTACATTGCATCTCTTAAATGCCAACCGCCTATTTAAAGCGCTGCTATAACCAAATATGTACATTGCATCTGTTAAATTAAAGCACTGTTATAATCTATCCACTCTCGTCTCTCCGTTAACACAGGTGTGTGCAAGGGGCGGTTCGACACAGTATTCGACTGGATCCGGCTGTCGGTGACCCAAGGCCTCATCTACAACACATACTTCTTCCGTAACAGCCGCTATTGGATGTACGAGAACCGCTTTAACCGGACACGCTATGGCGACCCTCTGAACATCGCCAATGAGTGGAAGGGCGTGCCCAGTAACATCGACGGCTACACGCAGGTCATCCTGTGGAACGAGGAGCGCTTCCGGTGGAACATCAACACCTACTTCTTCAAAAGTGGGTTCCTCTTCTTATTTTGTGTGCCTGGTGTTGCATCAGAATTAGAATTAGCATTACAAATATCATTAACAATAGCATTATCACTAGCATTGGTGTTAGCATCATAATTAGCATTAGCATTATCATTAGCATCAGCATTAACATTAGCATTAATATTAGCATTAATGTTAGCATATTCATTAGTGTTAGCATTATAATTAGCATTAGCATTAACATTAGTATTAGCATCAGCATTAGCATTACAAATAGCATTAACAATATCATTAGGACTAGCATTAGTGCTAGCATTATAATTATCATTATCATTAACATTATCATTATCATTAACATCAGCATTAACATTAGCATTAGCATTAATGTTAGCATATCATTAGTGTTAGCATTATAATTATAATTAGCATTAGTATTAACATTAGGGTTAGCATTAGGGCTAGCATTATCATTAGTGTTAGCATTAACATTAACATTAGCATTAACATTAGCATTATTGTTATCATTATAGTTAGCATTATCATTAACATTATCACTATAATTCTCATTAGCATTATGATTAGCATCAGCATTACCATTTGTGTTAACATTAGCACTATCATTAGCATTAGTGTTTGCATTAACATTAGCATTTTCATTAGCATTAGAGTTAGCATTAACATTAGCATTAGCATTATGATCAGTGTTAGTATTTGTTTATTTGTTGTTGTTTTACGTCCTGGCAACATCTAAGGCCATATCAGGATGGGTATCGACCTGTGACAGTGCGCACTCATGGCCACTTTATAGTGCTACCCCACTGGGATACCAGGCCGCCAGCACCATGACCTGATATCCCACTCAGTCACATTATCCTGACACTGAGCCAACCAGTCCTTGCCCTATCCTAATAATGCCGAGCGCCTGGCTAGGGAGCAACAAGTATCAATTTTTAAGTCATTCAGGGTTCGAACTCGACCAAGGTTTGAACCCACGATCCCATGGTCTACCAACACTAGTGTTAGTATTATCATTAGCATTAACATTAGTATTAGCATTACCATTAGCATTTGTGTTAGCATTAACATTAGCATTGGCATTAGCATCATCATTAACATTAGCATTAGCTTTAGCATTATCATTAAGCATAGCATTATCATTATCATTAGTATTACATTAGTTTTAGCATTAGCTTTAGCATTAGAATTAGCTTTAGCATTAGCACTATTCATAACCCTGCCTTATCATTACCCTCACCTCCCTCACAACCCTTACTCCACCTGCACTCCCCCCCTCCCCCCCAACACATTTCCTCCTCAACTCTCATCCCGATCTCCACTGTCCCACTTTCCCCAACCATGCCTTACCATTCCTACACCACCCTCCCCCACAACCCTCGCCCTATGCCCACCCTCCACCCACCACTCATTTCCTCTCCTCGGCAACCCACACAACTCTCACCTTTCCAAAACCCCACTCTCCCCGACCCCCCCCCCCTGACAAGCATGCCACAACTCTGACATCATAGGCTGCTGCGATTCTATTAAACTGCCTCAAGATTCCACTTTATGTGGCGACAGATTTTTTTTTTTTTTTTTTGGTGGTAAATATGTTTATTCTGCTGAATAAGTCTTTTGTCAGTGCCGAAGCAATGGTCTTCCAGCCATTTTTCAATTCAGGGTTATTTACACAAAAGGTATATAGAATAAGGTGTACAATACCTGTTGAATAGACAATTTGCACCATGTAACACAATGAAATTCTGAAACGCAAAAGTTCCATAACAATATGGTACAGTAGTGTCATATAACCAGATCAATATTAGTCAGATCAATGTGAGTATTTACATAGTATTTAGCATTATACTTAATAAGTGCACCAGTCCCTAAGTTATATAAATTATGTAGAATCAAATCTAGATGATTGTTTTGGTCTTGAAAATTTGATATTTTCATCGGACTATGCGGCTTTAATCAATGAATTGATAACCCCAAATTAATAATCGACATTGTAAGTTGGGTGTGTTTAAAGAGCCACTTCGGTGTTTGCTGTTTGCAGGTGACAAGTTCTACATCTACGACAGCAGTTTGGACAGCGTGGAGCATGGTTCACTCATCAGCGAATACTTCGGCCCAAAGAACTCGTCAAGCGAATCTATTCCGAACAACCTGGATAGCGTTTCTTTCAACATCCAGACCAGGCAGCTCAAGTTCTTCAAAGGGCCATGGGTAGGTTTCAGAAATCGCTGCATCATCATCATCATCATCATCAATCCCTTAACCACAAGGGTCATCAGGGCACCACAGATGACCTTACAACCAGTTGTATCCATTTTCTCCCATTCTCCACCACACTCTGGGACTTGCCAAACTCCAGGCCTTTCCATTCCCTGATGTTGTATTCCTGTCTCTTTCTTCATCCGCCTTGTTTTCTTCCCCCTTTCACTGTGTCTTACATGATGGTTTTTGGTCAGACCTGATGAATCGGAAATATGACTCTACCGTGCCTTATAGTTTGCATCTCTGTGTGATCATCGGGAGATCTTTGTGTGGTCCAATTGCCTGATGGTTCTTAACATGGACTTCCTCATTGGTGACATAGTCTTTGTATGATATGTGTTGTATCTTGTGATAGCACCTCATTGCCATGATTTGCATTCTTTGGAGCTCTGCTGTGAGGTTCCATGATTCACAAGCAACATTTATTTTAAATCGCTAACTTTTGAGATATTTAAAGTGGAAAGATGTAAAATTAGTTTTGGCAAGAACGCCACAACTCTGAGACCAGAGATTTCTACAGTAACAAGTTTTATTAAATTGTCTCAGTATTCCCTTCTACGTGGCAACAAATGCTTAATAAGTGCATAAGTATCTAAGTTAGATAAATGTAGATTCAAATCTAGGTAATTGTTTTGGTTTTGAAAATGTGATGCTTTCATCGAACTATGCAGCTTAAAGCATTTGTTGCCAAATAAAAGGCCATACTGAGGAAATTTAATAAAAACTAATTTAATGTTTTTTTGGTGGAAATATTTTATTCATCTGAGCACATATTTTGTCAGCGCCGAGGCACTGGTCTTCAAGCTGTTGAAGCGATCACATTTAGTTTGTACATGGTGATGGGGAAGTGGAATGTGCTGCATTGTGTGCAGCATACCCCATTTTGAACATTGAAAACGGGGGGAGCAGCTTATGCTGTATTGTGTACAGCATAGGTTTGAACTTCAAATATCCCAAAACCTAACCATTTAAATTAAAGGTTTCTTCAAGTTAAAGTAAGGTAGATTATAACAATCAATTTTATATTTTTATCTCAGGAAAATGCCAGAAACCCCCCAAAAAACATCGAACTATGCAACTTTAATGCCAAAACTCTCACACCGTAGATTTCTGTAATAAGAGGTTCTATTAAGTCGCCTCAGTGTTCCCTTCAATGTGGCAGCAAATGCTTAATAAGTGCACAAGTATCTAAGTTAGAGTTTGGTTGCTGGAGTTTTACATCCTGGCAACATCTAAGGTCATGTAGTGGTCTGCACTGACCTCTCAGGCAAGTAACCACATAGACAGGTAGGCGTGGGGAGTGTGTTGATATCAGGGAGCCTAGGTGGTGTAATGGTTAGCACACTGGCCCGGAATGCAAAGAGATGTGGGTTCGAGTCCCGCTCTAGGCGCAGTATTTCCCATTTTCATCACCCCCACGACACTGGTTGCCGTGATCAGGATCCTGTACAAGCTTTGCGCTGTATGGTTGTTGACCCTACCCTGTGTATGTATGTGTTAGTGCATTGCCTGTATGTATGTAATTGTAAGCATTACAAGACTTACAATTCCAGGGGGACGAGTGTAGTGGTCTGCACTGACCTCTCAGGCAAGTAACCACATAGACAGGTAGGCGTGGGGAGTGTCTTGATATCAGGGAGCCTAGGTGGTGTAATGGTTAGCACACTGGCCCGGAATGCAAAGAGATGTGGGTTCGAGTCCCGCTCTAGGCGCAATATTTCCCATTTTCATCACCCCCACGACACTGGTGCCGTGACCAGGATCCTGTACAAGCTTTGCGCTGTATGGTTGTTGAACCTACCATGTGTATGTATGTGTTAGTGCATTGCCTGTTTGTATGTAATTGTAAGCATTACAAGACTTACAATTCCAGGGGGACGAGTGTAGTGGTCTGCACTGACCTCTCAGGCAAGTAACCACATAGACAGGTAGGCGTGGGGAGTGTGTTGATATCAGGGAGCCTAGGTGGTGTAATGGTTAGTACACTGGCCCGGAATGCAAAGAGATGTGGGTTCGAGTCCCGCTCTAGGCGCAGTATTTCCCATTTTCATCACCCCCACGACACTGGTTGCCGTGATCAGGATCCTGTACAAGCTTTGCGCTGTATGGTTGTTGACCCTACCCTGTGTATGTATGTGTTAGTGCATTGCCTGTATGTATGTAATTGTAAGCATTACAAGACTTACAATTCCAGGGGGACGAGTGTAGTGGTCTGCACTGACCTCTCAGGCAAGTAACCACATAGACAGGTAGGCGTGGGGAGTGTCTTGATATCAGGGAGCCTAGGTGGTGTAATGGTTAGCACACTGGCCCGGAATGCAAAGAGATGTGGGTTCGAGTCCCGCTCTAGGCGCAATATTTCCCATTTTCATCACCCCCACGACACTGGTGCCGTGACCAGGATCCTGTACAAGCTTTGCGCTGTATGGTTGTTGAACCTACCATGTGTATGTATGTGTTAGTGCATTGCCTGTTTGTATGTAATTGTAAGCATTACAAGACTTACAATTCCAGGGGGACGAGTGTAGTGGTCTGCACTGACCTCTCAGGCAAGTAACCACATAGACAGGTAGGCGTGGGGAGTGTCTTGATATCAGGGAGCCTAGGTGGTGTAATGGTTAGCACACTGGCCCGGAATGCAAAGAGATGTGGGTTCGAGTCCCGCTCTAGGCGCAGTATTTCCCATTTTCATCACCCCCACGACAGTCATATCAGGATGGCTCTAAGGTAAATATGTAGGATCAAATCTGGATAATTATTTTGGCGCTGACAATTTAATGCTCCATCGGACTATACAACCTAAATAACTAAATAAATAAATAAATAAATAAATAGAATATTAATAGATAAATAAATAGAAAATACACTGATAATTCAAGCAAAGTCTATAGCGACAATGCATGCAGTAGAGAACTCGCTACACAGCAACTGAAAGTGATAAATAACAAGGGAGGTCACAAGACTATTACCCGTTCTGATATGACCTTAGATGTTGCCAGGAAGTGCAATTTTGTTCATTTCTCCATAACCATAACATCATATGAAAACTGGAATCAGTGAGAATTACAATTATTATAAGGGAAAGATCTTTGATTTAAACTACATTTTTGGATTTGCGTTTACGTGGTTTTGTGCCTGGGCTCTACTATGCTGCCCATAACTGTAAAGTCTAATGAATTGTTTTCGCCGCTGGATAGTAATAGTCTTGGCTGGTTGGTTGGTTGTTGGAATTGTACATCCTGGCAACATCTAAGGGCATATCAGGGCGGGTAATAGTCTTGTGACTCCCCTTGTATTTTTATCACTTTCAGTTTCTGTGTAGCTAGTTCTCTACTGCATGTATCCTTCCTATAGACTTTGCTTGAATTATCATTGTATTTTCTATTTATTTATCTATTAATATTCTATTTATTTATTTAAGTTGCATAGTCCGATGGAGCATTAAGTTGTCAGTGCCAAAATAATTACCCGGATTTTATCCTACGTATTTACCTTAGAGCCATCCTGATATGACCTTAGATGTTGCCAGGACGTAAAACTCCAGCAACCAAACTCTAACTTAGATACTTGTGCACTTATTAAGCATTTGCTGCCACATAGAAGGCAACACTGATGATATGGTTTTGGAGCAATGAACAACAAAGTAGAAACATAAAAAGAAAGTACTTTTTGTAGGTTTGATTCTAATGTTTATCTCCATATTTGGATCGAGATTTAAGTCGCTTTGGCCCTGAACTCTTTAAATACAATCAATCAATCAATCAATAGTTCCGTCCTCTAGTCGAGGGTTGGATACAATCATCACAACAACAAAAAAAGTGAAAAAAAAGTGATAACTTTAGCGACCCTGTCCTTGCCATTCTCTAGGTGTACATCTACGATGCAGCCGCTGGGGCGAATCGCTGCTGTGAGCAGAAGGTGAAGTTCGTCGACTTGTATCCGACGACGGAGGGCAGACCGCTGACGGGAGACCTGGACGCCGCCTACTTCTCCTACAAGGACACCAAGGAGTACTTCTTCCGGGGGGAGGACGTCTGGATTAACAAGGGCGGCATGGGCACTCGAAGTCTGCACTCCGTCAAGGAATGGTACCAGATCTGGTTCGACATCTGCGACGTCGGCTACCACACTCTCAAGGGCATTGAGAAGCCGCCACAGCCTCAGCTTCATCCCCAGCCTCAGCCCCAGCCTAAACCGCCGGCTGTCGAGGAGCAAGAGTCGGAGGAGCAGCCCCCGGCCTCGTCGCAGTCCCCCCCGCAACCGCAGACGCCGCCCAAGCAGCCGCCGCCCCCCGGCTCGCCCCCCGGCACCCCGCCGCCGGGCCCGGGGTCCGGGGCTCGTCCGACTGGGCACGGAGGGACGGTGAGCACGACGACGACGCCGCCGCCGCCACCACCCCCGACGAACCCGCCGCTCTGACATCAACAGTCCCCCTGGCAGTACTACGACCATCACTAACTAGCACTGCGGCATCGTTCCCCGGGTCCGGGGTGACGTCATGGTGATGGTGTGTGTGGGAGGGGAGCAGGGGTGTGTGGGAGGGATGGATGAAGGGAGGGTGTGTGGGTGGGTGTGTGGTCCCCGTGTGACGTCACGGTGATGGCGCCCGTGTGAGGGGGGGGGGGAGGAGGGAAGTGGGGGGGGAGAGGTGTCTGTGTGGTTGGTTGGTTGTTGGAGTTTTACGTCCTGGCAACATCCCAGGTCAAAGCAGGATGGGTACCGACATGTTGACAGTGCACACTCATGTCAACTTTATAGTGTGGCTACCCTGGGAGATCAGGCCGCCAACACCATATCAGCCTGATATGGTGTTGGTTCTCCTGATACTGAGCTAACCTAAGTCCTTGCCCTATCCTAATAATGCTGAGCGCCTGGCTAGAAAGCGTCAATTTTGTTTGGCATTGCTTTGACTCGACCGGTACTTGAACTTCCCACCTTCCGCACGGGAGGCTTTGCCGATTCGGCCACCGCGTCCGGTGTGTGTGTGTGCGTGTGTGTTGGGGGTCGGAGCTATGTGCAGGGTGGGTGATGTGGGGGCGGGGCGGGTAGAGGGGGGGGGGGGGACCGCGACAATGTGCGGTTAGAACAGAGAAGTAAGTAAGTAAGTTGGAGTGGAATTTGATGGATCCACCAAGTTTCAACCACTTAGACACTTAGAGCTTATCCTGACAGGTGTGTGTTGGTGTGTGTGTGTGAGTGTATTAGTCACGTGCTGGACGATAGTCACGGGACCATTGTGATTGGAGCGGACAGCCCACCGCCCCCCCCCCCCCACCCCTCACACCTGGAAGCCACAACGAGAAGCCACAACGTCATGCTCCTAGCCCCAATTGCAGGCATTTTGGAGACCTATACTTAATAGGGAGCAAGAGCTCATTTTGTCCACAGGGATTATCCATCTCTGAATTCCTCGCCTCCCCCCCCCCATAGCCCCCTCCCACCTATTTATCTACCAGGGGGCGCCACAAGGAAGGCATTACGCATCACTACACAGGGTTGACTGATTGGTTGGTTGGTTGTTGGAGTTTTATGTCCGGGCAACATCTAAGGTCACACTACACATGGCGACAGTTGACCGAAGCATCCTCCCCGCCTGCCTGCCCCGTCTGTTCTAGGTGGGCACTGTGTGGGGAGAGTGTAGACGTGGCGGAATAAGGCGCGTCTTAAAGTGTTAAAGTGAGAGTGGAGGAATCTGACGCGTGACACAAACTTCCTGCAGTGTTCCTACAGGGTAAAATTATTTTTAAAAACTAAACAAATGAAAACCAAATATTGTGTCTGTCTCATTGTAAAACTGGACGGTTTGTGTTCTGGAATGGCACCCGATGTGTTGCTACCTTGTCGGGGTGGGGAGGCTTGTGTGCCTCCATGACCATGAGAGTTATACCGGCGGGGGCTAGCCCCCTGGCAGGTTTAACCAAGCTGGGCAGGACTCATGTTAGAGGACAGACTAAGAGCAGCAACTGGTCCTCCAGGTTGGGGTTTGGGCGTGGGGCCAACAACCCCACCCCGAAAAAAAGAACAATGTTACAGAATCATGAACAAGAAACTCAAGGCCCAGGACCGGGAAAACTGGAGAGCCCTTGTTCATGGCCTATGCCCAAAGTTGGGCGGTAGGCGACACGTTCATCTACAACACGGCTGAGGAGGTGTTTGTGTGGGTGGGGGCTGACGCCTCAATGGGCAAAGAAGAGAAGAAGAAGAATGGCACCCGAACCCTCATACCACCCCGAACCCCCTCATTCCCCGCCAACTCCTCATACGGAGGAATTTACCTGCCTGATAGTTAGTTCTCTGGTGCCAAATATACACATAGAGACACCACAATAGATGCATTCAACGTGTCGTCAGCAGTGTGACAGACATTGACACTTGTGACAGTGACAGGATTGATTGAAAAGACCTTTGTCCTAGCTGCTGGACAACAGGAAACGTATATATATATATATATACATACACATATATATAGTTCATTCTTTTAGCCATGCGCAGACAGCATTGCATTGCAGTTATGATGTCACAGCGACAACGCCGACCAGCAGGACATGTGACGCCTAGCTGCTGTAAATTGTGACAGTGCGCCGCTTGTGAGAGTATGCTGTCAATTCTGACAGCGCGCCGCTTTTGACAGCCCGCGTCACGTTGTAAAATTGTGTATGTACCGAACGCCCACCCTTGGTACCATCACCTTGGTTACCAGGTAACTTTCCGACACACACAACAATGGCAAATCTGTGATATTCTATTTGTTTAATTTCGTTTTATTTGAAGAAATCCTTGTTTTCCTTTTTTTCTTCTTCCTTTGTTTAGTCTTATATTATGTATAGCTTTGTTTCTTTTTGTTATCTCTATCTCCTTCAAATAATTTCTAGAAGCAATCAAAAGGGAGGTGGCTTGATCCGATGGTATTACACTATATATGTCTAGCAGTGTATTGTAGCCAGTACTTCATTCAACCCACACACATGTACATAGTTGTTATATACATATGTTTATATACATATATATGTATGCATATAAATGTATATAAACATATATACATATGAAGAGTTCACATGCAAAATATAACAAACGCCATTCGGACTGAAATGAAACCAAGACAACCAGGCTTGAGCTGAAGCCGCTATCATTCCGAGAATCAAATTCATCGGGTTTTCCCCCAATCAAAACCAACACATTGCCTATATAAATTATAATGCACTACTCGATATAAAATTGATAGACTGTAATTTGTAAAGCACAACAACGCATTCTATTTTACAAATGTATTTGTCGGGTTTTGCATCTGAACTCTTCATATATATATATATACATACATATATATACATATGTATATATACATATATACATATATATATATAATATATACATCCATATATATAATACCACATAATACACATGCATGCCTATCTGTTCAATATAGGACAACATAATGCGGTACCAAAGTTGCCAAAGGACTTGAGACAAATCAAAAAGGATGGATCGTGCACTTGTCATCCTCTGAGAACAGACTATTGCTGATCAAAGAAGGCACCCAGCTCCCCATAAGAAGCTGCACCAGAGACAGTAACCACCTATGTAGATAGATATTCCCTGCGTGTACAGAAAGATAGATACCCAAGTTGTGACGTCACCCTTGTAATTCTAGTCCATCGTGTATCGTTGAAAACTGATATGTATATAGCGACCAACATTCAATCACATGCTTAACTTATTTCATAGCAGCCTCCTTAACTATTTATTGCACTGGACTGGGCGACAACTGGCCCCACTTTCCCGATTATTTCCTTACTGGAGCCAATAATTTGATATAATTATTTCTGAGTTCCCTTCACCTTCCTTCTCTATCTCTTCGACGACACGATGGCATTATTAGCACAATGTGAATTATTCTAGTTCATTTAGTAGCAAGCTCGCTTTTAAGGTGTATTTTCCCCCCATTTGTACTCATGGTAACTCAATGTTTTCTCTTCCAAATGAATAAATAAATAATATAGGACATTCCACAGGTAAAATGCTTACTATTCCTCACACCAAGAGAACTGTATTGCTAATGAGCAAGTATATATCCTTATGCCAGATTTGACTATCAGTTTGAGGCTATAATTTCTAGAGGTTTGATGCTATAAGATCTATAGTGTTTAGGCTATCAGATCTACCGGTTTGAGTCTATGCCATCTATAGTTTTGAGGCTATGCGATCTATAGTTTTGAGGCTATGCGATCTATAGATTTGAGACTATACGATCTATAGTTTTGAGGCTATACGATCTATAGGTTTGAGGCTATAAGATCTATAGGTTCGAGGCTATAAGATCTATAGCTTTGAGGCTATCATATATAGCGGTTTGAGGCTATAAAATCTATAGGTTTGAGGCTATAAGATCTATAGTTTTAAGGCTATGCGTTCTACACGTTTGAGTCCATAAGATCTGTAGGTTCGAGGTGGCTATAAGATCTATAGTTTGAGACTATAAGATCTATGTGTTTGAGGCTATAAGATCTATAGATGTGAGGCTATAAGGTCCATAGGTTTGAGGCTGTAATATATATAGGTTGGAAGCTATAATATCTATGTTTGAGACTATAATGTATATATAGGTTTGAAACTATAATATCTATAGGTTTGAGGCTATACAATTTATAGGTTTGAGGCTATAATATCTAAGCATATAGTCACGTTCACCCAGATGATATAAGCTATTATATATACATATACAAACATAGCTACACCAGATACTTTGAGGAATAATGATTTTGTAACAACACCTATTTATCAATATATCTCACTTTTCGAAACGAATTATGATAGCATACTAATAGACGTGTTCATAGAATATATACATATATCCAATAACGTATATTGGGTCAGTAATGGTGATACAATAAAATGTGTTGTTGATGCGACATAACTCTAGTTGGCTTTTAGAATATGTCAGTGTGAGTACTACTATAGCACACGCCGTGGATATTCCCATCTGAGTCTAAAATCAACTATGACAGACCTGCGCATTCAGCTATGACCACCATACACCAGTCAACAAATGAAAATGTTGCGAATACCGGTATTATCATCAATGCGAGGGGGTGGGAAAACCCCATAAATCACTAGTCCCTCTGTGAGTAGTATATGGGTTTCACACAGTTGGTGAGGTTGTCAAATCACCTGACAATCGCTAATCTCGTCAGGTGTCTGGTGAGCATTAGAGGCTGGATGCGCCCACGTTGTGACGGTAGATACATCCCCTTGGTGGGGCCATCTTGGATTACTCCCTTTGAGTAATAGTTGCTATAATTAGAATAAAGCTTTGCATACACACACATTTGGCTGGAAAATCCCCCCAATCAAGAGCAAAATCAATATTCACTAATCTAGTATAAATAAATGACCCACGTACTTATTACTATATTAGGCCTACTATTGATAGCCATCATTAAGTCACCCTCCAATCCTCCCATTATCGCTCACATACCGGTTCGCATAGACGCGGAATGGCGACCGGAAGTAGCCGATTTGGGACGCTCACAATGTGAAACATTGCTGTCTGGTATAGTTAGTGCCTGTTGACCTGTGACCTGTGACCTGTTTGTTCACCCTGTTGGCATGACCTTGAGTCGGTGCGCGCGCATGCGCGTAATAGTCTGTATGTACTCAGCAGGCAATGGAGGTTGACAATAAACTGACCACTATCTCTATTCGCGCAAGTGTCTCTATGTTATTTCATTAGTGAAAGGTCATTTAGAACAAAAATTGTAGGCACATAATAATCAACGCATGAGGGGGGTTCGGGTATGGGTGAATGACTTCAGATGGGTTCAGGGCCGCGTTCAGGGTCCGTCTCGGAGGCGCCTCGGCGATGTCTCGGCGATGCTTTTTGCTCTATTTCCGTTCAGGGTCCGTCTCGGCGACGTCTCGGCGACGCCTCCCTTTTCAGGTTGGAGACAGAAAGCGTCTCGAAAATGGCCGCCGGGCTCAGTGGTTTCATCCAATCAGAGCGCAGCATTTCGATTGCAAATGGCCGCCGCCTATGGGGGCGGCCATTTTCGAGGCGACCAACTGCTATTGTTGTTCAGACTAGCCTGACGTCACGGGCGCCTCCGAGGCGCCTCCGAGACGGACCCTGAACGCGGCCCAGCTTTCGGCGCTTGTCCCATTTGAAATCACTCCACCACAAACTCGCTGTGACTATTATGTCCACTACACATACGCCAGACTTTCTTTCTACTTTTATTGTGCATGTACTGAGTCAGTGAGTGGTTCTTTGCTATTCGCCATCAAACTACGTTTCTCGTGGTTCCATAATGGTACGAGTGCCATTCGGTTCAGTTAGTTGTAGACGCTGTAGAAGTAGAACGGGTGTAATGAGTGTGTATGGCATGTCGGTTTGCACGTGCATTTCCCACCTGATAACTACTGATAATACAGAGTGTTCACGTGTATGACGTCAGCATGTGAGTGTATGACGTCAGCACGTCAGTGTCTGAGGTCAGCACGTCAGTATATGACGTCAGGACGTCAGTGTATGACATCAGCATGTCAGTATATGACATTAGCATGTCAGTGTATGATGTCAGAATTTCAGTGTATGACGTTAGCATGTCAGTGTATGCCATCAGATTGTCAGTGTATGACATTAGCATGTGAGTGTATGACGTCAGCATGTCAGTGTATGGCGTCAGCATGTCAGTGTATGATGTCAGATTGTCAGTGTATGACGTCAGAATGTCAGTGTATGATGTTAGCATGTCAGTGTATGGTGTCATCATGTCAGTGTATGGCGTCATCATGTCAGTGTATGATGTCAGAATGTCAGTTTATGCCATCAGCATGTCAGTTTATGGCATCAGCATGTCAGCTTATGGCATCAGAATGTCAGTGCATGACGTCAGCATGTAAGTACATGACATCAGCATGTTAGTGTATGACGTCAGCATGTCAGTGTATGACGTCAGCATGTCAGTGTATGATGTCAGCATGTAAGTATATGACGTCAGCATGTCAGTGTATGATGTCAGCATGTCAGTGACGATGTGCTTTGCTGTTATATTGGTCAGGTCACCCTGTTTATGTTTCTGAGCAAAAAAGCAATCAAACTGCGTGTTCATGTCACTTTAACAAAAATGTGCTATTAACATTTCTCATGTCAAACCCAACATACGAGTAGTCTTGTCATGTCAAGTTATCAACCCATTGTGAGCATGGTGATTATTTACAATATTAATTATAATGTCGTTGCTTTAAAGCTGCATAGTCTGATGAATGCATCAAATTTTCAAAATCAAAACACCCGCCAAGATTTGATTCTACATATCCAAATTAGATACTGGCGCATTTATTAAGTATTTGCTGCTGCGTGGAAGGAAATACGGAGGCAATGTAATAGAACCTGTTACTGCTGAAGTCGATGCTGTCAGCATTTTGATGGGCTTGCCAACATTAATTTGACATAGTTCATTTCAAATATCTTCAAAATTAGCCATTTAAAACGGAAGTTACTTTCAAGTGAAATTAAAGGATGGTGTAATGATCAACCTAATTTATTTATCTTAAAAGATGACAGAAACTCAAAAGCATCAGACTCTGCAGCTACAAGATGTGTCAAAGATGTGGCAGGTCAATGCAGTTCAGCCATTTGTCCATCACCATGGTGATTTGATGTTTACGCCTTCTCTACTTAATGTCAACATTGTATTCAGTGTGTTCAAACTGCATGCCCAATTGTAGCCTTTCTTAGTTTGTCACGCACTGTTGCACATTCAATCTGCTCTATTGCATGTATGGAAAGCGCTGTGGTCATTAATTTGTTTGAATTGCGAAAGAAAAAGTGTTCCATGACTGCTTAAGCATGTGCCTCAGTTGTGTCGTCTCATAAATAAGCATGATTGTTTGTCGCCTGACTGTTAACCTCACTATTATGTCATGTGATTAAGCAGGTCAATTGTCACATGATTTGGCAGGTCCAGAGAAGGTAATTGCATAACAATATCAACACGGAACATTTCAATGTAGTTATTCACGTCTGATGTAGGCCGTTGAAAATTGGGTAATAGCGAGTGTATTTCTTGTTGCTATTATTGTTTGTTTTCATTGTTTTTAGGTTCGTTTACGGGGGCCTCAAATAAAATGAATAGAGACTAACTATTTATGGGAATAATCACTTTATGGGTTTATTTCAAATTATGGACACGTCAAGTCACTGATTGGTTTGTCCATAGCCATGTTGATTTGATGTTTGCACGATCTCTACTTAATGTCAACACTGTATTGAGTGTGTTCATACCGCATGCACAGATTGTCATGCACTGTTGCACATTCAATCTGCTTTACTGCATGTATGGAAAGCATTGTGGTCATCAATTTGTTTGAATTGGAAAGAAAATGTTTTCCATGGCCGCTTAAGCATGTGCCTTAGTTGTGTCGTCTCATGAATAAGCAAGATTTGTTGTCACCTAACTGTTAACCTCCCTATTATGCCATGCAATTGACCAGGTCAATTGTCACATGATGTGGCAGGTCAGGAGAAGGTAATTGCATAACCATGTCAACACAGAACATAAGAATTTACTAAGTGAACAAAAAGCTACACTTGGTCTCTTACATATTGATGTTTCAACTGTGTGAAAAGAATTGAGCACATACCTGACAACTGATATTTGTTGAAAGGCAGTTGGCTAGCTATACCTCTCCCTTCATTCTTCTCACCCACAACTAACCCTAACCTCACCCAAGCCTGACTACCCACTCATCACCCTGACTACCCACAAATCACCCTGACTACCCACACATCACCCTGACTACCCACTCATCACCCTGACTACCCACAAATCAACCTGACTACCCACACATCACCCTGACTACCCACTCATCACCCTGACTACCCACACATCACCTGACAACCCACACATCACCCTGACTACCCACACATCACCCTGACTACCCACACATCACCCTGACTACCCACTCATCACCCTGACTACCCACACATCACCCTGACTACCCACACATCACCCTGACTACCCACACATCACCCTGACTACCCACACATCACCCTGACTACCCACACATCACCCTGACTACCCACACATCACCCTGACTACCCACACATCACCCTGACTACCCACACATCACCCTGACTACCCACACATCACCCTGACTACCCACACATCACCCTGACTACCCACACATCACCCTGACTACCCACACATCACCCTGACTATCCACACTTCAGCCTGACTACCCAAACCAAAACCTGACCACCCGCTACCCCTCTGACCCCCCACCCCCACCCCCACCCCACTGAGCAGTGCTGACCAATCACAACACTGCTAGGATATGCAATACAAAGCCCGCCAGACACCTGCCGACAATGCGTAGAAAAGCCAATTGATCTGGCACATACACATCAACAAACAAAGCGACCTGCTCCAGACATGCTTCTCTTAATTGAGTCCAGCCTCCTCAGATCTCCCCTCACCCCCGACTCACACCATCTCCCAGTTAAGATTAAACACACATCCATGTGTATTGTAATAGACATCTACTTGATCTAGCTGGATTATTCATATTACAGTACAACTCCATTAAACCAAGCTCGGTTAAACCAAACAATCGATTCATCCAAACTTTTTTCAGCGGCCCGGCAAAATACTACCATCTATCATATAAAAAAGTTGGTTAAGCCAAAGTCAGCTAATCAAAATTATGAGTTAATCCAAACAAAATTGTCAGACCCCAGGCCACTTCTGGTACGGCTACACCAAACTTGCATGTGGTTATAAGGTCAGAGTTGACTTTTTTATATGATAAATGGTAGTATTTTGCCAGGCCGCCAACCAAAGTTTGGAATATTAACCGATCATTTGGTTTAACCAAGCTTGGTTTAATGGGGTTATATTGTATATACATTAAAAAAAACAATCAAAGTGTCCACATACATTGTATATTATATGTGCAATACACGCTTACTCAAAGTGAAAGTGGAAGCCAAAGCTCGCTTAAACCAATGATTGGTTAATCCAAACAAATTCTAGGGTCCTTTCAAGTTTGGTTTAACGGGGTTATACTGTATATAGAAACCCACAAAAACAACCCCAGCATTGTATCTGCACATGTACATAACACACAACCCATCCCTGTACCTTCCGATAGATTCCACATTATTCCCAAAGGCGTAGTTAGCTACATAGTCGCACTGTAAGCACACGCAAACAATTTCTCTCAGCGTCTTATTTGTTCCGTATAAAATCTTTTATAATACACACTTTTTTAATTTTATGCTTACAATTTTTTTTCTGTTTACTGTAAGCGCGTGTGAGAAATTTTGCACGAACAATTGATAAATTTCTAGCTTACGCCCCTGATAAGGTTATACTAATCTACTACTGATTTGACGCTGTATACATGTAATATACGCCTGTATCAGGATGTCTACAGCACCTTGTATTCCCAGGTGGTCACGTGTCCAGGTACTGATGAGGCTCAATGCTGTCTTAGTTTGGTGATGAGCGGGTTATATATATATATATATATATATATATATAACTCACTTGTAAATAACTAACCCGGTCCCACAGCGGGTCCACTTCAGATAGTATTGGGGTGTAGGATCTGATGATTGTAGATTCAGAACAAAGGCCCTGTATTTAGATAGGTAAACATGGGACGGCTATAATAATGACCTCTCAAGTGCAGCTCAACGTGTTGGGCAGCGCTTTGTTGATGAATCTATTAATGCTATGTTGGAAACTATAGAAGCTCAGAATCACCATTGACCTTGGAGTTGGTATTGACATTGCTATTGGCATTGACCTTGGAGTTGGGCAAATCGCTTAGATCTGGCATTGAGCTTCCGCTTGGTAGTGACCTTAGATTTGACAATGTCATTAGGATATGGCAATGAACTTCCATTGGGCATTGCCCTTATATTTGGCAATGACCTTGGATTTGGCAATGACCTTAGATTAGGCCTTGGCCTCAGATTATGCATTGACCTAGATTAGGCATAGCCCTCACATTTGGCAATGACCTTGGATTTGGCAATGTCCTTTGATTTGACAATAACCTTGGATTTGGCAATGATCTTGGATTTGGCAATGGCCTTGGATTTGGCAATGACCTTAGATTTGGCAATGACCTTGGATTTGGGCTTGCCTTTAGATTGGTAACTAACCTTGGATTCAATGGTGCCATTATGTAACTGCCCTGCTATTACTATAATTATTACTACCCTTATCATTATTTCCACTGACCATCGCTGCCCTAGCGACAACCAGTGGCAATGCTAATGTAGTGAGCTGCCCCTGGTGGGAGTATATAGCACTATAACTGTGTGCACCCATCTATTATATATGGCTGCCCCCCAATACCCAGCCCTTTCCCACCATTTTTTGTCATTGTTGTTGCTGTCACAGTTAAAAGAATATTCATAGAATATTGGCTGCAATGGAGATTATATTCATATAAATGAGAGATTCATGAGGGAGTATGTAAAGATAACTTTGAGACGAGGGCTAGGTACAAAACTGTAGGTGTATTCGATAATCTCACAATTCACGTCTCCATTCGTGAACCTTGAATTGAGAGTAAGAGAGTAGCACTGTGCACTGCTAGTAGGTGCCACAGGGACCAGTGTAGAATGTTGTTCAATTTGTCCTGTAAGATATAGTACCTGTGCTATACTAGAACCCTATACCATCCCTCACACCACACATACCCATACACACACCTGCACACCCACACCACATATATACCCCCTCACGCCCACACCTACTATTTAACTTGCGACAACTCTGTTTTCAGTTGTTGCTAAAACCACAAACCCCAGACGCATCCACTCTTTGTGGAGAAGTTAACACCCCCCCCCACCCCGACCCCCTCCCCCATCTCTTCCTCCCCCACACACGCCCCCACCCTTGCATCCATTTCCCTAGAGGTTCTTGACCAATCAGAACCTTTCAAATTTCCAAAATTCCAATCATAATTCCCGAGGTTTCAATGAGAAAATTCAGCTGCCCTGCCCTTATTATAATTTTGTTTGAATTGTGTTCTTTCGTAAAGAAACAGTGCCTCTTTCGCTGAAGGAGATTTGCTTGGCAGAACAAATGTAAATCTAAGGCGCCATCCAAAATTGTCAACACTTTCACACTCATACAAAGACTACTACTTTCCAGACACCCGTCCCCCTCCCCTTTAACGTAGTACAGATCAACATTTCACATGCGAGTTAATTTACATTATCGGTGTAAATTAAATATCAACATTTTATTCAATGAAAAAGCGCGTCCATTACTGATCCCCCCTCCCCCTATCGTATACTTTGTACAACCATGAAAATGTTGACAGCTTTCTGATGGACGGCCCCTAACTTGACCATGTAATCAGTAACGCTTCTCTGACTCCTCCAGGTATTCATTAACCCGCATGTGCACATCTCAACCCCTGACAAATTGGCACTTCTGGTGTAGACGGTGCGCATGCGCACCGGACACCCACTTGCCATGCTTTAATTTATCTGTAGGCACTGCGCATGCCCATACGCTGCCTGTCTGTATGGTGTTCGGCGCATGCGCGTTTACCAATAAAGCAATCTTAACCTAGCATCTACTTGCACCTGTTTGTCATTTTTGTCTCACCTTGTGTATTCAATATAGACTTATTTCAATGTTAGCAGAGATCTTTTTTTGGTTCTTTTTATTGTTGCGCATTAGTTGTTTAAGCAGGGGTCTTCCTCATTCCACTTCTCCTTGCCCTATCCTAATAATGCGGAGCGCCTGGCTAGGAAGCGACAAGTATACATTTTTAAGTCATTGGTTTGACTCGACCAGGATTCGAAACCACAATCCCATGATCTACCAACATGGACGCTCTAACTTATTCGGCCATCCCGTCTGGTTAATGTTTACTTGTACGCTTCTGCGCATAAATATATGAGCCGGTCTCAAAAGGTGATAAATCTTTTTTTTTTGTCCATTGTAACGATTGACACAAAACAGCACAGAAACGGCTACACTGAAAATACAAGGACATTTGCTTCAAATCAATATGTATTCTATTGGGATTATGAAACTCCTGAGCAAATGCATAAGCAGATAGTATGTTGATCGTTACAATGGACAAAGTTTTGTCCCATATTGCTTAGCACCTTTTGAGACAGTCTCATATATATATATAAATATATATATATGTCATTCTCTGAAACTAGGCACTAAAGCGTCACATGGAAACCAAAAGAAAAAACTTTCAAATAATATCAAAAAGCATTCCAAATAATCACACAACCTATGCCCCTATGAAGGTTTGCATGTTGTGGATATATCAGAGTTGACAAAAAAAACTATTTCACTTTTGATTTAGATCTTGTATAAATTGAAAAATACATTAACATCACACGTGTAACATGGGCAATCAAAAACCCACCCAGAAAATTATTTTAACATACACAACAAAATCGAACAAGATTTGATTGATTACAGTGGACTAAAGAAAGATTATTACTTACAAGACAAAAAAGTTGAAAAAAGTTTGGATATATACATGGTATCGACGTGTAAATCTTCACTTTAGCAGAAAATTATATAAGTGTAATTTGAATATATTTTGTCGGATCGATTAGATATATGTAGCATTGCTAACATCACTTACAGCTGGATCTAACTTTGCTTATATATATATATATTATGTATATGAAAAGTTCAGGCGCAAAACCCCATAAATGCCAATCCAAAGATTGAGATAAACATCGGAGTGAAACCTCCCAAAAGTTTCATTTTTTTACATTCCTATGTTTTTGTTCACTGCTCTATAAGAATTTCATCACAACAAAAGTGGAACTAGTGAGAATAAAAATTACCTTCAGGTAAAGATCCTTTACTTTAATAAAAAGAATTGATTGGCGTTTATGAGGTTTTGCACCTGCACTCTTCATGTATTCATATATGCATATAGATAGTCATACAATAGGATACTGAAGGCCGATAAGACAAGTAGGTTGAGTAGAATTATCATTTGCAAAATTATTAGATTTACCGACAAAAAAATAATGGTTTCTCCGATGACTGACAGAGTTAGTCATAGGTCATATTTAGTTAATTAAGTAAGCTACCGTTGTGGCGCCACCAGTTAGTTTATTATAAACAAGATGCATACCGCTGGGGCATGGACATTTTACTAACATTGCATTATTTATATAAATAGACATCACATATATATGCTTTCACTTGAAGGAGCACTAGCACCATTGAAAACAAAGAAGCAGGTTAGAACTAATTCAAGTAATTGGAACATTCATCGCTGTAAGAATTAAATTCAAAGGAGGTGTTCATATATATCTCTTCAGTAAATGGAGATCCAACATATGACATTCGTAAAGGTTCAGTCACACCTTACCTGACTGGGGAAACCGATAGAAAACGGACACTGTCCAGTGAAATACATCAATGTCCGTTTTATATACGGTACGCATCCAGCGTGTCCGTTCTCTGTCCGGTGGTGTCCGGTGTGTACGGTGGGAAGTTTTGATGCACAAAACTTGTACCGGACACCGCTGGACTGATGTGTATGGTTGGTGTCCGGTTTAAGTCTGTTTAGTCCGTTTTGTCCGTTTAATGTCCGGTACCCATCCGTTACGTCTCCGGTTTGCTTCCTGAATAGTCCGTTGACGGTGTCGGGTTAATTCAGTCCATCGGTTTTTTCGGCGTGTCCGTGAACAGTCCGGTACATGTCCGTTTGGTGTTCGGTCCGTCCATTTGACATTCGGTTGTCGTCCGGTTATCGTCTGGTTATCATCCGGTGGATATTCGTTAATGTACGTTCCTTGTCTGTTTAGCATCCATTTCATCTGGCGGCTGTTGCAACATTTCGACACATTTCGGTACATTTTGATACCCAACACCACCGGACTAGAAAATTCTTTGTCCGGTTTATGTCCGTTGCTCAATCCGGTAGGTGTGACAGGCACTTAAACAAACTAAAACAGCAACACCAGCCACCAGAAGAGAGTCACACCTAAAGGTTATGGCATTAACTTACAATAGAAACACAAAATATATTCATAAAGTACCAAGATGTACCCAACGAAATGATTGGTTGGTTGGTTGTTGGAGTTTTACATCTACACACATATCGATACTTGTCACTTCCTAGCCTGGCGCTTGGCATTAATAGGATAGAGCAAGGACTGGTCAGCTCAGTGTCAGGATAATGTGACTGAGTGTGTTATTGGGTCATGATGCCCTGAGTTTTCCAGTGGGGCAGCACTAAAAAGTCACCATGAGTGCACACTGTCACAAATGAGTACCCGTCCTGATATTACCTTAGATGTTGCCAGGACGTAAAACTCCAACAACCAACCATCACCTGAGGGTGCACATTTTCTATTCCTTTGGGTTATTTCATAAACTCCGATAACCAACCATATTGCTTTCTTTAAAATCTTGTTATGTGCACAGTAAAGTGCGAGCACAACTTCTCTCATTTTTTAAAAAGAAAAGAAAATAGTTCTGTCAGCGCCACCCTGTTGAAGTTCTGAGAATTGCAGATACAAAGTATCTTTCTACTTACTGACCTAAGAATGAAATTCTATTGTTGTTGGGTTTCTTAGTGGTTTGTTTTTTTCAACTTTATAGTGCTCACTTAAATGCTCAGCTCCCTTGGTAGCCTACTGTCTTTGGTTTAAACATTAAAGCTGCATAGTCCGATGAAAACATCAAATTTTCAAAACCAAAACAATTATCTAGATTTGATTCAACATATTTACCTGAGATACCGATGCACTCATTAAACATTTACCGGCGCATAGAAGGGAACACTGAGTCAATTAATAGAACCTGTTACTGCAGAAGCCTATGGTGATTCAGTTTTGGCAAGCTATATATATAGCATGTTTCCATTTCAAATATCTCAAAAGTTAGCCATTTAAAATAAAAGTTACTTCAAACCAAAGTAAGGTAGATTATAATGAACAACCTAATATATTTATCTCAGAAAATGAGAGAAACTCAAAACCATCGTACTATGCAACTTTAATGAACACACAGGAGGAAACTTCCCACCTTCCGGTATTCGGCACCCGGGAACCAGCTTCACCAACCAGTCATCATTATGGCAGGTGTTACAGCCGTCAATATGGCATGGCGTTGTGGGGGAGCGGGACGTAGCTCAGGCGGTAGAGTGTCCACCTCTGAAGGTGTCGGCCACCCTATCGATTCTACTCAGTGGACCCATTTGCAGTTTGGGCTATTTTCCGTTCCAACCAGTGGTCCACAACTGATTCATAAAAGGCTGTGGTATGATGTCCTGTCTGTGGGAAAGTGCATGTACAAAACTCCTTGCTGCTTATCAGAAAGAGTAGCCTATGTGGCAGCAGCGGGTTTCCTCCAAAGAAATATGTCAGAATGACCATATGTTTGACGCCCAATAGCCGATGATAAAAATCAATGTGCTCTAGAGGTGTCGTTAAATAAACAAGCTCGACTGGCATGGCGTAGCAGAAATGAGGCGAGTTTCCAAAACATCACTTCTCCACCAGAGCCTCTCTGACAACACTCACAATCCAACATAGAATTGTTTGCCTTTCTGTTGTGTTCTTTTCCAACCGATATACTTATTTTCATTTCCTCAACTCGCCACACCCCTCCTCACTACCCGAGCCTCCTCTCACTCCAAGAGCAGCCAACAAATCAACCTCATTTCTCGTATGAACCACCGCTTTTTGCACTTTAAAAACAAAAACAATGTCGAATGGCACCATCAAAACACTTACTTGGTTGTTGGATTTTTATGTCCTAGCAACATACACGGTCAGATCAGGATGGGCACCGATTTGTGATAGTGCGTCCTCATGGTGACTTTACAGTGCTGCCCCACTGGGAGACCAGGCCACCAGCACCAAGACCCGATTATCCCATTCAGTCATATTATCCTGACACTGCACCAACCAAGTCCTTGCCTATTCCTAATAATGCCAAGCACCTGGCTAGGAAGTGACAAGTATCAATATTAATGCGCTACATTCAAAGGTTAGTTTCTGGATTTACAGGTTCTATTCAATTTATTTAGTGATCCTGCTTTGCAGTATTACATGCTTAATGCGTGCAAGCATCAAAGTTAGATATAGGATCGAATCTATGTATGTCTTTTGGGTTTGTACAGACGGGATGGCCGAATGAGTTGAGCGTCAGTCTCCCATTTCGGTAGACCACAGGATTTGAAGCGTGGTTGAGTCAAACCAATGACTTAAAAATTGATACGTGTCGCTTCCTAGCCAGGTGCTCGGCATTATTAGAATAAGGCAAGGACTGGTTAGCTCAGTGTCAGGATACTGTGATAGAGTGGGATGTCAGATCATGGTGATGCCGGCCTGGTCTCCCAGTGAGGCAGCACAGTAAAGTTTCTATGAGTGTGCACTGTCACAAGTCAGTACCCGTCCTGATATAACCTTGCATGTTGCCAGGACGTGAATCTCTAACAACGAACCAATCTTTTCAGTTAAGAAATGTTGATGTTTTATTTACCTTGTCCATAACATATAAGTTGCTAGAACTTGTGTTCAATGGTTTGATCGGACTATGCAGCTTTGACAAGGAGAGTGAATTCTAATGCCCCCTTATTTAACACGTAGTTCTTGTGCCCACCGTCGATGAGCTGATGATGTTCAACACGTTAAGATATGTCGTGTCGAGAGAGAGAAAGAGACAAAGAAGGAAAGGAAGGAAGAAGGAAAGAAAGGAATAATGAAAGAAAGAAAGAATGAAAGAAAGAAAGAAAGAAAGAGAAAAAGACAGAAAGGAAGGAAGGAAGAAGGAAAAAAGGATTTTATGAAAGAAAGAACGAAAGAAAGGAAGGAAGAAAGAAAGAAAGAATGAAAGAAAGAAAGAAAAACAGAGAATGAAAGAGGGGAACAAAGAAAAGAAGAAGGAAAGACAGATTTTCAGAATGAACTAAAGAATTTAAAAAAGAAACAAAGAATTAATATTGTTTATATCTTCCGGATAGACAAGTAAACACACATGTAGTTGGAAGAGATAAACTCTGGCTGGTACTTCTAAAGGCCCCTCCGTTTAATCAAACACAAGTCAATTACAAGAATCAAGAGTCTTAACAAGTAAGCAAACAAATCAAATCAATCAAACAATAAAGTCAAATTTCTGACCGACTGGACGCAGATTAGAGGCGGTAGCACTGCAAGTTGACACCTCTGGGGTTGCTCCTCGCCCTGATTGGCTGATGCGGGCACAAGGCTCCATCGGACGGGATAGCATAGGTGACATAGCACCCACCCCCCAGCCGGTTGCTGTATGATAGGCCCCCTAGAGCCTAAATAATATTAGCATAACTAGTTATACCACACATTATTTATATCTTCCGGATAGACAAGTAAATACACATTTAGTTGGATGAGATAAACTCTGGCTGGTACCTCTAAAGGCCCAAACACACCCAGACACAAAGATTATCTCTGATCATTCGCTGGTAGAGCAGCCACACGCATGTCAGCTGCTAATCTCTGTTCAATTGGTGCTCTCAGGTAATCGAACACAGCGTCCGGCTTCTAGACACCCCTCTTTTTTATCTCAAGGATCGAAGCTCCACATAGCCTCAAGAAAGTGGGTCCCCCCCTCCAGAGGCTGTGGGTAGTAAATTTTGCAGGCAGCAGGCCCGCTCGCGTGCGCAAGCATTTTAAAGACGACAGGTAAAATGAGTACGGCATAGATATCGACCCACCTAGCCGCGGTATTCTGAAGGCGTGCCACTCGGGGCCCGGGGGGAGGGGGGGTGCTACTTCTGCAAAGTGCCTACGTCCCAATAAACCGCGCACAAAGCCGGATTGGGTACAGTTGAGACCAGTATTTGGTGAACTCGCTCATGGTACTGAATGGTCTTTCAGAACCACACCCGGATCATCATCCCCCACCTGTAGAACGTGAACTTCAACCTGAGCAGGGCTGACTCCAAATCTGAAACATGGCTCTTTCTGAGCAAGGCCCTAAACGATAATAGTATGGCCGCCCGGAACGCCGTATATCCTGGTGTAAGGAACATAACTGCGAATAATCTTACTAGCTGGTATGGTAGCAGGGGAGGAGCCTGGTTACCGGCATCTCCCAACGTCCTGCGTATACCCGATATACACTTTTTATGCGATGATTAGTATAATCTATTGGCATTCAGCACAAGTCCTTAAGATGGTTATTCAGTGCACTAATATACTGTCTTATAGAACTGAAACACATCCTCCAAGCGAGGAATGACATATACATACATAGTTGATCGGGTGGGCAGGGATACGGTTCAACATTGTCAGCGAAAAACTCACAGAACTCCAGGTAGGCTTTCACCTGGACCCACTGGGTCTGTTTGGTCGTAGTGGCGTACTGGGCTTCCTCGAAGGGGAAACATTCCGTCCGGAGTCAGTCCCAGTCTGGATTAACAATGAAATAGGTCATGACAGCACATGGCCCCTGTACGTCTGCGTCTCTCATCATCATAATGTTCTTAGATTCAGCAAGCTGGCTCAGGCTATCACACACTACATTGTCATGGGTGCTTATATATACCGATTGTAATTCAAAGTTGTACTGGATCGACGTCCAGAATATGAGTCGTAACCATTTCATGGTTGTTTTATTTCTGCTCCCACCTGAGTTAAGAGTGGCAGGGACCTGGATGTTTTCTGTGACAAACACCACGGTTCTATCTGACCATAGCTGGCCCCACTGGCACACTGCCACCAAGATGGGCCATAGCTCAAGAACATTAATGTTGTCGGTTCTGCAACCGACATCCCTAGCTTCCTCGAAGTGGTGCCCTAGCCACCCCTGCAATGCCTTCGCATCTCCGAATTCAAATGCACTGGAGTGGATAGCACCAAACCCGAATAGCGATGAGTCACTATAGACAGAGATGCATTCATTGGCCGAATGAATGATGTTGGCTTTTCCATTGAAAGTTGCCGCAAATTCCAGCAACCATTTTCAAGTCTAGGCGGTATTCCTCATTCAAGCACACTTTGTGTCCACGTTTTTTTGCTGAAGCGACCAGGTCACATATCCGCCATGAGAAGGTGTGGCCACCGTGGATGACTTTACAGCAGTGTGCCAACACACCTGCTAAGCTTTCTAACTCAGGTTTTGTGGCTTTTCTGCACTGCAGGAACAGTCGCAACTGATCCTGCAATTTTGCCAGTTTATCAAGTGGCAAGCAAAGCTCCATCTGGATAGAGTCTACATCGATCCCCAGATATCTACATATCTGGCTTGGGCAGGTTAGCTTCTTAAAGCTGACATAGAACCCAAGCCGGTGCAGGATCGCCAGCAGCTTGAGCTGCTCCTCCCGGCACCCTTCCTCAGAATGGGCTATGACACAAAAATCATCAAGATAGTTAATACACTCTTGGTGACCTTCGTGCACCATGCACCAAACAACAAAGTCACTAACTTTGGAGAAAATGTAAGGGCTGCTACTGGGGCCCATACAAAGGCGATTGTCCCTTAAGTAAACCAAACTGTCCCCAAAATCCCATGCAAGGCCATTACCTATCTCTGCATCTCAGGTGGATGTTTATGGCCCTGTAGGCATTGCTAATATCAACAGTAGAGCAAAAGTCCCCTTGCTGTAGGAGCTCGGTCACAGATTCAACACAGATGTAACTAAAGTTTACACGACAGCCCTGAGTATGGTCATTCACACATTCACCGGTTGGGCTGGAACAGTCCACGATGGCACGGAAGTCGTCATGCCATTTTGGCACACCGCCCAGTGCGTGGATAGATGCACATGGCTCATTAACAACTGTTAGCATTTCATCATCAATTTCACATTGCAGTCACCCTGACATAGCAACATGCACCTCCGACTCACGGAACTGAGGAAGTCTGGGACACATCCACTCGAGTACCAAGGACTGCATGCAGAGATTCAAGGCCAGTTGGCAGACCACCTCTCCATATACACTAATGGTTCAAAAGACCAAAACTGGGTAGCTGCTGCGGCAGTCTGCCGACGGGAACAATTTTACTAAGTTGATTTTTTGGCCCTGCGCCAACAATTCTACACTGCAGACAGTATGCATGACCTTTTTACTAAAATAAAACAAGAAAACATTTTAGCCTTATTGAGGGCAGATGGACTGTACCACCTCATATAGTTTACTAAATAAATTCTATCAATTATTAATCAAACTTTCTTTTTCTATGGGAATATATGATTGTGAGCTTTCTAATTTAATGAGTGTCTATTGGCACATAATTGATTGTCTGCTTTTACATGTAAAAGCGATGGTTTGAACAAAAAACAAACATTTCTCGCCGTGAATATGGCCTATGCTGCCGACACGGCGTAAAGCAACCACCAATCAATCAATCAACCCACCTCCCCTTTTGTGATAGAACCATAGTTTTGTTTATGATAATGTCTATCACAGTCGTCGTCAATCACCTTAAAACCAAAACATGCACCTCTTAGAACATATTCCCAATCGGGATCAATATCACCGTGACAGTAGCATTCAGAGTAGACGCAACATGGCTTAATCTGAGCTTGGACACCTTCTATTAGGAAAACACAATTACAACAACCACGAACACAAGCATCATATATATCAATGTAGCATTCACACCAAGTGTGCTGGTTGTTGGGGTCGACAACTCAAAATGTACATAACAATCCATCATTATCATCAGCCCCGTGATCACTGCAAATCACGTGGAACCAGTCACTGTTCAGCTCTTTTAGCTCATGTATGGGCACACTGAATCCTCCTGAGGTGCGGCCCTGTAGCTTTTCTCTTGGAGCAGTCTCAAACACGAGATCCCTGCTGGAGCCCGCATTGTCATCACAGGGGTCGACAACCCCCCACTCCTCCCCCACATCCCCGCATGGCATGACAGGGACAACTCCCCCACCACTTTGGTTAGAGGGGTTACGGCATGAACTGGCGGCGGGAGCCGACACCCCCCCCCCCCACTATCAGCGACATCACATACTTGTGAAGCCCCCCCCCAACTAACTAAGCTCTCAGAAGCGACACCCCCATGCACCCCGCGACCGTTGGCACAATGACTGTCCTCACTTTCCACAGACGCTAATCTCTCGGCATCGTGACTCAGTCAAAACTTCTTATTTGGACAGGCATTGACAACATGGCAAACAAAGATGGTCCCACTCACACTTTCTTCTGGTACAACCTTTTTGTTATAATTATGCCCAAAGCATAGACCTTTCATCTTGCTGGACCCCCCACTTGACACCTCTACAGAACTCTTAGTGATCATCGATCTAGGTTTACTATTACTTTTGGAAGACCTAGAAGTGTCCATGTTGAAGTGCAATAAAGACAGCCCATTGTCCCCCCATTCTGAATGCCCTCAGACCTTTGTCTCGGGCCTTCTCGCACACTGCATGGTCATACCCTCGGTATGCTTCGTCGGTGTAATTATTCGTCATTGCATGCATGCACATATACGCACAGTGTCCGATATAGCCTAACACTGAATCCATGTCCATCTCTACCTTCACAAACCGTTTCATGGCCCACACTAGTGCAGCGTACAACAATTCACTAAAAGTCAGTTTATTCACGCTCTCTTCCTCCCCTTAGTGAAGCGATCAAGTGCAAACTGACTTTTCTTCTTTCTCCTCCTCCTGTGGCACTCTCTGATCCCACTCCTCTATTTGTCTGTGTCTGATGCCTCAGACGATGATTATGGTGGTGGAGACAAATCCCCCAAGCTTGGGCTTGAATCCGTCACCGTAGATGCTTTCTTTTTAATAGACTTCTTCTTTTTCCTTGACTTTTGGCTCGAGCTCTTCTTTTCGCTCACTTTCTCCTTCGCCAGCACCATCTTCAACCAGCTTTGCGCCATGACAAACAGCCTGCGCAACTCAATCTCCTCCTCGTCTGGGGGAATCTCACTAGCCGTGCGTGCTCGCTTCGGTTTCACCTCAGAACTCTCACCTAGTGATAGCTTCAACATCGCATCACCAACAACATCCTCACCCCAGCTTCCGTCTTGGTCGTAATGCGAGCATTATGCTTGATGCGTGGAGAGGAAGAGACCCTCCCCCCCCCCTCGGGCGGTCGCGCAGCATTCACACCTCGCCCGACGCCCGCCTCTCAGCTTTCTCCTCTCGCCCTCCCCCGGCCTTGCTGCTTTCATGCCTCCCCTGCCACTGCTCACCCGGTTCCCTTATAAGGCCGCCCGCCGGCCCTCCTCAGTCACTCGCCTTCCAAGCCTCCTCCACGCTGCCATTTTCTTCTTTGGCTCCTCACCAGCACTGCTCCACCTCGGACCGCCGCACCTCCTCGGACACCCCAGCATGCCCGGGCACGGAAAAGGGAAGGGCCGTAAGAGCTCAAGGACTACCGTCATGGCCACGCCAGGGCCCTCCTCGGGCTCGCCGGGAGGCTCCGCACTGTCCATGGTGCCGGCATCGCCCGCGGCGCCCTCGGGCCATCCCTCCAGCGACACGGCCGCCATCCTGGAGGCGATCCACCACCTCACCACCCGCCTGGAAGCCGTCGAGACGGGGGCCGCCCGAGGAGCCCTGGACACCCCCCCGCCTGTGCTGAGGCGGGAGAGCGCCTGCAGCCTGCCGACAGTCCCAGCACCTCAGGCGTACGCCGCAGCCGACACGTCCGCCGCCGCCGCCTCACGCGACCCCAATATGAGTGCTACAGCCGTCTCGCCATCGCCCCAGCACCGCCCCCCGCCTACCGCCAGGAGACGGTGGAGCACAGCCCAGCATCCGCGGCCGACGCCGTCCGCGAGATTCTGGCCTCTGCCGAGGCGCAACACAGCGTCCGGCGGCGAGGTATTCCATCTGATTATGTTTTCCCCTCAGACCTGGTGGAGAGGGGGGTGGAGAGGAAGCCGGTGAAGCAGGGTGAGGCGAGTAAGGACGAATATAACCTCGCCCTCCTCACCCTGGTCACCCACCCTGCCTTCCCCGCCCACTCCCTCCAGGGCCTCCACCACCACCACCTTACCGTGATGAGGGACATCCTCGTCCATCCGTGGCCGACCGTCCACCGGTACTCGGAGACCATCTTCACCTGGATCGCGGACGGGAGGCTCCCCCACGGGTGGCACGACCCGGTAGCCCTGAACACGCTCAGGATGGACTCCCTCACCAAGCCCACCCACCAACCCTCTACCACGCCCGCCCGCCACACAGACCCAGCCAGATCCCGACAACAGCCCCGCACGCAGGGTGATACCCGGGACCCCTACAGCAGGGACCTCCACGGAGCACCCTGTAACGCCTGGAACCGGGACTCCAGCTCCTGCACCCAAGCCACCCCGGGGGAGGTCCACGGCCAGGGGGCCACCAGGCAGCGGCACACGTGCGCTTACTGCGCAAACGTGCGCAAAGTCCTGACCATGCACAGCGAGGATGTGTGCATGGCTAAGCGCACACGTGAGCGCGTGATGCCCACCACCTCGGCAGATTTTTAGTCCGCCGGTGCCCCCCGGCCGGCCCGGAGGCCCTTAACCGGCCCACTAACACTACACCCAGCCCAGCCGACACCTACAGCCCCGCCAGCCCCCCTGTCACCACCCCCGGCCCCCAGCTCCCCTGAGGCGCGGCCCACCCGCCGCCTCGGCTCTGCTCCCGTCAGCACCGCCCGGGACTCTCAACCCGCCCATAAGGCTCCCAACGCCTCCCTACACCGGCTGTCTACCAGCACCCTCGACCCCGATGCCAACCTCACCGCCGGCGACACCGCCTTCCTCTGCCCTCCAGACCCCCCCACTGCCCGCCCCCTCCCCCACCCCCCTAACCCCCCCACCCCGCACGACTTCGCTGCCCCCCTCTCCCGCCCCCACCGCACCTCCTCACCCTCTCCCCAACCCCCCTCCGCCCCCCCCCTCACCCTCGACGAGCCCACCGTCGACGTCATCGACCCCCACCTCCAGGCCACCCTCCCCGCCGCCCCTTCCTGCGGCCCGACCCCTGCCCAGTACCACCCCCACCATCCTCTCCACCTGGCCCCACACCTCCGGCGAGGCGTGGGCCCGCTACCCCACCTTCAACCACACCTATACCACCCTCCAGGAAGCGGGCCTCCCTAATTTTTTGGCCGCCCGCATCCCCCTCCCCTCAGGCCTCCACATACCCGCCTGGCGCGCCCGCCTCCAGGACTACCCCGACCCTGCCGTTCTCGACTTGCTCGAGTTTGGCTTCCCCGCCAACTACTCCGCCTCGACCCTCCCCCACCCTTCATTCTCCAACCACCGTGAGCCCCCCGAGAACCTCCCCCACATCCAAGACTTCGTCGACATGGAGCTGGCCCTCGGCGCCCTCATCGGCCCCTTCACCCTTCCCCCCTTCACCCCCTGGACCCAGGTCTCCCCCATGATGACCCGCCCCAAGTCCGACTCGGGAAAGAGGCGGGTCATCGTGGACTTCTCCTACCCCCCGGGGGCGAGCGTCAACTCGGGCATCCCCCGGCGCGAGTTCCTCGGGGAACCCCACGCTTACACCCTCCCCTCTGTCGCCGACGTGGGCCTCCGCCTCATCGACCAAGGCACGCCTCATCGACCGTGGAGTTTTACTTCGTTCCGTCCATAGATCACTGATGGTTCCCCTCTTCTGTAATCCCCCCACCCCACCCCCACCCCCTAACACACCACTCCTCCGCCAGGGGGCATCCACGGCCAAGGATGTCGGGAGGAGGAGAGGGCACGTTGCTAACAAGTCGCCGTCAGTTTTTTAATTGGCTAAGTTTTTGAGACATTTGAAGCGTAAATATGTCAAATTAGTTTCGGCCAGCACGCCAAAACTTTGACACCAGAGGCTTTAGCAGGAACAAGTTCTATCAATTGCCTCCATATTCCTTTCTATCTGATACGCTATATGATTAATAAGTGCATCAGTATCCAAGTTAGATATCTAGAATCAAATCTAGATATATAATTATTAATGCTTTATCGGAGTACGCAGCTTTAAGCAAAAGGCGAAAATACTACTACTACTACTAGTAATTTTAAAAACTAAACCAGATTGGATCAATTCTATTCCGATCAAATATAAAATATGAAATATAAATTAATAGCGACCATATCAATGCTTGCCTGTAGTCGACCCCGCCCCTCCTCCACGCCGCCCCCACATTCCATTAAATTAACACATATTAAATTATATAATATTTGATTAACTTGTTATGTGTTGGTGTTGGTGTTGGTGTTGGTGTTGGTGTTGGTGTTGGTGTTGCCGGTTGGCGGTTGAGGGGTGTTGGCCCTGGGTACTTCTGGCGGTGGTGTCAGTTCTGTGTGCTTCCCCCCTTCAACCATCCCTCTCCCCACCCATCCAACCCGCCTCCTCTTCACCCCCTCCTTCTCCTCGACACCCCCCCCCACCCTTCCCCCACCCCCACCCCCCACCCCATCCCTCCTCTCCCGGTGTCACAGTTTGAGCGCCCTGCCAGTTTGAGCGCCCTGCCAGTGGTTGTATACTTTTTTTGTAAAATAGATTTAAAAGCTTTCATTGGATCGATTAAAAATATCTTAATGCGCAATTGAAGAGGAAGATCTGAAGTATTTAATGTAACCTAAGAGCAATTTACTCTGAAAGTATTAAAACAGAGATAATAGTGAAAGTTGGGATATTCTGAGTGTCAGTGCCAGTGTTAGCCTTACCAGATCCTGGCCTCAAAAACTATTTTCGCAAAATAAATTCAAGAACTTCCAATTGGCTGTTAAAAAAAAAGCTGAATGTGAAATTGTAGAGAAAGATCTGAACTATTTAATAGAAACAAGAGAAATTTGCTTTCAAAGCACCACAAATCACAAATTACTGTGATAGTTAGGATGGTTTTAATGTTGTCTCTATCCGCGCATGCGCAGAAGCAACAGAAGGGCGCTCAAACTGGCAGGGCGCTCAAACTGCGACACCGGGGCGGGGCAGACCGGCCTACCGGCGCATTGTTGTCGGCACTGATACATCGGGAACAGGTGGCGGCCGGCGTACGCCGGCGCATCAGCCGGCGCATTAACCGGCGCGCCAACTATCCGCCGCGCTCGATTATTCAATGAGACAGCGCAGTGGGTAAAAGCGCTGGCTGGCTTCCAGCGCAGGAGATCGCGGGTTCACACCCCGACACAGTCAAACCAATGACTTACTAAAATTGTTATGTGTCATCACCTAGCCTGGCGCTTGGCATTACTAGGATAGAGCAGTGACTGGTTTGGTTGCTCAGTGTTAGGATAATCTGACTGAGTGGGATATTTTAGGGAATGGCACTGGTGGAATGGTCTCTATGCAATTGCCATGAAGTATTTAAGTCTAATGGGGCTGTCACATTACGACGTTTCTCACCAACGCGCGCCGACGTGTTGCCTTTTTGGGTGAAACGTCGGCACGCGTCGGGAAGCGTTACACGCGCGTTACCGGCGCGTTACCGGCGCGTCGGTACACGTCGGTACACGTTGAGTGATAGCAAAGTGTGAATGGACACGTCGGCGCATGTCGCTGCGCGTCGCTGCGCGTCGCCACGCATCGCCGCGCGTCGGATCGCGCCGATCGTTTTGTGCTTGCACAAAACTTTCAGCGCGCGGCGACGCACGGCGACGCACGGCGACGCACGGCGACGCGTTGGAGGGGGCGTTACGGACGCGCCAGCAACACGCTACTAGCACGCTGCAACCCGTCAAATTTTCTCCCAAAACGCCGAAAAGTTGGACGTTTCTCGAGCCCTAGCAAATATCTTGTGCGTTGGCGGCGCGCCGGGAGAAACGTTGTAGTGTGACAGGGCTATTAAAAACCATATCAGGTAATAACTGCACATTGTAATGTAAATCCAGTATTTCTAAGTTCCGCTGGTCCCTCAGGAAGGACGCCAAGTCACAGCTACAGTATACACAATGGAAGTTGGTGGCGGTGATGAATACATTTACACAAAGTAGTATTTTTCTCGCATAAGATATTTCCTGGGATAATTAAACTGCACTGCAATCTACCTTAAAACCAAATCTATGGCAAGAACCCTACAAAGTTTGGTCATCAGCGAGCATATCGTTATCGGTGCAAAATAAGTTTTAAGTATAGGGCCTATCGTGAATGACAGAGGATGGGAGCATCACCAACCCCACCTTATTGTGTGCTAGCTGAAGCTGTGCCCTGGCCTGCTGGGTATCAGCTTCAGTCCTTCCTGAAGGACCACCGGAACTCACAAGCTACGTATTGTAATTGCAACCAAGTGTTTATTTTGCTTGTTTGCTGTGGCTTGACATCATAGCAACATCTAAGGTCTTATTATGATGGGTACTGACTTTTGACAGCACACACACACCAATAGTTACTCTATAGTTCTGCCTCACAGGGAAATCAGGCAACTACAGCAATGAGTATGACTCTAAATCCCACTCAGTCACATTACCCTGATATTGAGTAAACCAGTCTTTGCCATATCCTATTAATGCCAAGTGCCAGGCTTGTTAGCGACAAGTATCAATTTGGTACATCATTGGTTTGGCTCGGCCACGGTTCGAAACCACAACCTCCTGTGCGCAAAGCCACCTAGCGTTCTTCCTGGTTCAGCCACTTCATCTGGCTAGACAGAGTTGAAGCGTTACATAAAACGTTATTATGGCCGGTGCACACCTACCGTTTACGATTCGCGCACTAAAACTCGCGACTCGACCCGACCCGCTTAAAACTGAAAACGGGCCGATTCGTTTTTCGAATCGCGAATCGCAATCGTAAACGGCCGCTTTTAGCACTAAAAACTGAGTTTTATGCGCGAATCGCATGCGTCTAGTATGCTAGGGGGTCGCACACCTAACGACTAAAACCCAGTTTTATGCATGAAACGGGCAGTTTTAAGTCGTAAACGGTAGGTGTGCACTGGCCACTGCTTAGTCCGATGAAAGCATTAAATTTTCAAAACTAATAAAATTGTATTGATTTGATCCCTGAATGCCTTCACTGAGCAGATATACCAGCACTCTTGATTAGCTGGATATAATAACAATATTTCATTGTCTTAAGAATGTTTGCGTAATTTAATAGTCTAACTGACTGAAGTTAAGCGTGGCAGGAAGACCAGTGCCTCAGTGCTGAAAAAATACTGTATTCAGATGAGAAAAAAAAAATTTACTAAAAAAACAAAAATTTTGAGAAGGGAGGGTAGATGGGTGGGGAAGCAATTCCCCTCTAAACAATGGCGCCTATTTGCCCAATGTCCGAGTGTGGCGTTTTGACGCTTCACTCTTCTCTCAAAACTAATAAAATTGTATTGATTTGATCCTGCATATCCAACTTAGATATTGGTGCACTTAGGAAGTATTTCTTGCTGCGTAAAAGGAATACTATGTCAATTCAATGCAGCCTGTTTCTGGTGAAGCTTATAGTGTTTGAATTTCCACTTCAAATGTTTCCAAAATTAACCATTTAAGATCAAAGTTACTTCAAACTAAAGTAAGGTAGATAATAGCGATCAACGCAATACATTTATCTTTTTTTTCTTAAATGGCAGCAACTCAAAACCATCAAACTATGCACTTTTTATTCATGGCAGGACGTACTCATTATAGAGTGAGCTTGGTGGGTTGGTTGTTGGAGTTTTATATCCTGGCATCATCTAAGGTCATATCAGGGCGACTTGAGACATTGCAAACTCATGGCAACTTAATAGTACTGCCCCATTTGGAGACCAAGCCACCAGCACCACGACATGTCCTACTCAGTCACATTATCCTGACACTGAGTCAACCAATCCTGTATCCTAATAATACCGAGCACCTGGCTAGGAAGTGATAAGCATCAATTTTTAAGTCATTGGTTTGAATCGACCAGGGTTCGAACCCATCCCACGATCTACCAAAACGGGAGACAGATGCTCAAATCATTCGGCCATTCGGTCCGCTCATGATTAACTTACAGATTAACTTACAGATCCTCATCTCACTGATCTAGGCCCTATTACGCCTCTAATGCCAGCTCATTATGGTTTTTTTTTTAAACACTTCTTTTTGGCACACATATGGAGGTGGATGGAGCCCTGAAGTCATATAATTGTGTGTGTCCTCTCCAATGTCTATCCAGCCTTCTCTCAAATGCTTCTACCCTTGGCGCTTCAACCACTTGGTCTGGGAGACTGTTCCATGGATCTGTCACTCGAAAGAAAAATGAGTGTTTCCTGACCTCAAGTCTGGGCCTCTCATTGAAGATCTTTTACCGCTGGTCTCTGGTGTCGCTATATTACTAGAGAGCGAGTGTAATGTTGACGGGTCCAAGTGAAAGCTCTATTTAACTGTTCATGTTTGGTGTTTTTTTTGTGATCCTACGAGACCACTCCGGGAGCATGTATCATGTATGCAGCATTATATATCAGACAGTGGCAGAAATGGGTCAGTAAGTAGATGTAGGTCAGTGAGCAGAGACAATGGGCAGACTGACGTCTCCGGGGTCTCTGTGTACACAATGCAAATACTCATCAGGTAATAGTGAGTGGGCCATCAAGCGTTCATGTTCCAGCCAAATACATGAATAGGTAGTATGTGCACCCATGCGCTGTGAGACGATATATAGGCATACAAACACAAATATAATATATATAGGAGAGGTGTAGTCAACTATGTGAGTATGAATAACAATGATAGTCGTATATGGACGGACCTGTTCATGTAGAGATGTATGTTTAACCATTCTCTCTTTTCGTATTGTTCTATTATATATATATATATTATGCGCTCTTTCTTCTGGCCACCACTGTCTTTACTTGCTGCCACCTCTCCTCTCGCGTGTTGTAGCAATCCCACATATTAGGTAATGTCACCCCACCCAGGTGCCGACAGCCTATATAAAGTTAGGCTATGTAATAAGAAGAGAAGGAAGACGAGGGTTGGGTTGGACACTTTATTGAGCGTCTATGACATGCACAATAAAAAGGGCATATCGGTAAAGTTTGAAATCAGGAGGCAAAGTGACTGCCCGGGGCAGATATCGCCCGGTGGTGGCGCTCGGGCCCGGCTAGCCGGGGCAAATCCCGGGCAGGTCAGCGATTGGACAATAATATAATTAAACAATATAAGGAATAATAAATAATAATGAAACTCCGCCTGTTTTATATTTGCATAATTCATTATACATCCTATAAAGTTAGGCTATGTAATAAGAAGAGAAGGAAGACGAGGGTTGGGTTGGACACTTTATTGAGCGTCTATGACATGCACAATAAAAAGGGCCAAAGGAGAACGCCTAAGCGTCTCCCCCCAACCCAACACCCGCCTCCTCCGAGCATAGTGCAGCGGCCACCCTCAAGTCATTCACTATCCTAACACCCAGGGGAGTCTTAAGATAGCTGTAGACAGTCTCGGAGGCCCAGTCCCCCCTGGCCTTCAATTCCTCTATAGTGGCCCCGCACATGGATAAGAAGGTGCAGCCTCCCCTCCTCAATGAGTGAGACGAGAGGGTGGACACGTCAAAGCCCGCCCTGGTGGAAAATATCTTGAGGGTCTCCTGGTAAGCGGAATATGGAAAAGGAGAGGAGACCCCCCCAGAACATGGTATGCGGAACGCCGGGTCAGAAGGGCCCGCCCTGATCTGGTGAAAATGCCTTTCGGTCCAGTGGACCGCACAGAGAGTGGTGTCGCAACACCTGGCGATCGGTATCTCAAGCACACGTTCCGAGAATTGAATTGTTTTAGAACGGCGCACAGTCAGAAGCATCCCCCAGTCATAGAATGAGAAGTCCGATCTGAGGAGGGTGGAGTCCGACATGGTAACCTGAGACTTGCGTAATAGTCCCCTAAAGGAGCAGAGGACCGCCGCCCTCCATGCTACGTGGCCAGGGTTGTTAGAAAGGAGAGAAAAGATTTTCCGCAACATATGCGGGAGCAGGGGCATCGCCTGGCGGGGAGTGTCGCCCTTGGCCCTACGGATTCCCTTAAGGGTAGCAGCAAGGACATAACCCTTGTAGTCTATTGGCGGCTCATCGTTCATCCTTAAAAAGTGGTTCAGCCCACTTAGGTAGTTAAGGATTGAACGGTACTTTAATGAGCGGGCAAGCCAGGTAGCATAGAGGGCAACCTGTTCCAAGGAGCAAGGGATTGGAGCCCTGGAGGAGTGAAAAAGATTAACATATTCTAAATATTTGCGGATCTGCACCCCCCTTGTGATTGCCGAGTTTTTCGCGTAAGACTGGCGCTGGTATTCTTGCTGCTCGACCTTCAGCGCCAATGTCACTGCAAAAAATGAAAGGTGCATCAAACACATGGCTACAACAGAGTGAGCCATTGACATCCACATCACTGATCCTGTCAACGCTATCAGCCCTCTCTAGCCTACTTAGGGCATCGCAAATCACATTTACGCTGCTGCGGATATAGACCAAGCTGAACGAGAAGTTGTTCTCGACCGACAGCCAGAATAGTTTACGGAGGAAGAACATGATCCCCTTGCATCTGGACCTGCCAGTGTTCAGTGCAGCACGAACAACCTCACTGTCGGTCACGATCATGACCGTGCTGTTTGCCCAACTTGTCCCCCAACGAAGGCATGCTCCGTACACCGCCCACATTTCTTGGATGTTGATGTGGGACGAGCCTACGTCACGTGGGGGGAGAAGGTGGTGGTGGCCGGCATAGGAAGCGAGGGGTGTGTTGGCTTCGTCGATAAAGGAGCCAACCACCCAGTCGTGACCATGGAGGGCTCCAAATCCCCACTTAGAAGCATCGCTGTAGGTTGCTACTACAGGAGCAAACTTCCCGAGGATCCTAGCCTTGCCGTTGAATCGCCTCGCAAAGCGTAGCCACCAGTCCAAATCCTCCCTAATCCCCTTGCCTAGTCGGGCTCTATGGTGAGGTTGTTTGAGGCTGGCCATCAGGTCGTATATACACCTAGAAAAAGTCCTCCCACCCCTAATGACCTTGGAGCAGTGGGCCAGCAGGCCACCAACACGCTCGAGTTCCTTTTTAGATGCCTTCCTACGCCCCTGAAGACTGTGAAGGACTCTTATCGTCTTAGACAGTTTGTCCTGGGGGAGACTGAGCTCGAGGCTCAAGGAGTCTACGTCGATCCCGAGGAACCGGACCTTGGTGTCGGCCTTACTCACCTTCTTGAAGCTTACAAAGAAACCGATCCTCCTAAGGATTGCGATCAGCTTCCTCTGAGCCCCCTCGACCTCGGACCTAGTTCCGGCCACGAGACAGAAGTCGTCCAGGTAGTTAACTATCCGGTCAACTCCCTCCCGAACACAGCATCTCACGATAAAGTCCGAGATCTTCGAGAATACGTAGGGGCTCGAGGAGAGGCCCATGCAGAGGCGGTTGTCAAGAAAATGAGAGAAGGCCTGGTCACCGGGTCTCTTGTAACGGAGGCCTTGAAGGTGGCGGTCCTCGGGATGGATTGAGACCGACCTGTAGGCGTCCTTGATATCGACAGTGCCGAGCGAGTCACCCCGTTCAAGGATGTCTGTCACGTCGTCGAGACCTTTGTAGGAGAACTTAAGGCATACCTGGTCCGTGAAAGCATTGACAGAACTGTCAGGCGGAACACTGCAATCAATGACCACGCGCCCACCACCGTCGTCCTTGGGGACGACGAATGCATCGTGAGTGCAGGGCGCGGGGGCAGTGACGGCGGAGATGAGGCCATCTCGCTCCTCATCCCTGAACTTCAAGTCGATGATCCCACCTTCCCAGGCTGACCTACTGCGTGTCCTAGTAGGGGCGTAGTTGGCAGAACAGCCGGGATTGATTACCCGGAAACCGAACGTAACTCCGGTAATAATGTATAGCCAGTCAGGGTCGGTGTCGCCACGCAGAAATAACTCAGTGAAGACTCTACATGGTCTGAGCTGGGTGGCGACACCGGCAATCTTGTGAATACAATCACAATAGCCCCGAACACACTCTCTGGTGACCTTAATTGTCACCGGAGTACCCCCTTCAAGTTCCCTAATGTGAACTAGAAGGCTGCCCCCATCAACTTGCTCGATGAACAAGCGGTCGTAGCGACTGGAACCTGCCGGACTCAACCAGCGCAATCCAATACCCGGAGATTTCTCATAGATCCGGCTTTCCCTAGTCCCACCCAGACTAGCTGTATCGACCCCAGCTGTAGAAGAAACAACAGTATAATGAACATTGGCATTGGGGCAAGGGTCGACAGTATCAGTCTCGGCGGGGTCAGGCGTACTCGCGTAACTAACAGCGGGGAAAATAGTCCCAAGGTCTTTCAAAGAGTGGCCACCGTTGGCGCCCAAAGGGCCCTGATCAGTGATGCCGGGCATATCAGTCCCAGAGTCATCAGCAGCAGTGCTCCGACCATGGGTCTGGCGCTTGTTGGTTTTAAGAACCCACGGCTTCATAGGTCATTCTTTGCACTTCTGTCTTGTGTGTGACTTCGATACACACGCGGAGCAGGCGTGTGCGAATCGACAGCCCGAGCGTGTGCATCCTGCGTCGCCGTTCCAGGCGTAGCAAGACCTACGGGTCCCCCGGGCAGGAGAGTGCTTAGCGGCACTGCGTTGCCAGGGTCCGCTCTTCTTCTGCCTCATATTGTGAGGGCCATAGTGCTCTATACTTTCGTCCTGATGAGACTTAGAGAAAGCGGAGAAGCCGATTGTCTCCCCGAGCTTGCGTATAGCCAATATGTGGTCTCCGTGAGCACTGTCTTTATAGTGGTCATCCTTTGCCTCCAGTTTGAAATCAGGAGGCAAAGTGACTGCCCGGGGCAGATATCGCCCGGTGGTGGCGCTCGGGCCCGGCTAGCCGGGGCAAATGCCGGGCAGGTCAGCGATTGGACAATAATATAATTAAACAATATAAGGAATAATAAATAATAATGAAACTCCGCCTGTTTTATATTTGCATAATTCATTATACATCCTGTAATAATTATTCACGGGTTCTATCCCCGCATATCACTCTAATACTAACTGCTTTACTCATGTAATATTATGTTAAGGCCGACGGTATACTCTTCGCCGCTGTCACTATAATCACCTGAGACATTATTCATTATTATTATTGTCCATATTAAGGTGGTGGTTACTAGTCCCGAGGCGAGGGTTAATCTGCGTTACTGTAATATCTACGTTACTCCATCATCTGTGCAAAAAGCCAATAGTAATAAATATATTAATGAACGATCAATAAAATGTTGATCATGATGGTTGTTATAATAAGAGACCTGTTCATAAAGGGTAAGGAATGCAAGGAACATCTCAATGACATTTTAATAGCTCATAACTTTATTACTGTTTCTACCAAACACCATCTAAACTCTTCCAATGTCAATTATATGAATAAATACTTTCCAACCATCTTCACTAAAATCAAGATACTTTTGATTACTCTATTTAAGGCCATATTATCATCTAAAACATCAGAGCACTCACAAAACATGTCTGAAGGGTCCGAGCCCGATGACTCAAACCTTCTATGTTGCTAGGAGAGTAACGCAGGATGTCATGGCATGTCTCCTAGTGACGAGTAACAGCAGCAAACCCATCCCCGCATTTGATATCCAATGCGGGCTCGTCTGGGCGAGCAGCCCGCACTTCCATATGTGGGTTGCTTGACCCAAGCCCGCACCGGCCACAGCTCGTTTATAGTCTTGCCCACTTCATATGCATGAATATTATGTAGACACACACAAAGTGCGATGGGTGGTGTTAAGCAATATGGGAAATTAGATTTATATAATTTATATATGTTATGTAATCTACTATATGAGTATAAATAACAATGGTAGTCGTATATGGACCTGTTCACATAGCAATGCATGCATGGATATTACATAAGCACAGACACCGTGAGATGAATGGTGGTTAGCATGGAGGCAATAGACGAAATTACATTTATATATGTGTTATGTAATCTATGAATATGGATGGCAAGGGTGCTCGCATAGGGATATGTTTGCAGGTATGTATGTATAGATATTATGTAAATATGAATGGTATTTAACATGGAAGTGATAGGGCAAAATTTATTTATATATGGGTCACGTACATAACTATATGAGTACAAATTGAAGGGTGAGAGGATAGATATATATTAACAGAATTTTGGAGTGTCTCCGACACGACTGACAATGTCGGCCAGGTGGAGGGTCGGGTGAGCGCAGATGGCGCCACCGGTAGTGTATATTCTTATGGAGAATAACAATGGTATGAAGTAATAATAATAATATAGAATAATAGGAAATTCCCTTCGTATTTTTATACTCGCATAATATGTTATACACCACATAATGTAAATATTTTGGAGGATGAGTGAGTATATATAACAAAAACATTTTGGAGAGTTGGTGGGTTGCTATATAATAAAAGTATTTGGAGATGTTGATTGGTTGATTGATTTTTGGAGTTTTATGCCCTGGCAACATCTAAGGTCATATCAAGACGGGCACCAACTTGTGACAGTGCGCACTCATGGCGATTTTATAGTGCTGGCCGCTGGGAGACCTGATATCCCACTCAGTCACATTATCCTTACACTGAGCCAACCAGTCCTTGCCCTATACTAATAATGCCAAGCACCTGGAAGCGATAAGTATACATTTTTAAGTCATCTGTTTAATTCCACTAGGCATGGGTTCGAATCCCATGATCTACCAAAACGGGAGATGGACGCTTAACTGATTCAGCCACCCGTCTGGTCATTTGGAGGTAGACAATAAAATAAAAGCCTTTTTGGGGGAAGGGTGGGTGGGTAAAAGATTGTAGGGAGGGCGGGTAGATGCAAAGTAAAAGCCTTTAGGAGGTTGGGTGTGCTGGAGGGTAGATGTGAAATACACTGAAAGCTTGCTACAAACTAGATACATCGCAACCACTTAGTCAGCTAATTTGTTATTATAATTGATATTATATTATACTTAAACCCAGACTATGCCGACATATCCCTGCATAGAAAATAAACTAAGACACCACCTACATTAAAATGCATTCACTGACTGCATATACTGACCAGATACAGCACAAACACTTACTTAGCTGGATGTAATAACAATATTTCATTATCGTTCTCGTAATTAAATAATGTAAATGACTGAAGTTAAGCGTGGCCGGAAGATCAGTGACTCAGTGCTGAAAAAATATTGTATTCAGATGAATAAAAATGTTAACCCCAAAAAATATTAAATAAATTTGGAGAAGGGAGGGTGGATGGGTGCGGAAGCAATTCCCTTCTAAACAATGGCGCCTATCTGTCCGATGTCCGAGTGCGGCATTTTGACGCTTCCCTCTTCTCTCTGAGACCTCGGCACACATGGCCCGCGCACAGGCGCGTCTTTGTCCGCTAATCTCACCCGCCGCCATCTTGTTGCACATCACGTGACCCCCCCCCCCAGTACGTGGCAGTCGCCGATGCCAGGAGGCGCCTCTAGCGGCGCGTCCCCTATAAGCCTCAGTCACACTGGTGCTTGCGACCACTGGCGATCACTTTGCGACCACCTTGCGACCATTTTGTGACCACTTTGCGATCAAAAGGCCGACTTGTCGCCAACTGGTCATGGGTGGTGACTGCCGTGCACCCATTTTGGTCACAAGGAGAATTTTGGTGCAGCACCTGCAACCTCCTTGTGACTAAATTGGCCGCCTGGAGATTGCCAAGCGTTTGACGACTATTCGCTGACTGATCGCTGACCGAGCATGAACCAATTACCAACCATTGTTTTTCGACCTTCTCTTTTTCTTTGGTCACAAGGTCACCGGCTCTAGGTCGCCAAGTGGTCGCAAAATGGTCGCAAGCCGTAATGTGACTGAGGCCTAAAAGTGAGTGTGCGCGCCGACATGTGAAGGGTGCCGGGCGGGATTTAGACGCCGGCGCCACCTAGCGGCGAGAACACTTGTGTCGCACCAACAGGTGACACCTCTGTGGCGCTCCTAGATTCATGTTTGTTTATGTTTTCCCACTGTGTGTATTTGCTCACATGCATTCCAAAGTTCAGAAAAAAAAAGACTCTCTCCCCTCTCTCTCTTCCATCCCTCACAATATAAATAAATAAATAAAGAGTGAAAGAAAATCCGCTACCAGAATGACATTCACCCAATTGTCACCCCCACAGGTTGTCGTGTTGACTGTGTTCATGTTGGAGGCAATTCTCAGAGAGGGCCACTTACGGCATCAAATAGAGACAGTCACGTGATGTGTACTGAGGTGACTATGGGGGGGGTCACAGGAAGCTGGATTGCGTCCCACGATTCCAAGTCCCTTAAATCTGCATGCTCCGATAGCACATGTTTTATTTTTCAAAACCAAAAACATTTACAGTAAAACCTTTCTAAATCGACCGATCAACGGACAGGGCTGACCTCTATGGAAGATCTTTTGATCAAAAAGAATCTCTGGTGGACTGGACACCTCATGAGGATGTCATCAGACAGGCTACCAAAGCAGATCCTCTATTCTCAACTGTCTTCTGGTTACAGAAAGAGAGGGTGCCCTCGTCTCCGGTTCAAGGATACCATCAAGAGAAACCTGAAGCTGAGAGATATTAAGACCAACTCATGGACATCACTCTCACAGCAGAGAGCTAAATGGAGAGCGGCAGTCAAGTAACGAAAGCAGTCTTTGTCGCATCGCGACTGACAGCATGATGATGATGATGAGACATTGTGGTGCTAGTAAGATAGTGTGTAAGGGTCATTCAGAACCCTACCCACTACTCCTCCCCCCTCTGCTAGACATGGATCACCACACACTCAGCTCAAGGCAGGTGGTGGCCAAGGGAGCCACACAGCTTGGTGGTGGTGGTCAGATCACTGAAACCATGGGGACCGGAAATGCTTGTTTCTCATTGGTTGAGCTAGAAATGCTTGTTTCTCAATGGGAGAATGGGGTGAGGTGATACACTATGCTGGATCCCTGTACCATATAAATAAACCTGAGGGCTTGGCTCTCTCTCTTCTTTCACTCTTTATACTGTTCCTTTCTCTTTTTCTCCTGTATTGATTTCACTATAGCCTGCCTACACAACCACAGATTCGAGCCGTGGACTTTACACACTGTTTCAACTCCCATGGTTCTTCCCTCACGTGTCCCACACTCTCAATCTCAGCAAATCTTCACACTCAACAGCCAAATCCACCCCTCTCCCCTCACCACTCCGCCCTTCCCTCTCCCCCCTCCCCACTCCCCCTCCCCTCTCCCCCCTCCACCCCCCTCCTATCTGTGTGTGAGGAGCACAGAAGAGATATTTTGCCTCATGCTTCCAAGATTCCAACTTTCCAGAGAAGATATAGCTATAAATATAATATATAACAAGTTAAGTATATATTATGTGTGGTATAATGCGTCTTATGCAAATATTATTCGGGGAATGTTCCTGAACGTATTGGTTGGTACTGGTGGAGCTCCCTCTACTGCACCTGAGTCTGTGTTAATGGTGGTGCATTGGTCAGCCTGGGGGCTATCCATAACTACTTGACTATATCCTTCTTCTTGCCAGAGAGGTCAGAGCAAACTGCTACACTCGTCCCCCTGGAACTGTACATCTTTTAAATGGTTTATGTCCAAAAGTCAATTAAAGCTTACATTTAGTGTCCTCATCATTACACCACCTAGTCTCCCCGATGCAATCACCCTATCCACGCGTATCTGTCTTAAGCCCTGGTCACACACACGTTATCATTAGTGAACGTAGTTGAACGTAGGATAGATTAACGTGGGTGAAACGTACTATCACTACGTTTAACTATGTTAAGGTACGGCAGGTGTTGGTTGATGACCCACCTAATAGTACAGATAAATATGTTACGGTATGGATCCCGGTATGTTAGGTACGAATCCAGGTACATTACAGTATGGATCCAGGTACATCCAACTACGTTGAACTATGTTGAACTACATTGAACTATGTTACCCTCCACTACGTTCAACTACATTTAACTTCGTCCACTAACGCTATGTGACCATGGCAGAACAGCCAAAGTTTTGTGCGGGTCAAAGTATGCTAGGGTACACTAGAGTATGCTAGAGTATGCTAGAGTATACTAGAGTATGCTAGCGTATGCTAGAGTATGCTAGAGTACACTACAGTACAGTAAGAAGTATGCTACAGCATGCTAGAATACGCGAGAGAATGTTATCATCACAGAGACTATGTCTGCCTCAAATGTACCTCTCTTTTGAACATGTCCAAAGCTTAAATCGGAACTCACGGCCCACACACGTTCTTATCACATTCTCATCACGGAGAAGTACGGATGCCAGTATGTTCAGCTATGTCAACTACGTTCAACTATGTTCAACTACGTTCAACTACGTTCAACTATGTTCAACTATGTCCAACTACATTCAACTACGTTCAACTACGTTCAACTACGTTCAACTACGTTCAACTACGTTCAACTACGTTCAACTACGTTCAACTACGTTCAACTACATCCAACTACGTTCAACTGTGTTCAACTACATTCCACTACATTCAACTAGGTTAGCCTCCACTACATACAATGTGTATGTGACCAGGCCTTTAGTGTCTACATCTCCTTTCCTGAGAGGTCAGTGCAGACCACTACAATGTACAATATTCTAATCAATATATTATTATTAATTCTAATCAGAAGCAGTCAACTGCTGTAGAGAATTCGAGATGGTTGGAAGGAACACGTTTCTGCTTCCTATGTGGCTGGCTGGTTGTGGGTTCGATCCCTAACAGAGTCAAACCAATGACGTACAACATTGATACTTGTCGTGTCGCTACCTAGCCTGGCGGTTGGCATTACTAGGATAGGGCAAGGACTGATTTGGTTCAGGATCATGGCAATGTGGCTGAGTGAGTTATCGGGTCATGGTGCCAGTGGCAGCACTAAAAGCATAAAGCACACCACGAGCATTGCAAATCGGTATATTTCTTTATATGATCTGAGCAGTTGCTAGGGCATGAAACCCCAATCACCGACTACTGATGTCAAAGTTTGTTTTCCCTTGAAGATTTATACTGCCTATCATGGATAAGTCTCAATAGACTTGTTTTCACCATTAGACAGTTTGGTGATAGAAAGCCCGAGCCTACACTTTTACCGACCCAAGGGATTTTTAACCTCCCACACCACATAGACATGGTATGAGAGCAACTGGCCTTTGATGACGCTGTAAGTTATACACAGCGGTGCAAATCCAAATTGGCAGAGATGGGGGGGGCATGGGGAATCGAACCACCGACCTTCAGATTAGGAGTCCGACCTGGAAAAAAGTCAGACACTCTAACCACTCCGCCACAGAGAACACCACAAGTTACCTGTACGAGTCGTTGTTGAATGAGTTTGTCCGATTAAAATTCTTTAGAAAAGAAAATTAAAAAGATGAGTTTGGCCGTTGGAATTTCTCTTCAAGTTTGAGATGAATTTGCCCGGTTAGATTAGACTAGATTATCATATCATAGATTAGAATGTTTGAGCTGTATGCTTATGCCAAATCGGAGACTCTACCATCAAGGCCCACTCCATGTGGTGAGGACGCCTTGTTCAGTTTTGTCATGCGCAACAATGAATTTGTATCTGCGAGTGTTTGCTGGTTAAGTTTCTTTTAGAATTAAAGATGGGGACGGCGACTTGTTGAGAACACCCCCCACCCACCCCCACCCCCACGTCCCACCCTTGCGTGTGACACACCTGACGATGTCATTGTCGGCATCATCAAAGAGGCGACCCCGACCCGACCAGATCGTAAGAAGCGCCCCCACCCCCTAATCCACTCGGCGCGATACCGCCATGTATATGTTGACATTGCTTTCCCTACGTTTTACCCGCTCTGAAGTGTCGTCTGCTCTCAATCAAATGTCGTCTGCCTGACTATTCCGACACAGCAGACAACATTTCGCACCTACCATTCCATTGAGAATTCTTAACTTGTGTGAATAAAGTTTGTTTGATTTATCGACGCCTTTAGAGCACATTGATTGTTATCATTGGTTATTGGACGACAAACATATGGTCATTCTGACATATTTCTTTGGAGGAAACCCACTGCCGCCACATATGCTACTCTTTCCGATAAACAGCAAGGGCTCTTATATATGCACTTTCCCACAGACAGGACATAACTTGTGCGAATAAACCAAAAGGATAATCTTCGCTTCGGTGAATATTTGCCGCCCTTTTTGTTTGGCGGAAGCAGACGACAATTCGCTGGTTGGTGCTCGCTGAGTGTGCGCAGTGCCGTCACGCGAGCGCCATAAGCGGCGAGCTCCGGTAATGACCTCCAAGTGGCCAGCGCGGGAATGCATCACGTGACGCCTGCACTCACAGAGGGCGCTGCGGTAAGTGGGCGCCGCCAGGTGGCGTCCCCGGGTTGCACTGCAAGGTCAAGGTCACAGGGCAGATTGACCTGACCTTCTTAGTTGAATCCAGTAGTCTTAAAAAAACATGGTTTTGGTTACCTTTGTTTGTTGGGCTTTTATGTTCTAGCGATATGTATTCGTAGACATGTTTAATACAATCGAGACACATGATTTTACGTATTTGTAGGCATGTTTAATGCACTCAATAAATGATTTTATGTATTCGTAGGCCTAGTTCAATGCACTCAAAAGATTATTTCATGTATTTGTAGGCATGTTTTATGCACTCGAAAGATGATTTGGTGTATATGTAGGCATGTTTAATGCACTCGAAAGATGATTTGATGTATTTGTAGGCATGTTTAATGCACTCGAAAGATGATTTGGTGTATTTGTAGGCATGTTTAATGCACTCGAAAGATGATTTGATGTATTTGTAGGCATGTTTAATGCACTCAAAAGATGATTTTATGTATTCATATGCGTGTTTGTCACCTGAAAGATGAATTTACGTTTTCATAGACATGTGTAACACAAGCAAAAGACAAGGCATTTGTACTACAATCGAAAGATGATCCTACATATTCATAAATATGTATAATAGACATGATGGTACGTATTTGTATGTACGTGTATTTGTAATACAATCAAAAGATTAGTTATTGTATTGATAATCATAGGCATGTTTGATTGATTGATTGATTGGTGGTTGCTTTACGCCATTTCGGCAGCATTGGCCATATTCACGGCGAGAAATGTTTGTTTTTTGTTCAAACCATCGCTTTTACATGTAAAAGCAGACAATCAATTATGTGTCAATAGACACTCATTAAATTAGAAAGCTCACAATCATATGCATGTGTTATGCAATCAACAGACGTGATTACATTTACATGGACATGCGCAATACAATCAAAGCACTCAATAACACGTGCCCATGTGAAAGACGTGATTTTGGGGGGGAATTAATTTTGCATCGGCCAAATGCATATGTAATATAGCTTAACCACACAATCTTATATCATTGGACAATGCAATTCAAACACCGACATGTGTGGTTTATGTAGGTACCTTGACGAACAAATCATAAACGGTCATTGTAAGAGTTCAGATTGTTTGATTGATTGGTGGTTGCTTTATGCCATGTCGGCAGCATAGGCCATATTCATGGCGAGAAATGTTTGTTTTTTGTTCAAACCATCGCTTTTACATGTAAAAGCAGACAATCAATTATGTGCCAATAAACACTCATTAAATTATAAAGTTCATAAGAGTTCACAGTAAGTAACTAAGTCATTGAGTCATTCTCTGAAAAATAGAATTTGTCATTCATTGTGCTTTACAAGTAAAGTTGATCACTTTCATATCAGGTAATGCAACGTGATAGACCTATAGGGCATGTGTTGGTTTCTGCGGAATTAAAACAAAACGGATTTGATTATCGGAATGATGGCAGCTTCAGCTCAAACCTGGTAGTCATTGTAATAAACGAGTCGACACGGAGAGATCTAGTTCATGACTGGCGTTTATTGACCGTCCGTTGTCCCTGGTTACATTCTATACAATGCTGGTTATCCGCGTGTCCCAGTTCGCCTACATACATTACATCCTCCTTTCATTAGTTTTATTGATTTCATTATTTTTATTGTTTCATTAGTTTTATTGAATTACATGAACTCTTAAACACCTCCAACCAATATGATAAATGCAACATTGCAATGAGACATTACATATGCGATTATACCCTCCTTATCCATCTAACGTTCCCATAAATATTGAATTCTGATAAAACTACATAGACTCTACACTCATCCCATGTGTGAATGAGTATCTTAAATACAATGCATGTCATTCTTATAAATAGTAACATCATTCTTATAAATAGTAACATCATTCTTATAAATAGTAACATCATTCTTATAAATAGTAACATCATTCTTATAAATAGTAACATTTCGACCACTATCGCATATCGATACCGGTATATGTAATGCATTACTCAATAGCCCAATAACCACGTCAAATTATAACAGCGTAACAAATACAGTACATTTTTTGCCACTTCAGTGGAACTGATAACTGCCTAGGTTCTTAATAATTTACATACTTTATTAAACTTATATTGTACTACAACAACTGGCACTTTGGGTGACTGTCGACTCAAGTAGTGTGATGTATGAACGACGACCTGATTTACATTTGCCGCTTCAATGCTTCGTGTCGGGTATGTGCTTCGTACTTTCAAACAAAATCTTTTGGAGCATGAGATTTCACGATACAACTTTGTGTCAAGGTACATACCTTCTTATCACAGAAATCTATAACTATAGCATATAACGCATAACAATGTTAACAGGGTCAGGCTTGAATACCATGGTATGGTATCAATGCTTGTATATTCAATATGCTATAACAAATACAACATTGAAAGTATATATTAGTATATACATATATACTATCAGTATTATGACTGGTTATTTATTCCTAGTCTGTGTATGGGACGAACAACTCGGCCGTATCATGTAGTATATTTGTCTGTGTTTGTTTTTAACTTAGGTCTAATCGGGTGGGTGTCACCCTTATGTGAGACGAAAATGTGCTTCCGATTTCGCCTAATTATATTGTTTTGTTTATTTACCATAGTGTAATCTCTAGGGCCAGGTGTGTTTGTTCCTACAATTCTTCCTGAAGCCCACCCTCCTTTGTGATGGAGATATCGTACCTCGTCTCCGGTATGTAACTTATGGTGTTCATGTCCTGCACGGGCATCAAAGTACTTCTTTTGTTTCTGCTGTATTCTGCGTATTTCAGTGTTTTTTGTATTTTTGCACTTTGGTTTCAAATGCGTTTCTAAAATCGGTAACCGTGTCCGTAGTTTACGGGACATGAGTAGTTGTGCTGGGGATGCACCAAGGCCCTGGATTGTGGTGTTTCGATAATTTAAGAGTGCAACATTGGCATCTTTGCCGTCCAATAGAGATTTTGTTATCATCAATTTTATAGTTTGTACGTATCTTTCTACCTGGCCGTTACTTTGCGGGAACATTGGGTTTGTAAATTTAGGTGTGAAACCGTAGTCATGTGCAAACTGTAAGTACTCAGCGCTGTTAAATTGCAGTCCGTTGTCTGATACTACTGTGTTCGGGATGCTATATCTGCAAAACATTTGCTTCAAATTTCTTATTATAGGCTGACTTGTGGTTGATGCTAATTCTACTATTTCCGGAAATTTTGTATAATAGTCAATGACTAACAGGAAATTCACCTTGTCAACAGTAAACAAGTTTATAATATGGAATACACGTTATGTCATGGCTTATCAACGATTCAGAATGTTGTTTGTGTCGGTACCCCTGGCAAAGTTGACACTGTGAAACTTTGTCTTCGATTTGATTACTCATTCCAGGCCAAAAGATGTTGTCTCTGGCCAACTGCTTACATTTCACTATGCCTAAATGTGACTCGTGAATTTTATTAAGCATATCTCCCTGCATGGTTTTTGGTATTATAATACGATTATCTTTTAATAAAACATTGTCTTGGATTGTTATGTCATTTCTATAGGTAAAAAATGGTTTTACACTCTGACTGAGGCTAGTGCAACTTTTTGGCCATCCATGTTTTGCTAACAACACAACCTGCTGCAATGTTTTATCCTTGTCCAACTCTTGCCTTACTTTGGCTATATTGTTCACTTCCATATCGATTGCGGCCACGGTTATGTCTGTGTCGAACAAGTTGTTCGGTGTTGTCAACGTGGTGTGAGCCCTGGACAGCGCGTCTGCAAAATACATCAGCGTGCCCTTAACATGTATTACTTGTAGATTATAATTTTGTAAACGCATTCTCATGCGTTGCATGCTTGCTGATAGTGTGTGTATGGGCTTATTCATTATAGCTACCAAGGGTTTGTGATCGGTTTGAATAGTCACTTCTTTCCCGTATATGTACTCATGAAACTTCCTGCACCCAAAGCAAATGGCCAATAGTTCTTTTTCAATTACTGCATAATTTGTTTGTGTGTTATCTAATGCCTTGGATGCCATTGCGACAGGTCTATTTTCTTGAAATAAAGTTGCCCCAAGGCCAGACTTAGATGCATCTACTTGAAGGACAATATCTTTTTTCACATCAAAAGATTTTAGAACGGGTGCTCTTGTTAACAACTCCTTAAGTTTGTCGAATGCATAAATTTGTTCTTCTTGCCAATGCCAGGCGACATCTTTGGTTAGTATTACTCTTAACGGCTTTGCTAATTCCGCCATGTTGGGAATAAATTTGTTGACATATCCGACCATTCCCAAAAACCATTGGACAGCCTTTTTGTCCGTGGGTGTTGGCATATCTATGATAGCTTGTACTCTTTCTTTGCTAGGCAATAATCCGTCGGACGTTATTAAATGACCCACATAGTTTACCTGTCTTTTACAAATTCTAGACTTTTATGGGTTCAATCTCAGATCGAATTTACGGGCCCTGTCCAGTACTGACTTTAGTCTGATGTTGTGTTCCTGTATGTCTTTACCGTATACTAGGATGTCGTCAGTTATCACATTTACACCGTCCAAATCACCTAATATATTGTTCATTTCTTGAATGAATACATCTATAGCTGTTTTGATGCCAAATGGCAACCGGGTATTTCGATACCGACCCCAAGGTGTGTTGAAGGTGCATAATTTAGAACTTTCATTATCCAACTCAATCTGCCAATAGCCACTGTTGGCATCAATAACTGACAAATATTCTGCCCCACTTGTGTTAGCTACTACTTCTTCTATCGTATGTGTTGGATATGGGCCTCTTAAGATTGCTTTATTTAATTTAGTAGGGTCTAAACATATTCGTATTTTACCTGGTTTTCTTACTATAGTGATGGAGCTCACCCATGGAGTCGGTTCAGTTTGTTCTACTATTACTTTGAGATCTAACATCCTATTTAACTCCTGACGGACATCATTTATTATGGCGTGTGGTATGCGCCTAGGAGCATCAATGACTGGGGCTACATTATTGTCAACATGAATATGCGCATTTACTTTAATTCTGCCTAGACCTCTGAATACATCACTATACATATTTACCAATTTATCACTTGATGCGGTTGGATCTGCTACAGTGTCTATGGAGTCCAGTCTTGCTATGAGGTTGAGGGCGACACACGCACTCTTCCCTAGGATAGGGCTACCCTCATCTGTTACTTGGAACTTTAATCGATGACCGCGTATGGTGACGAAAACCTCACCATGAGGTTTTATACGGTGTCCGGTGTACGTTATCAAGTGGCAACGCGTTGGAGTCATGGTTACGTCGCCCATTTGATCGTAAATCCTCCGTGGCACGATGTTCGCCTCCGAACCGGTATCAAGTTTGAACTTAATCATCGTATTGTTCACTACGATATCCGCGTACCATAGATCCTCCTTTCCGTTGTTGTTATCCTGTAATGCACCAACGAACAAATCGTGACTGGTGTCGTCCTCCTGGTACGGTTGCGTCCATTCGTGCTGTTCGTCATGATGCTGTATGTTGACTTCATTCACTGTCGACTGTCTATTTGTACTACCTCTACACACTTTGACGAAATGTCCCACCTTTCCACAGCCTGCACACTGTTTGTCCTTAGCAGGACATCTACCCTGAAATGCACATACCTGCAATTCGGACACTTGACTTTTGCATTGTTTGACCCGTATTGTTGACGTTGCGATGTTCGTCTCCAAGGTGGCATACAACGTTGTGACGCCATCCCGGAATCAATCTTCGATAACGCATCGACGTTTTCATTCGAACCACTATCGCCACTTCCAGTTAACAATCCTGCTTTGTGTTCACTAAGCCGACACATTGATATGCACAATTCCAATGTCAAACTATGAGTCTGTAATAATCGATCCCTCAATACGTTGCTTTTTACTCCGCACACAATTCTGTCACATAGTAACGAATCTTCCAGTGACCCATATTGACAGTGTGAAATGCGGTTACGTAGCTCTCGAATGTAAGTGTCCATACTTTCGTGTGTCTGAAATAGGGAGTTAAACTGGTAACGTACCACTGTTATGTTCGTCTTCCCTTCGCAATATACTTTAAATGCCTCGATCAGTACTGTAATTTTGTCTCGGTCAGTGGCTTCAATGTTGAGCGTTCTGTGGATCTTCTGCGCCTCTGGTCCAGCGACATGGAGAAAGACGCAACACTGTACTTTTTCCGTTTTCGCCGCTACTCCTGCTGCTATGGCGTAAATTCTGTATGAATCAATCCACTGTGTCCAGTTTAGAGTAAGGTTGCCTTCCAAGTCCAGTGGCAATGGGGGTTTTAATCCAGATAGAGCCATCTCACTTGTCAGGCAAGCCACATCTGACACCATGTAATATATGAGTCGACATGGAGAGATCTAGTCCATGACTGGCGTTTATTGACCGTCCGTTGTCCCTGGTTACATTCCATACAATGCTGGTTATCCGCGTGTCCCGGTTCGCCTACATACATTACAGTCATGGTTACATTTAGACCCAGAATGTGATTTGGTGGTTTTTGCGCCTGAACGCTTCATTTCTTGTTGACCTTGTGACCTGCTTCAAGGTCATGTGCAGGCATAGTTGTTATCTCTTCACAGCTGATAAGCCAGCCCGCGGAGAGTGGTGGCCATGACCCTGAGAACGACCTCCCACCACCCACGATCGATTGATTGATTGATTGATTAGTGGTTGCTTAAAGTTGCATGGTCCGATGGTTTTCGGACTTAGTCATTTTTATGAGATAAATATATTAAATTGATTATTACTTTAATTTGGTGACTTTTATTTTAAATGGCTGACTTTTGAGACACTTGAAGTTTGCATGAACTGCAGTGACTGGTGCTGTACATTATACAGCAGGAACCACTCCCTTGATTACACGGGATCGGTGCTGTAACTAATACAGCACTTACCAAACTTAGATTATACAGACTGTCAATTCCAATAGTAAGATGGCCGGAAGACCAGCGCTCCGGTGCTGACAAATGTCATATTCAGATGAATAAATACTTTACCAAAAAAACAACAAACATGGAACATTAATTTTGGCAAGCACACCAAAACTCTGACACCATATACTCATGCAGTAACAGGTTCTGTTAAATTGATTCAAAACACCCTTCTATGTGGCAACATCATTATCATCATCATGCTGTTGGTTCAGGTTTCTCTTGATGGTATCCTTGAACCAGAGAGGAGGGTGCCCTCTCTTTCTGTAACCAGAAGACAGTTTGAGAATAGAGGATCTGCTTTGGTAGCCTGTCTGATGACATCATCATGAGGTGTTCAGTCCACCGGAGATTCTTTTTGATCAAAAGATCTTCCATAGAGGTCAGCCCTGTCCGTTCGAGTATTTCCTTATTTAACCACAATGTCTACTTATCTATGAATCAAGCACCACCAGCAACTCCATAAACACATCTATGCACTTAGCCCTATATACCTGTTTCACAAATAGAACATTTGTGTGTCGGTGTGTGCGTGTGGGTGTGTGTGTGTGTGGGTGGATGTGTGGATGTGTGAGTGTGTGGGTGGGTGGGTGTGAGTGTGTGTGTGGGTGTGTGGGTGTGTGGGTGTGTGGGTGTGTGGGTGTATGGGTGTGTGGGTGTGAGGTGAAATGGATGTGTGGGTGTGTGGGTTTGTGGGTTGTGGGTGTGTGGTGTGTGGGTGTGTGGGTGTCTGGATGTGTGGGTGTGGGTGTGTGGTTGTGTGGGCGTGTGGGTGTGGGTGTGTGGGTGTGTGGGTGTGTGGGTGTGTGGGTGTGTGGGTGTGTGGGTGTGTGGTTGTGTGGGTGTATGGATGTGTGGGTGTGTGGGTGGGTGGGTTTGTGGGTTTGTGGGTGTGTGGGTGTGTGACCGTCTTGGGTGTGACCCCCCCCCCCCCCCCACACAACATCGATTCCTTCAATCTTCACCTTCACATCAACCATGTTCCTGTTCATCGCCTATTGGACCGATCGCCGTGGCCTAATCGATAGAGCGCAGGCCTCGCGTGCGGACGGTCGAGAGTTTGGTTCCCGGTCGAGTCAAAACCAATAACTTTGAAATTGATACTTTTGAATTCCTAACCTGGCGCTCGGCTTTAACAGGATAGGGCAAGGACTGGTTAGTTCCATGTTAGAATAATGTGACTGAGTGGGATACCGGAGTAAAATATTCCGATATTCGGCAAGCGGGGAATGCATTGTTCTATTACTGATCGGTGTATGTGACCAGGCGCATATATGTATGTATGTATGTATGTATTATGTATGTATGTATACATATATGGGTTGGTGGTGCCTGAGTGGGATGTAAATAGACATAGTGGTGCTGGCAGGTCTGGGTGTGATTGCACTCAGGGCCTAGCCCTTCTTCAAGGGTAGGGATCACCACACTCAAATGGTCAACGTTGGTGGTGGCCAAAGGGCGAGACAGCTACTGGTGGCGGGGCAAACCACTGGTATCCATAGAGACCAGGAATTCCTATTGGTGAAACCAGGAATGCTAGATACCTATTGGTGGAAGGAGGTGGTATGATACTCTACCAAGAACCCATGTAACTATATAAGAATAAACCAGAGGTCTGGACTCTCTCTCTCTAATACCCATGTCACACTACAACGTAACAAGCGAACATGAGCCTAACGTGGTCATTTTTCGTCATTACATTGACGTACGTTGGGTTACGTTATGATGATGTCAGAATGGCGTTAGAATGACATCGAGCTACGTCACATTACGTCGAGTTACATCGAGTTATGTCGAGGTTTTGGACATGTTCAAAACTTTTGACGTAGCTCGAATGTAAGGGTTTACGTTCGCTGTACGTTCTGTTCACGTTCAGCGAACGTCAATGACGTTAAACGGACATTAGTCAAATGCTGCTCATTACGTTCAACTACGTTCCACTACGTTGACCCATATTAAACTGGGTGGAAATGCCCACGCGGCGTAATGGGAACGTCAGGAGAACGTCAGGAGAACGTACATTCAATGTACGTTCAACGTTTCGCCATCGTCTCATGAGGTATATAACGTCATGTATGGAATAACGTTCATAACGTTCTGTGAGCGTAATGACGTTGTCCTCTCTCATTGAATGACGGTATCACTACGCTTTACCAACGTTATGCTCTCGTCCACTACGCTGCATCCACGTTCAACTTGTGCCCAAATTTGCATACTACGCCGAGAAGTTCAACGCTTTTCATGTTCTCCCTACGCTGACGTCATCACGTCGTAGTGTGACAGGGCCATTACACTTTACTCTCATACTTTCTCTTTGTCTGTATTGTTTTCCTCATAGCCTATGTACACAGCCACAGATCCGAGCATATGACTCTACACCGGGTCATGGTGCCCGCAGCCTGATTTCCCAGTGGTGCAGCACTATAAAGTCATGAGTGCATAATGTCCCAAATCGGTACACGTCCTGATATGACCTTTGATGTTGCTAGGACATAAAACAATAACAAACAAACATATCATTGCACATATAGAATGGTCTATTTCAACCTAATGTATTTATCATAGAAAATGACAGAAACGCAAAAGCATCGGACAATGTAACATTAAAGGTGATAGAGAAAGTGTATTGAAGAGTGTAGGTGCCCCTTGGCCTACGTCACTCCAACAGTTGAAAAGGTCATTAGGGCTGAATGACCCAAACAGTCAGCCTTGATTGGGTCTTAAAGTTGCATAGTCCGATGCTTTTGAACTTCACTATTTTTTCTGAGATAAATATGTTAGATCGATCACTACTATCTACTTTACACTAGTTCAAAGTTACTTTTATTTTAAATGGTAAACATTTGAGATATTTTGAGTGCAAACATGGACAATTTGTTTTGGCAAGCTTACCAAAACTCTGACACTATAGACTTCTGCAGTAGCAGGTTCTGTTAAATTGACTCAGTATTGCCTTCTACGCAGAAACACATGCTTAATAAGTGCATCAGTATCTAAGTTAGATATGTAAAATAAAATCTAGATAATTGGTTTGGTTTTGAAAATTTGATATTTCATCGGACTATGCAGCTTTAATTAACTCGCAGAGAATAGTCAGTTTCAATATGCACGCACCCTGATAGACTACATCACGGTTCCGACTGCGCATGTGCTGAAAACGGCGTTTCAAATGTGTCTCAAGTTAGCCATTTTGAATCAAAGTTATTTCAAACTGCAGTTAGGTAGATCATAATGAGTCAGGAAACACTCATTTTTCTTTCAAGTGACCGATCTATGGAACAGTCTTCCAGACCAAGTGGTTGAATCAATAACGGTAGAAGCATTTGACTTTGAGAGAAGGCTGGATAGACATTGGAGAGGACACCCACAATTATGGGACTTCAGGGCTCTGTCCACCTCCATATGTGTGCAACGAAAATAGTTCTTTTTGACCATAAAGGCGCTGTCACATTACGGCGTATGGCGGGAGCGTATGGCGGCGTAGCGGCTTACGTCATATACGTCGCCATACGCCGCATACGCTACGCATACGCTACGCATACGCTACGCATACGCCGCCAGTGCCGCAACACGCCGGCGTATGTGAAGCCTATGATGCATACGCCGCCATACGCTTTCATAAATCTGTCCGTCCAAATTTTTTTGTGCATGCTCAAAAAAACGCGACCTATGAGGGCGTATGGCCCATACTGTCAAAAAATGTCACAGCACGCTCCCATACGCTCCCATACGCTACACATACGCTACACATACGCTACGCATACGCTACGCATACGCTCTTCATACGCTCCTCATACGCTCAAACACACCCGAAAGTGGCACCCGATGGCGTACGTAGGTTTTCAATACGCTCCCGCCATACGCCGTAATGTGACAGCCCCTTTACGAGCTGGCACTAGAGGTCCAATAGGGCCTAGATCAGCCAGAAGAGGATCTGTAAGTTAATCTGTAAGTTAATTTAATATGTTTATCTAAAAAATAAAAAGGCAGAAACTCAAAACCCTCTGACTATGCACCCTTATACTAGTTGCATAGTCTGATGGTTTTGAATTTCTGTATTTTTTCTGAAATAAATATATTATTTCGATCACTAGTATCTACTTTAAATTAGTTCAAAGTTACTTTCATTTTAAATGGTAAACTTTTGAGATATTTAGAATGGAAATATGGAAAATTAGTTTTGGCAGGCTTGCCAAAACTCTGACACCATAGACTTCTGCAGTAACAGGTTCTGTTAAATTGACTCAGTATTGCATTCTATGCAGAAACACATGCTTAATAAGTGCATCAGTATCTAAGTTAGATATGTAAAATCGAATCTAGATAATTGGTTTGGTTTTGAAAATTTGATATTTCATTGGACTATGCAGCTTTAAGTCACGCTGTGTTGGCCATGTTACTGCCCCTTTAACTCAGCGTGGCGGTGAACTCGGTCAGTTGTTTGGGCCTGTTACCATTCTAATGTTTATTGGAAAGAATAGCCTGTGTGGCGGCAGTGGGTTTCCTCCAAAAGAACTATGTCAGAATGACCATATGTTTGATGTCCAATAGCCAATGATAGAAGTCAATGTGCTCAAGAGGCGTCATTAAATAGAACAAACTTTCCTCCCCCCCCCCCCGCCTTTCTAAAGGGCGCATTCCTTACACGCGGTATGCGAATGCGAATGCGAATGCGAATGCGACAAAAAATCGAAACACCTTGAAGCCTATGGGCTACATTCCTTACACGCGGTATGCGGCATGCGGCATGCGGCATGTGGCATGCGGCATGCGGCAACTCGATCGGTCCCTGTGGCGATCGGTGTGGCATGTGGTATGTGGCATGCGGTGTGCGAATAGAAACATCAGTCACACTTGTCCATTAGTTTTAGACGAGGAGAAGCGACTGAGCATTATGGAATGGTCACACACAAGGGTGCTGAGGGGAAACATATGGTAGTGGTGGTGGTGGGGGTTCGGGTTGGTAAAAATGCTACCAGAGCCACAAAAATATGAATACGTATCTATAATTTGGTAATTATAAAGGTAGGAACCCCCATGTGACGTACTAAGAGGTACATAGATATAAATGCAATATTAGGTCATATACAGTGCAGTATTGAGTATACTAGTTTATTTTTATTTTTTAAATATAGCCAGTCGTGTGCCGCATGCCACATGCCGCATGCCGTGTGTAAGGAATCATGCCATTCACATACCGCATGCCGCATGCCGCATGCCGCATGCCGCATACCGCATACCGCGTGTAAGGAATCCGTCCTTAATGATGTATGTAACGTGTACGCCGCCACGTGACCCATGCGCCGTCACGTGACCCGTGCGCCACACCACGTGACCCCTGAGGACCACGCCCATGCGCCACACACCCCTTGTGGGAAAACAACGGGAGGTGGGGAGGGGGGGGGGGACGCCAGTCCACGTGATTGACGCCGGTGTGGCGGTTTCAGCCGTGTGCCGTACTCAGCCATGTACCTATTCTCAAACTCAAGGCATTGTCAATGGTCGTGAGTAATTTTCATACAGAAAATACAGAACAAGTGAAATATCTCTAAAAGCACACCACCTATTAACAAATCGCTTGGTACACATATAGAAAACATCTTCACCAAAAAGATTATATTAAATTTATAAGGTTAGGGTTCTTGATTTCTATTAATTTTGATTAAAACTAATGTTTTGCACTGCGCGTACCATCAAACTCAAGGCATTGTCAATGGTGGTGAGCAATCTTCATACAGAAAATCCAGGAAAAGTGAAATATCTCTAAAACCACACCACCTAGAAACAAATTGCTTGGTACACATATAGAAAACATCTTTACCAAAAACATTATATTAAATGTATAAGGTTAGTGACTTAAGACCATTGACAATGCCTTGAGTTTGAGTATAGGTACACGGCTGAGTACGGGACACGGCTGAAACCGCCACACCGGGACCACCTCCGACCCCACTCTCTCCCGCCCTTACTTCAAAGGAAGGGACCCGGGCGCGATGGCCTAGTCAGTAGAAGGTCCGCTTCACATGCGGCGTGATTGGAGATGCATGGGCCTGGGTGACCGAATCGGCAGAGCGCGGGCATCGCGGGCGGGAGATCGGGAGTTCGGTTCCCAGTCGAATCAAACCAAGGACTTATCAAATTGATACTTGTCGCTGCCTAGCCTGGTGCTCGGCATTAATAGCATAGGGAAAGGACTGGTTAGCTCAGTGTCAGGATAATGAAACTGTGTTGGATATCGGGTCATGGTGCCAGCGGTCTTATTTCCCAGTGGGGCAACACTATAAAGTTGCCATGAGCGCGCACTGTCAGAAGTCGGTACCCATTCTGATATGACCTCAGAATAAGTTACATGTTGCCAGGACATAAAACTCCAACAACCAACCACCTATATAGGGTATTCACGTGACATCACAAACTGTGCGGCCATTGTGGCGATATCAACTCGTAAACATCCCATAGACTTTGCCTGAACGCGCAGTGGAAAACGTCTATTTCATTCAAAATTAATAGAAATCCAGAACCCTAACCTTATAAATTTAATATAATCGCTTCGTTGAATATGTTTTCTATATGTGTACCAAGCGATTTGTTTCTAGGTGGTGTGGTTTTAGAGATATTTCACTTTTTCTTTATGAAGATTGCTCCCGACCATTGACAATGCCTTGAGTTTGCTGGTACGCGCAGTACAAAACGTCTATTTCATTCAAAATTAATAGAAATCCATAACCCTAAACTTATAAATTTAACATAATCTATTCGTTGAATATGTTTTCTATATGTGTGCCAAGCGATTTGTTTTTAGGTGGTGTGGTTTTAGAGATATTTCACTTTTTCTGTGTGAAGATTGCTCACGACCATTGACAATGCCTTGACTGGCTTGAGTTCGCCGGTACGCGCAGTGCAAAACATTAGTTTTATTCAAAATTAATAGAAATCCAGAACCCTAACCTCATCAATTTAATATAATCTTATTGGTAAACATGTTTTCTATATGTGTACCAACCGATTTGTTTCTAGGTGGATTAGTTTTATAGATATTTCACTTTTTCTGCATGAAGATTGCTCATAGCCATTGAGTTTGCAGTGTGACAGTGTGTTATTATTGTGGTTACTATCGCCACAATGGCCGCACTTCCGCTTAGCGTGACGTCAGTGCATACCCTATGTAGCGTGTAAGTAGAAGAGGGTGTCGATTGTTGTTTGTTTTGTTTTTGTTACTCTTGTCATTCGGGGTGGGTGATGATGTCATTTGGGGTGGGTGATGAAAATGGGAAATCCTATGACTAGATTAGGGTTTGAAGCCACACTTCTTGTCATTACAGAGCTAACGCGCGAAGCATTACATTATCTAGGCTCTCCATAGATAAAAGATTCACCCGATACTTGTAGTACATGGGTGAACGACAACGTAGTCTAAATACGGGCGAAAATAGCGTTAGTATGGAACAACAAGTAGAATGTTTGGCACCAGTGTCAAATGGTTACTTATATCAGCACAGAGTTGGTGAAATGGGAGAGACTGCAAAAATACAAGATGCCTGCCAGAGAACGCCATCGATTTCACTTTTAAATTGCATTAAAGTATATGTTTTATTATATTTTCCAACTCAAAAGTAGCGGGTAAATATGAAGACATATACAAATAATAAATGTTGCTTCTTAGATTGTGAAATTAGGCTCTCATAAAGACTCAATTAATTAACTCGATTTTTCTACTGTTTTTATATAAGGCTGGTTTTACGTGGTGAATCTTTTATCTAGGCTCTCCAATGCTAGGACGTGAAACCCCAACCAGCAACAACAATTGCAATCACCCTATCCACCCCTACCTGTCTATGTGGATCCTTGCCTGAGAGGTCAGTGCAGACTACTACACTGTCATGGGGAGTGATTTTGAAAATGAAGGGACACATTGTGCTAGAGAGGAACTCAACCACACTCTTCTTCCATTCCGGTGCTAGCATGCTAACCACCTAGGCGTTGCCTGAGAGGTCAGTGCAGACTAGTACTAGTACTAGTAGTAGGCGCACAGTTGATTTCCTAGAATCCAAGTCTTTTAAATGGTTTACCTCCAAAGGTCATTGAATGCTTCTGATTATACATATACACTGGTGATACAGTCAATGCACTTACATAAGCCGTGTTCACACGGGCAATGTAAATCGATTCGTAGAAAGCGACTTGCCTAGTTCGCCTCACATTTGCCGTGTGAACGGACCTCTGAGGCGGATTAGGGCTGATTCGACTCACGTGATGCGCATCGTGTAAACCACCTAAGCGAGGTAGTCTACGTGAATCGATTCGTGTGAGGCGGATAATTTTGCCCGTGTGAACGGGCGCTAATTCACCTCACCTGATTCGATTTGCCTGATTCGCCTCACATTTTGCCCGTGTGAACAAGGCTATAGATACAGTACAACCTCTGTAACTGACGGAGAGGCGGCGGCAGCCCATGTCAGGCCCAGGAAACAAACATGGAATCATATGGAAATCGTAAGAGCATGAACGGTTAAATATATATATATATATATATATATATATGTATATACAGTAAAACCTCTCTATACCGACCTCTCCCCACATCGACCACTCCCACATGCGACCACATGTGTCGGATGTTAAGTTTAACTCACTTCTCAGAGTTAATGCATTATATATATATATATATATATATATATATATATATAGCTAGTACAGCCATGCCACACCACAACACAACGCCGGCACAACCCCACACATGGGGCCGTATGCATGAATAATTATTTATCGGCTCCGGTGTTAAGGGCGGGGTTCGGGTTAGCTAACACCGGTGTTGGGAAATGGGTCACGGGATATGTACGGTGCCAAAGCATGGTGGCATTAGCTAACCTAGCAGTTATTTATAGATTTGGGATATCCCTCTGAGCCCGTTGCCGGCGAGCACTGCTATTTCACAATATTGCCGCCGAACCGGCGGTGGCGGCGGTGTTAATATCGGTTCGATTATATATTGTTTTTTTTTACCAAAATTTGGCGGCGGCATTAATATTCTGGTTTAATTTGCCCAAATTTCATTTTTTTTAAATGTTATTCTGTCGGTGGCGGTGGCGGCGGTGATTTGTTTTGTTTACATTCAACAATATGAATATCGCTGCCGATGTAGCGGTGGCATTAATATTGCTTCGATTTTGGGGTTAATTTGACCAAATTTCACTTTTTGAGGATTTTATTCTGTAAAATATGATAGCATTGAATAGATTTGGGCCTAATCGGTACCTAACACCGCCCTTAAACCTGGTACGGGGTGGTGTTAGCCTACCAGACCTTAAACTTGCGGTGTTTCCGTAACACTGCTCCATGCATAGCGACTTTTCGCCGCTAAACTAGAAATCCCGTCCAAAACGAGTTTTGGCTCGCTAATACTGCTCCATGCATACGGGCCCAGGATTCAACTGGTTGGTGGAGCACTATTAGTGCCGATAATATGATAAGGTAATAGTACTAATTGTTGTGCGTTCGTGAGTCAATGCTGAAAACCAAGCCTTATTGCACGGACTGTGGCCTAGAGCATAAGCCATCAGGTGACAGCACGTGCCGTGTGCAAACTAGAGTGACAAGATTGGCGTATTCAAAAATTGCCATGGCTCCGCCTCCTGTGGCACAAACAGATACAGCGGAACATGAGGAAAAGGATGATTAACCATGGGGGGGGGGGGGGGTAGAACTAGTGTAAATAAGTAGTAAGGTAGCCGGTTTGATGTAAAAAAAAAACTCATAGGGTTTCAGTTGATGAATGTTGTGAAACAACGCTACAGAACTGACACGCTGGTTTAATCAAACTAGTTATAATTCCCTATTGAATGTTGAAAACATCTTTGAGGATGATATTTATTTTCGGGTGGAATTATAAAATGAACCAGAACAGAGATCCTTGGTATTCGATATTACCCATTGTTGTGTAGCTGGGAACTGTGCTTGTAAGCACTGTATTGACGGTTCTATTAGTCAACTGATGTGAGATGTGGACTTATCGAAGGATGATGAAAATATCATGGACTATAAGAAGATCACCAACAAAGAAGTTCTTGGAAAAATTAAAAATAAGAAATGCTTGTTTGCCACTATACAGACAAAGAAACTTATTTATTTTGGCCACATCATTCATCAGAGTTCAATATACCATACATTGTTGGAAGGGAAGGTGAATGGCAGCAGAGGGAGAGGGAGACCAAGAACCTCATGGTTTACAAATATTTCACAGTGGACAGGCTTGAATTATTCACAGTCTACTAGAACAGCACACCATCGGGACAAGTGGAGAACCATTGCATCCAACCCTCGACTAGAGGACGGAACTATTGATTGATTGATTAGTCAACTGAAGCCCTGTCGGTTTTTTGTTGAATTATTCCTCAGAGGGGAAGTTGATGCTGATTGGTTCTACATCCTAAAAGGAATCTGCCACGGGTTCGAAGTTAATAGTTATAGACCGTGATTGTAATTTAGAATATTCTGTAAAAATGAAAAAAAATGCATAATCCAGAATACTGTTCTCTGTGGCGGAGTGGTTAGAGTGTCTGACTTTTTTCTAGGTCGGACTCCTAATCTGAGGGTCGGTGGTTCTATTCCCTGTACCCCCACCTCTGCTAATTTGGATTTCCACCCCTGTGTGTAACTTAGAGCGTCAACAAAGGCCAGTTGCACCATGTCTATGTGGTGTGGGAGGTTAAAAATCCCTCGGGTCGGTAAAAGTGTAGGCTCGGGCTTTCTCTCAACAAACTGTCTAATGATGAAAACAAGTCTATTCTGAGTTATCCATGATATGTAGTATACATCTTCAAGAAGAAAAAAACAAAGCTATAATATAATCACAAATAAGTTCCGATCAGAGATCAGCCAGGGCATTCAAAAGGTAGTAGAAAATATCCCTATTTGCACTCATAATTTTTTTGTGTCCCTAAGGATGGGGGAGGGGGGGGGGTGCAGGACGATAGTAGATTGTAGTCACCCTAAGGAGGCTTCTGTAAATCAATTCGTAGGCTCCACCTGCAAGAGGTTTAAATATAATTCCGTAGACTCTGTCGTGGATTGCCTAGAGCAAGGTGATTGGATGGCCACCATCGATATTAAGGATGCCTATAGGGAAGTCCCTATTCACCCTCGCGACAGATCATGTCAGGGCATTATCTGGGTCTTTTCAGGAATTGAGGCATATTTAACTGATACCAGATTATTTATGGGGCTATCATCTAGCCCCTACATTTTTCAGAAAATGTCGGACCTTATTGTTCGATGTGCGGCCAGAGAACGGAGAGGGTCCTAAGGATGAGTAAGTACTTGGATGACTACTGCCTCATTGAGGTCAGCCAAGAGAAAGCCAGCAGATAATTATGTTTATTATAATGGATTATAATAATATAAAAACGAAGCAGAGTCGAAGGTTTAATTATTATTATTATTATTGTATTAGTCGTTTCATATTATTCGGAGTCGCGCGCCCACCTTGTTCGGCGCGTGTGTATGGGCGCTACCTGTGTCGTGTGGAAAAATAACTAAGAAACGGGATCACTCCGACGAATTTTTCCTTGGGCACGGTCGTGTCTGGCTGATGCTGAATATCTGCCATACTGGACATGCCGTATTGTGACGAGTGCGGATCTTCGCACAGAGTTGAAAGGAGTTGCAAAAAGAAGAAAGGAAGGAGAAAGGGGAAAAAGTTTCAGTCGGGGAGAGTGACACGAGGAATGGCAGCCACAGAAGTAGCCGAAATGTCGAACACGGATTCTCGAGATAATTCGCCAGAGTTAACAGCGAAAATGGCTTCACTAACATTGGAGGAAGAAGGAGAAAGCAGTGTTAAAAGAAATTAATGACATGGCATTGGAAGAACGAGTAGCTGAGCTGAGGGACCGACGGGACGAAATGAAGAGACGATGTGAGGGGCGGCGCCAGGGCTACAACGACAGTCCAGGTCGCACGACGGCGGCCATAATGGACGACAGGAGGACGACCGGTGCCGCCGGTGCCGCCGGTGCCGCCGGTGCCGCCGGTGCCGCCGGTGCCGCCGGTGCCGCCGGTGCCGCCGGTGCCGCCGGTGCCGCCGGTGCCGCCGGTGGCCCTAGGACGGCAGCCATTGATGAACACTCAGAGTACGGGATAGCGAAGGCGCGGCATAGGTCAAGAACCCGAAGGCGGAGACGAACTCCGTCTGACTCCAGAAGCAGGAGCAGCAGTAGTACCCGGAGGCGCAGAAGTAAGTGGAGTCTACGACGTCATGCTGTACTAGGTAAAGAAGTCAGAAAATTAAATTGCTACGAACCTATCACAGCTTCCATTCCCTGGTGCTTAGACATACAGGCCTTAACAGTTAAAGATTTTCGTGCTTTTCTTGAACATATTTGTTTCCTGGCTTCCCGTGCTCGACAAAATGACTTCCTTGACAGCACTCATGTCGAGTATGACAAGGATATAAGGAAGTTAGCAGAAGTCGAGGGCTTTGCTGCTTTTGGAAGCGGAAACACGGGATTATGCATGTTTCACTATGGGATGCATAATATGCGCACCAAAAAGCCAGCAACCTATGCAAGTGCACATAAAACTAACACGTATACTAAAGATGGTAAGACAGGCTGTTTCAGATGGAACAAGGAGGCTGGATGTAGTAGAAGTGAGGAAGCGTGTAATTTCGGACATTGGTGCGCAAAGTGTGGAAGCAAAAATCACAAAAAATACAGCTGTTCGAAAGAATGACGAGTTAATGCCAAGGCCAAGAACTACAGTGCTGTGAAACATGGTGGTAGTAAAACTACAGCCAAATTGAATTGTGTAAAATTGCATTGTGTTCCAAGTCTAACTGAAGTTGATATTATGTGTGCTGCGGTTGTGGGTGATATACCCATGAAGGTCAACAAACTACACTCGACTGAGCGCCATATGTCAAATGACAAGTTCGGTGATTCGAAACAATTGACTATCGTTAATAAAAACTGTGCCCGCACTGTAGTTAACAAGACTGTTGAATTGCCGTTCAAATTAAAGGAACAGCATTGTATTGATAATGCTAGTCTTAATAACCCTTTGTTTTGCAGTCGACAAGCTACCAGCAATCAAGATAATGTTACATGTGATACAAATAATGTTGTGCCGACTGGGTCTGTGGTAGTAGACCACTTGCGTGACCAGTCGGTATGCGGCGCCAAGTGGGTGCCAAATTATGTAGGCCAGGTAAACAGAGTGGATTGCAGTCGTATTGAGGAATGTGCTAACAATGTTACATGTGCTACTAATGGGCAAAATAAATCTCAAAATGTTAGGCCTAGCGACATTGAGTATGGTAGAGAAACTAATGAGAATATTGCAAATAGCCAGGTTAACAGTATAGCAAATGATTGGGTATATATAACTGATAGTAGTAAAAATGATAATTTCTATGTCGAGACAATTAAAGGAGATTGTCAGTATTGGAAATTTCACATTAGAGAGGTGCCTGGAGCTGTGCCGACAGTAATTAATGTAACTAATGATTGCATTAACGGTAAGTGCCATTGCAGACACTACATCGCCGGCAACATCGTACAGCTGAAACCATGTCGAGTAATATGCGAGCTGTTGTTGCGGGGTGATTCAGACCTGGATTGGGTATACATTCTTTGGGGAGTAGTATTTGACTTCCATGTTACTAATGGTGACTGTACGGCAGGATGAGTCCTAAGGATGAGTAAGTACTTGGATGACTGCTGCCTCATTGAGGACAGCCAAGAGAAAGCCAGCAGATAATTATAGCAATACTCAGACGACTGGGGTTTTATATCAGCTATAAAAATCTAATACCTCCTGCAACGGCTATCAGGTTTGTAGGGATAATCATGAATGTCATTACATTAGAAATGACTCTCCCCAATGACAAACTAGAGAAGTTAAATAACATTCTCAAATTCTTCCTCCATAGAAGGAAGGCCACCAGGAAAGATCTGGAGCGTCTAGGAGGGTTATTAGGGCACTGCCCTAAAGTCGTTCGGGGTGGTAGAACATATATGATGACCTCATTGGAACAGTCAGGAAAAGTTACTATAAAGTCAGACTTAATAGGGGGTTTCGTGAGGACGTCAAATGGTGGCTGCAGTCCGCCAGTGTCTTTAACGGTAGCGCACAAATGCTAGGAAAAGTTGCCCCGACCTATAGACCTATTTCATGTGACGTCAGCACGGGTATCTAGGTCAGTGCGCGCGGCTTTTGGCTGCAGGACGACACACTGACACACTGCAAACTCAATGGCTATGAGCCATTGAAATTATGTGAGTATAAAGATACATAAGGGAATTATTATCATTATTGTTATACTCTGAAAGACCCAACACTGTACCGGTGGCGCCACCTGTGGCATTCTCTCCTCCACTGGATGTAGACCAGTTTCAGTCGCATATAACGATAAGTGCAGGTCATTTACATTAACATGTGGGGTCATTTACATTAATGATAATTGTTAATATTGATTCGAATATTAGTATTGTCAATAATATCGCTATTATTTATTAGCGCTATTATCATCACAATCGTAATTGTAATTTGGGGCGGCGGGGCGGCGCGGCGGGGCGGCGGGGCGGCGGGCGGCGGGGCGGCGGGGCGGCGGGGCGGCGGGCGGCGGGGCGGCGGGCGCGGGCGGCGGGGCGGCGGGGCGGCGGGGCGGCGGGGCGGCGGGGCGGCGGGGCGGCGGGGGGCGGGGCGGCGGGGGCGGCGGCGGCGGGCGGCGGGCGGCGGCGGGGGCGGCGGGGCGGCGGGGCGGCGGGGCGGCGGGGCGGCGGGCGGCGGGGCGGCGGGGGGCGGGGCGGCGGGCGGCGGGGCGGCGGGGGCGGGGCGGGGGCGGCGGGGCGGCGGGGCGGCGGGGGCGGCGCGGGGCGGCGCGGTGGGGCGGCGGGGCGGCGGGCGGTGGCGGCGGGGCGGGGCGGCGGGGCGCGGGCGGTGGGCGCGGGGAGCAGAGCGGCGGCGGGCGGCTGGGGCGGCGGGGGGCGGACGGGCGGGGCGCGGTGGGGCGGCGGGGCGGCGGGACGGCGGCGGGACGGCGCGGCGGTGGGGCGGGGCGTGGTGGGGCGGCGGAGGGACGGCGTTGGGGCGGTGGGGCGGTGGGGCGGGGCGGGGTGGGGCGGGGCCGTGGTGGGCGCGGCGGCCCCTCCCGTTCCTCCCGGCCCCTCCGCCTGCCGCCCCCACCCCCTGGCCGCCCCGTCCCGTGACCCGGTGGCCGGGTGACCTTCCCCGGGGCTCAGCGGTGTGTCAAGAAATGTGTCCGAACCATCGTCACCGCATGGTGAGCGTCATGAAGCTTGCCGAAAGTGGATCCTCCTCTCCCTCCACACCCCACCACCCCCACCCACCACCCCCACAACCTCAACCCACCCACATCTTCAACACAACACCCGCAAAACAGGGCCTTTCGGCTGGGGACCACAGCACCCTATCCATCACGACCATTCCTTCGGCGAAACCAGACCGAAGGAATTGAGCACTCGTGTGGAAGATCATGAGATTCAAACCACTGAGTTTTCACCATGTCTGAGTCAAAATTAATAATGACTTAAAATTTATACTCGTTACTATCTAGATTGACGCTCTCTCGCCATGACCGGGATTGGGCAATGAGCAGTGGAATGGGGAAGACCAATTGTCAGTGATTGAAATTTCCCCATACTTAATCACCGAGTGTAACAGAAAAATGACAAATCTCAGGGTGAGTGAAAACCCTATGCAGGGAGATATAGCCACAACTTAGTATACACTTGAAGTATATGTATAAAATATGTGTATATATATGTATATATCATGTGTGTGTATATATATGTATATAATATGTGTGTATATATCATGGGCCCTTCTCTAAAACTGGGCATTAAAGTGCCACATGGAAGCCAAAAGTAAAAACCTTCCAAATAATAGCAACAAACATTCCCAATAATAGCAGAATCCATATTTCTACAAAGGGTGCCATGTTGTGCATATGTCAGAGTTGAAAAAAATATATTTCACTTTTGTATTTAGAACTTATACAAATTGAGCAATATAATATCAGTTGTGTAACATGAAAATCAAAGACACATCTAGAACATTATTTTAACATACACAACAAAGTCAAACAAGATTTTATTGATTACAGTTAAACAAACAATGTTTTGTCTTACAAGGAACGAGTTGAAAAAAAGTTGGAAATAAAGTTTGTATAAAAGCATGGCATCAAGTGTAAATTTTCACATTTACACTCTAGCACAAAATCATACAAGTATAATTTTTATATCTTTTGTGGGATAGATTCAATACATGTAGAACTGCTAACATACCTAATAGACAGAAGCTATGATAAGTGTTTGACTTGCTATCAGTAAAAGAAAGACTTAATTATCAGCATCGTAATGTGGAAACCAAATATGTAGTGCCCAGTTTCGGAGAATGACCCATATATGTATGTATGTCTAAGCAGACATATTTATGTGTATTATAATGGATTATAATAATATAAAGAACGAAGCTTAATCCAAGGTTGAATTATTATTATTGTATTATTGTGCTATCGATATCATACGTATTCGGAGTCGCGCGCCCACCTTGATCGGCGCGCGCGTATAGGGCGCTACCTGCGTCACGTGGAAAATAACTAAAACGGTCTCACTTCGACTACATTTTTCCTTTTTAGGTGGGGCATATTTCGTCTCCGCCAGCGAACTAATAAATAGAACTCAGCCCAACTCTGTGTTTGTCTATCCTTATGTTGCCGTAGTGGCTTATATATCATTGGTTGTTTTGTCGTGGCTTTGGGGAAGTTTTTTTTTGGCATGTGTCACTTTTTTTTATATATTTTAATACATTGCTCGTTTTGCATGTGTGTTTTTGGCTAGCTTTGTCATGCTGGTCGTGGGGCGGGTTGTTGTAATGTCGACCAAGTACTTAAGTTAACAGTTGTTGTGGTGTGTGACATTACAAGCAGCACCAGGATAATGAATCAGCGACGAGTGTCAGGGTCGAGATGGGTGTGTGTGTGTTGGAGGGAGTGGTGGAGGGGGGAGCAGGGACGCATGGGGGCAAGGGGAGGGGGGGGGGGGCAGAGGGGGAAGGGGAGAGGGGGAGAGGGGGAGAGGGGACCCAGCAAACCAAACGCGGAGAACACTGTTGACGCAGTTTTATTCGCTAGTTGTCAAAAAAAAAAAAGGATTATAAACTAAGATTTGATTTATCCTTCTTGCGATCATGTGACGCTAAAGCTGAGTCATCTGTCCATCAAACCTCAGCCTGGTAATTGGAGGTAATTAATTCGCTACACTCTGTGAGATTGTTAAATTGTGAAATTAATCGCTAAATGGCTCAAATGGAAAATAAAAAAAGTAAAAGAGAAAGAGATAGAGATAAATTGCAAACTTGGGAAATATATATTAACAGGGGAATACTTCAGTGCAGCTATATGTCGTGACAGGTCATTATTTCTGGAGCTGTCCAAAAATAAAGTAAAGTTTGTTTTATTTAGAGTTGTATAGTCCGATGGTTTTGAGTTTCTGGAATTTTCTCAGATAAATATATAAGATTGTTCACTATAACCTACCCTACTTTAGTTTGAAGTAACTTTTATTTTAAATGGCTAAGTTTGGAGATATTTGAAGAACAACCATGCAAAATTAATTTTGGCAAGCATGCCAAAACTCTGCCACCACAGGCTTCTGCTCTAACAGGTTCTATTAAATTGCACCAGTAGTTCCTTCTATGTGGCAACAACTGTTTATTAGGTGCACCAGTATCTAAGTCAGATAGGTTCACTAAAATCTAGATAATTGTTTTGGTTTTGAAATTGTGATGCTTCATCGGACTATGCAGCTTTAACGACACTTCTAGAGCATATTACTTTTCATATCATTGACTATTGGATGTCAAAGATATGGTCATTCTGATATTTCTTTGGAAGAAACCCACTGCCGCTATGTAGGCCGGCGGCTCTTTCCAATAAGCAGAAAGGGGTCTTTTATATGCGCTTACCCACAGACAGGACAGCACATAACACAGCCTTTAATGAACCAGTTGTGGACCACTGGTTGGAACCGAAAATAGCCCAAGCTGCAAATGGGTCCACTGAGCAGGATCGATAAGATGACCCACACCTTCACAGGTGAACACTCTACCGCCTGAACTACGTCCCGCTCCCGCCTGGAAGGGTCCATTTATCACAGGAAAATGTTCTTCTGTTGTATGCTGTTGCTTACTCTATCCTAGTAGTGCCGAGTGCCAGGCTAGGTAGTGACCAGTGGTGACAAGTATCAGTTTAATGTGATTGATTTGACGCAGCCAAGGTTTGAACTTCACCAGTAAAAAAAGTTATTATGAACTAAAAGGTTACAATAGTCAATCACCGTAACATGTCTGATTGAGAATATCACTTTCTGTTTTAGTTTGAAATGCCATTTATTTCAAAGGGTTACAAGCTTAGAATATATTTGAAGTTAGAATGTGTTAAATTAATGTTGGTGTGAGCATGGAAATACATGACATAGGCTTTATTTGCACAATTGTCGAACATAGCAGCATGTCGTAATGTAAAGTTGACGGCTGGCAGCTGTGGTTGTGTGGGCAGGTTAAATAGGAAATCACTACAGGCAAGTATAGAGAAGGAAGGCAAGATATAGAGTGTGCAGAAGGAACCAGAAGGAGCTTGCTTAGTTTATAATATATATAGCTTTTAGAATCCAAGATGGCTGTACACACCTGACCAATCCCTCCAATCACCAACAGGCATTCCTAGATTAACCAATGAGGCTTCAATATCCTTGTAACCAAGGCATGGTTATGTCTGGCTACAGTGCACTCTGGTGTCTGGTGTGCAGTGATCCGTAAATAACACTTGGGGGGGGGGGGGGATATGTGAGGAGAGTTCCAAAGACTCTCTCACAAGTCACGAAGTGACCCTCTCTCAGGTCAAGAAGTGACCCTCTCTTACTATCTATATTGATTTACAATTTCTATATTTAATTAGTAATGGATCACCAACACCACATATACCTTATATGCCTTTGGTTTTACATACTATTTACCATTTTATAGACAAGTTGCAATTTATTATAGTATAGTTCTCCATAGCCCATATCTCAAATATCGGAAAATCTTACAGTAAGAACCCAAAACTGCAATTCCATTATACAGTATAACCCCATTAAACCAAACTTGAAGGGACCTTAGAAATTTGTTTGAATTAACCGATCATTGGTTTAACCGAGCTTTGACTTTGACTTGGCTTTGGCAAAAACGGGGGTGCATTATGAATGTACAATGTATGTGGACACTATAATTATTGTTTTTTATGTATATACAGTTTAACCCCATGAAACCAATCTCGGTTAAATCAAACAATCGGTTAATCCAAACTTTTTTCGGCAACCTGGCTAAATACTACCATTTATCATATAAAAAAGTCTCAGATGACCTTAAAACCACATGAAAGTTTGGTTTAACTGTACCGGAAGTGGCCTGGGGCCGACAATTTTGTTTGGATTAACCGATACTTTGGATTAACCGACTTTGGTTTAACCACATTTTTATATGATAAATGGTAGTATTTTGCCGGGCCGCCGAAAAAAAGCTTGGATTAACCGATCGTTTGGTTTAACCGAGCTTGGTTTAACCGGGTTGTACTGTATTGTATAGGGGATATGGCAGTATCTATGCAAACACATATTTGATTAGATTAGATTAGATTCCTTGAGTTGTATGCTCAGGCCAAGTCTGAGACTCCACCATCAAGGCCCACCACATGTGGTGAGGATGCTCTGTTCAGTTTTGTCATGTGCAGTAATGAGTTTAAATCCGCTGGCGTTTGCTGGGTGTATCCTGGAATCTGAGGTTCATCTGGTATTGTTGTTAACACCTTGTCCAGCTGCTTTTTGAATGGTTGCACACTGCAGTTTGATTGATTTCTAATGTAAGCTGGCATTGTATTGAAGAGCTGGATTATCGGAATGATGGCAGCTTCAGCTCAAAAGTGGTAGTCGTCGTTTGATTTCGGTCCAGATGGCATTTGTCTGGCTATCCTCTCCAGGATTTCCAAGTCATCCTGGAATGCACTTACTCGCTTTTACCGCCAGAATGCAGTTATCAATGCTGTCGGTCCCCCAGACCCTGACACCGAGGACTAGCAGGCCCCACCTCATTCCCATAGCTGACTTGACACCACTACCAACTAACCACTAATTTTCACTAACAACTAAGAGGTAACCCTACCCACTGCCTAAGTAATCGCATCCTCACTTTACTTCTTCCCCTGGCCTTGGCCGGACATACTGTGCATACCGGTGAATCTGTAGGGACTGAAGTTTGGATCCTGGTAAAGTCAAACCAATGACTTATAAAAGAGGTACCTGTTGCTGCTCAGCGCTTGGCGTTATGAGGTCAGGACAGGGACTGGGTGCACAATGTCAGGATAAGGTGACTGTGTGGGACATCAGGTCATGGTGCAGGTGGCCTGATTTCCCAGTGGGGCAGCACTATAAAGTCACCATGAGCGTGCACTGTCACAAGTCGGTGCATGTCCTGGTATGACCTAGGGTCTTACTGGGGCGTAAAACTACACCAACCACCAAGCTTCCCCTAGCCCTCTCAGAGGACTGTGGTTGGGCTCTTACTAGTCTTAGGCTGCCTTTTTCCTTCCTCCGCCCCTCCCCCCCCCCCCCCCCCCCCCCCCCCCCCCCCAATTTCTCTGACTACTTCCCATCGGAAGCCAACTCCCGACCACATGGGACCGCTTTCAGCAGTGCCCATACAGTGCTGCAGATTTGCAGCCTTCAGCGTGCCATTGCGACTGAAAACTCCCCCCCAAAAAAACAAAAAAAACACTCTGCCTTCTGGTTGGATGACTTCTAACATGGCGGCGCGGTGCCCGTGCGACGCTGTGGGCCACCCCGTAGTGCGTGAGTAGGTAGAGGCGGGAGGAGGGGTGGGGGTTCTGCGGTGGGGGGAGCCGACTAAGTCTGTAATTGTGTCTGATTGCCGAGCTCCGGTCCGTCCTCATGCCCCCCGGGCCCCTGTGGGGACCTGTCAGCGCCCTGTGGGACTAAATATGCATCGCGACCCGTCCCGGTCGCCACCAATCCCGCACCGCCGGCGTCTTGATGAGTTAATTGAAAGGAATTCAGCAATCAAACCGTATTTACGCGTTAGCAGACGACTTTTGTAAGCGGCGTGTGTGGGAGGGCGGGCCGGCGGGCTCCTGGCCCTGATCGACCGCCCGCGTCGGGGTCCGGCCCAGGAAGGGTTAGTCTCAGGGGTGCAGGTCAAACCTAATAGACCTGTCACATTACGACGCTTCTCTCCAACGCTCGTCGACGTGTGTGATTTTTGGGCGGAACGTCGGGACACGTCAGGAAGCGTTACAGGCGCGGTAGGCACGCATTGGTACACGTTGATGGACGTTGATGGACGTCGACGGTCGGCGAGGATCGGCGGCGCGCATCGTGGCGTGTCGAAAGTTTTGTGCTTGCACAAAACTTTCGACGTGTGGGTGTGGGTGTGGGTGTGTGCGTTATGGGGATGTTAGGAGGATGTCGAGACACGTTAGACGTGCGTTGGCCGAACATTGTTCGGACGTTGGTTAATGTTGAGTGACGTTGACTTTTTTTCGAATGACGGCGAGCATTCCGTCAGCGCATCGCTAATGTTCGACCGACGTAAGCATAACATCTCACGAACGCACTCTTGGCATTTCTCCAGCATTTCTCGACATGTTGGACTCATTGGCCGCGCATCTCACGCTCGCTTAACGTTCGTGGGCATTCTGCGAACGTTTTGTGAATGTGTAGCCAATGTTTAGCGAATGTTTAGCAAACGTTTCGTCAGCTTTGTGGGTTTGAGTATATAAGGGTTGGGATTTTCGGGAAACGTTAGCCACGTGTTATGCCAGCGTCGGGCATGCTCAGAGCACGCCGATAGCATGCTGATAGCGTCCTGATAGCACGCTGGTGCCACGCCAAGACGCGCCGAAAGACGCGGGAGGGAAGTAGGTCATGCGCTCTAGTACGTCATGTAACATGTCCGCTGGTCGCTAGCGGTGTGCTGGAATAACGTTAAGCAACCGCTATTCACACGCTGCGCACGCCAGAGGCTCGTTGGCACACGTTGCGACAACCTTTTTTTTTCCCCACGCGTCGACACACGTTGGCCGCACGCTACCAACACGTTGCGCTGACGTCAAACTTTTTCCCCCGCCACCGAAAAGTTGGACGTGTCTCGACGCGTACAACTTATTTTGTGCGTTGGCGGCGCGCCGACGAGAAGCGTCGTAATGTGACAGGGCCATAAGGTTCCGGTAATGCTTTGAATTTGAGTCAAATCTGTTATGTTTGTTGGAGTTTTACGTCCTGGCAGCATCTAAGGTCATATCAGCAATCAAAGCATATTTACGCGTTAGCAGAGAACTTTTGTAAGTGGCGTGTGTGGGAGGGAGGGTGGGCTCTGAGCACTGATTGGCCACCCCTGCATCAGGGTCCGGCCCCGGAAGGATTGTTCTCAGTGGTACAAGTCAAAGATAAGGTTTTCTTTTTCTTGAAGATTTATACTGCTTATCATGGATAAATCTGAACAGACTTGTTTTCACCATGACACAGTTTGTCGATAGAAAGCCGGAGCCTCTACTTGTACCCAAGGGATTTTTAAGCTCCCACACCACATACACATGGTATGAGAGCAACTGGCCTTTGATGACGCCGGAAGTTATTCACAGCAGTGGAAATCCAAATTGGCAGAGGTGGGGGGCACTCTGAGAGTGAGAGTGAGAGTCAGACTGAGAGTGAGAGTCAGAGTGTGGGTGTGGGTGTGGGTGTGTGCGTTATGGGGATGTTAGGAGGATGTCGAGACACGTTAGACGTGCGTTGGCCGAACATTGTTCGGACGTTGGTTAATGTTGAGTGACGTTGACTCTTTTTCGAATGACGGCGAGCATTCCGTCAGCGCATCGCTAATGTTCGACCGACATAAGCATAACATCTCACGAACGCACTCTTGGCATTACTCCAGCATTTCTCGACATGTTGGACTCATTGGCCGCGCATCTCACGCTCGCTTAACGTTCGTGGGCATTCTGCGAACGTTTTGTGAATGTGTAGCCAATGTTTAGCGAATGTTTAGCAAACGTTTCGTCAGCTTTGTGGGTTTGAGTATATAAGGGTTGGGATTTTCGGGAAACGTTAGCCACGTGTTATGCCAGCGTCGGGCATGCTCAGAGCACGCCGATAGCATGCTGATAGCGTCCTGATAGCACGCTGGTGCCACGCCAAGACGCGCCGAAAGACGCGGGAGGGAAGTAGGTCATGCGCTTTAGTACGTCATGTAACATGTCCGCTGGTCGCTAGCGGTGTGCTGGAATAACATTAAGCAACCGCTATTCACACGCTGCGCACGCCAGAGGCTCGTTGGCACAGGTTGCGACAACCTTTTTTTTTTGTTTCCCCACGCGTCGACACACGTTGGCCGCACGCTACCAACACGTTGCACTGACGTCAAACATTTTCCCCCGCCACCGAAAAGTTGGACGTGTCTTGACGCGTACAACTTATTTTGTGCGTTGGCGGCGCGCCGACGAGAAGCGTTGTAATGTGACAGGGCCATAAGGTTCCGGTAATGCTTTGAATTTGAGTCAAATCTGTTATGTTTGTTGGAGTTTTACGTCCTGGCAGCATCTAAGGTCATATCAGCAATCAAAGCATATTTACGCGTTAGCAGAGAACTTTTGCAAGCGGCGTGTGTGGGAGGGAGGGTGGGCTCTGAGCACTGATTGGCCACCCCTGCATCAGGGTCCGGCCCCGGAAGGATTGTTCTCAGTGGTACAAGTCAAAGATAAGGTTTTCTTTTTCTTGAAGATTTATACTGCTTATCATGGATAAATCTGAACAGACTTGTTTTCACCATGACACAGTTTGTCAATAGAAAGCCGGAGCCTCTACTTGTACCCAAGGGATTTTTAAGCTCCCACACCACATACACATGGTATGAGAGCAACTGGCCTTTGATGACGCCGGAAGTTATTCACAGCAGTGGAAATCCAAATTGGCAGAGGTGGGGGGCACCAGTAATCGAACAACCGACCTTCAGATTAGGCGTCCAACCTAGAAAAAGGTCAGACACTCTATCTCACCAGTCCGCCACAAAGAACTGGTAATGCTTTGAGTCAAATCTCTTATGATGGTTGGAGTTTTATCTACTAGCAGCGTCTAAGGTCATATCAGCAATCTAACCTATTTACGCATTAGCGAACGACTTTCGCAAGCAGCATGTGTGAGAGGTACGCGGCGTGTGTGGGAGGTAAGCAGCGTGTGTGGGAGGCCAGCGGGATGTGCGGGAGGTAAGCAGTGTGTGTGGGAGGTAAGCGATGTGTGTGGGAGGTAAGTGGTGTGTGGGGAAGGTAAGCGGCATGTGTGGGAAGTAGGCGGTGTATGTAGGAGGTAAGCAGCATGTGTGGGAGGTAAGTGGTGTGTGCAGAAAGTCAGTGGTGTGTGAGAGGTAAGCGGTGTGTGAGGGAGGTAAGCGGTGTGTGTGGGAGGTAAGGGGCGTGTGTGGGAGGTGAGCGGCATGTGTGGGAGGTAAGCGGCATGTGTGGGAAGAATGTGGTGTGTGTGGGAGGTAAGCAGCATGTGTGGGAGGTAAGCAGCGTGTGTGAGAGGGAAGTTGCATGTGTGGGAGGTAAGTGGTGTGTGTGGGATGTAGGCGTTGTGTGGGAGGTAAGTCGTATGTGTGGGAGGTAAGCGGCGTGTGTGGGAGGTAAGCGGTGTGTGTGGGATGTAGGCAGTGTGTGGGAGGTAAGTGGTGTGTGTGGGAGGTAAGCGGCATGTGTGGGAGGTAAGCAGTGTGTGTGGGAGGTAAGTGGCTTGTGTGGGAGGTAAGCGGCATGTGGGGGAAGTAGGCAGTGTGTGTGGGAGGTATGCGGAATGTGTGGGAGGTAAGCGGCGTGTGTGGGAGGTAAATGGCGTGGATGGGAGGTAAGCGGCGTGTGTGGGAAGTAGGTGTTGTGTGTGGGAGGTATGTGGCATGTGTGGTAGGTAAGTGGGGTGTGTAGGAAGTTGGCAGTGTGTGTGGGAGGTAAGCGGCGTGTGTGGGAGGTAAACGGCGTGTGTGGGAGGTAAGCGGTGTGTGTGGGAGGTAAACGGCGCATGTGGCAAGTAGGCAGTGTGTGTGGGAGGTAAGTGGCATGTGTGGGAGGTAAGTGGCGTGTGGGGGAAGTAGGTGGTGTGTGTGGGAGGTATGCGGCATGTGTGGGAGGTAAGTGGTGTGTGTGGGAGGTAAGCGGCGTGTGCGGGAGGTAAGCGGTGTGTGTGGGAGGTAAGTGGCATGTGTGGGAGGTAAGCGGCATGTGGGGGAAGTAGGCGGTGGGTGTGGAAGGTAAGCGGCGTGTGTGGGGGGTAATTGGCATGGATGGGAGGTAAGCGGCGTGTGGGGGAAGTAGGCGTTGTGTGTGGGAGGTATGTGGCATGTGTGGTAGGTAAGTGGTGTGTGTGGGAAGTTGGCGGTGTGTGTGGGAGGTAAGCGGTGTGTGTGGGAGGTAATCAGTGTGTGTGGGAGGTAAGCAGCACGTGTTTCAAGTATGTGGTGTGTGTGGGAGGTAAGTGGGATGTGTGGGAGGTAATTGGTGTGTGGGGGAAGTAGGTGGTGTGTGGGGGTATGCAGCATGTGTGGGAGGTAAGCGGTCTGTATGGGAGGTAAGCGGTGTGTGTGGGAAGTAGGCAGTGTGTGTGGGAGGTAAGTGGCATGTGTGGGAGGTAACTGTCATGTGTGGGAAGTAGGCAGTGTGTGTGAGAGGTAAACGGCATGTGTGGGAGGTAAGCGGTGTGTGTGGGAAGTAGGTGGTGTGTGTGGGAGGTAAGCAGCGTGTTGGGAAATAGGCGGTGTGTGTGGGAGGTGTTTGTTTGTTGTTGTTTTACATCCTAGCAACATCTAAGATCATATCAGGACGGGTACCGACTTCTGACAATGCACACTCATGGCGGCTTTATAGTGCTGCTCCACTAGAAGACCAGGCTGCCAGCACCATGGCCTGATATCCCACTCAGTCACATTATCCTGACACTGAGACAACCAGTCCTTGCCCTATCCTAATAATGCCAAGCGCCAGGCTAGGAAGCAACAAGTATCAATTTTGACTCGACCAGGGTTCGAACCCACGACCCAACGATGTACCAAAACGGGAAACGGACGTTCTAACTCATTCGGCCATCCCGTCTGGTCTGTGTGGGAGGTATGTGGCGTGTGTGTGAGGTAAGTGGCGTGTGTGGGAGGACAGCTGCGTGTGTGGGCAGTAGGTGGTGTGTGTGGGAGGTAAGTGCCATGTGTGGGAGGTAAGTGTTGTGTGTGGAAAGTAGGTGGTGTGTGTGGGAGGTATGCAGCATGTGGGGGAGGTAAGCGGTGTGTGTGGGAGGTAAGCAGCATGTGTGGGAGGTAAGCGGCATGTGTGCGAAGTCGGCGGTGTGTGAGAGGTAAGCGGCATGTGTGGGAGGTAAGCGGTGTCTGTATGGGACATAAGTGGCATGTGTGGGAAGTAGGCGGTGTGTGTGGTAGGTAAGCGGCATGTGTGAGATCTAAGCGGTGTGTGTGTGAGGTAAGCGGCGTGTGTGGGAAGTAGGCAGTGCGTGTGGGAGGTAGGTGGTGTGTGTGGGAGGTAAGCATCATGTGTGGGAAGGAGGATGTGTGTGTGGGAGGCAAGCAGCATGTGTGGGAGGTAAGCGGTGTGTTTGGGAGGTAAGTGGTGTGTGTGGGAGGTGAGCGGTGTGTGTGAGAGGTAAGCGGCATGTGTGGGAGGTAAGCGGTGTGTGTGTGGGACATAAGTGGCATGTGTGGGAAGTAGGCGGTGTGTGTGGTAGGTAAGCGACATGTGTGAGATCTAAGCGGCATGTGTGGGAGGTAAGCGGCATGTGTGGGAAGTAGGCAGTGTGTGTAGGAGGTAACTGGTGTGTGTGGGAGGTAAGCAGCATGTGTGGGAAAGAGGTGGTGTGTGTGGGAGGTAAGCAGCGTGTGTGGGCAGTAGGTGGTGTGTGTATGAGGTAACTGGTGTGTGTGGGAGGTAAGCAGCATGTGTGGGAGGGAAGCGGTGTGTGTGAGGTAAGCAGCATGTGTGGGAGGTAAGCGGTGTGTGTAGGATGTAGGCGGCGTGTGTGGGAGGGTGTGTGGGAGATTCGACTGGGAATCAAACTCCCGATTTCCCGCAGGTCAGGCCTGCGCTCTACCGAGTCGGCCACTGCGTCCAGTCGGAATGGCATGAAATGTGGGTTTGAATCCTACTCTAGGCGCAGTGTTTCCACATTTTCATTACCGCCCATGATATCATCATCATCAGTCCCTTAACTGTGAGGTCATTGGGGCACGCAGATGATTTTGCAACCAGTTTTCTCAAATTGTCCTTGTTCTCCACTGCCCTCTGGAACTTGCCGAACACCAGGCCTGTTCATTACCTGATGTTGACTTCCCACCTCTTGCTTTGTCTGCCGTGCTTTCGCCCTCCCCCTCCCCCTTTCACCGTGCCTTACGAGATGGTTTTGGCCAGACCAGACAATATGTTGTATTATGCGTTTAATGTTAGTGGATCTTACCTCTAAAACTGTTCTACTAATGGGATAACTGAGAATGAGATGTGCTGTTGATGGTTGTTTCCCCGCGTGGCGATAAATAACGCATCACTTAAAGTTAAAGTTCCATCGTCCGATGGCTTTTGAATTTTCCCATTATGTTTCAGATAAATATATCAGGTTGACAATTATAACCTCATATTCATTATTCTGGAGTAACTTTGATGGAAAATGGCTAGTTTTAGAGAAATTTGAACTGAAAGAACCCAAAATACTTTCGGCAAGCTTGCCAAAAGTCCTGTAGCTATGCCCCAAATTGCCATCTTGCGATGGTCATGTATGTGTGTGTATGTATGTATGTGTGTGTCTATGTATGTTTGTGTGTCTGTATCTGTGGTATTCGCCCTCTGTATGCCCCACCCCTTCCGGCAGGGTCACTGTGAGTGTGAGACTATTGTGTCTGTATGTATGTGTGTATGCATGTATGTACGTATGTATGTGCATATGTATGAATGTGTATATATGTATGTATGTATGCATGTATATGTATGTATGCATGTGTGTGTATATGCAGGCAGCTTTCATGAAATGAAATGGAGAGCAGCATTCAAGTAATGAAAGCAGTCTTTGTTGCATCGCGACCGACAGCATGATGATGATGATGATGTATATTTGTAGGTATGTATGTAGGTATGTATGTGTGTATCTATGTATGTATGTGTGTATTTATGTATGTATATGTATGTATGTGTATGTATGTGTGTGTATGTATGCATGTGTGTATGTATGTATGTAAGTATCATATGTGTATGTATGTATGTATGTGTGTGTGTATATGTATGTACGTGTATATATGTGTATGTGTGTATGTATGTATATATGTGTTTGTGCTTATGTATGTATGTATGTATGCATGTATATATGTGTCTGTGTGTCTGTATCTGTAACTTGTGTGTGTCTGTATCTATATCCCTGCACGGTGTCCCTTTCAGTTTCAATACAGACACACAATATCTGTATCTCCATGTAGCGCATCTCCTCTTGCACTTTGTGCCCCTCCCCCAATCCCCAATCCCCAGTCCCCCAGCCCCACCCCCTCCAGCCCCCCTCCCCCCGCCCCCCTCCCCGCCCCCTCCACCCCACACGAGTTGTGTACCTCTATTCATGTACCCCCTCCTCCCCCCCATTTTTGTACTCTGTACCTGTCCACTCCCCACCCCCACCCCCAAACACCGCCTCCCTTGCGCCCCCGCTACTGGTACCCCCCCCCCCCCCCCTCCCCGCCCCGCCCCCGCCCCCGGCCCCCGTCCCCACCGCCCACCGCCACCTCCCTACCTGTTATCTCTGTATCAGCGCCCCGAGTCATACTGACGTGATATTAGTCGCAATCACAGACTGCCATAATTAGCGCCCCAGTCCTGCGGGCGACGCGAAACCAACACTTCGCCATCCAAACTTCAAGCGCCAACCCCCAAGCTACCCCCCACCCCCACCCACCCAAATGGCGCGCGCCAATCACAAGCAACACGCGTTTCCGGTTTGGGGAATGTTCCTGGGCGTCTCTAAATTAACAGCTAGTCTAGCTGCTGATCCGTTCGCGGAAACCCTTTGCTATAATCGGTAAATATTGGGTCATTTTTGCACGGTGATTGCTTAGGGAACCGCGGACCCCCACGGGACGCCCGCGCCACCTAGTGGCGGACACCCGGTGGGTGGCATCTCCTTGCACGGGTGTCAGCGCGGCTTCTTCTAATTAAGATGAATCAATTTGCTTTTATCAATCAACTGCCGACTGACGTTTAGACTACCGGGGCGGCGGGTAGCCGTAGGCGGCCCGTCTTGGAGCCGACACCGCCGCCGGGCAGCACCGTAGGCAACCCGGCGGACGGGAGGCGGCGCGCGCTGCGTTTTGTCGTCTGCTCTGAGTAAATGTCGTCTGCTCACGATAGATTTCGACTTCAGCAAGTATCTTTTCACTGAAAGTTGCTTTTCATGTGTTTGAGTATGTATATGTAAGTGTTTGTATGTATGTGAGTATGTGTAGGTAAGTGTGTGTATGTATGTGAGTATGTGTATGTAAGTGTGTGTATGTATGTGAGTATGTGTAGGTAAGTGTGTGTATGTATGTGAGTATGTGTATGTAAGTGTGTGTATGTATGTGAGTATGTGTATGTAAGTGTGTGTATGTATGTGAGTATGTGTATGTAAGTGTGTGTATGTATGTGAGCATGTGTATGTAAGTGTGTGTATGTATGTATGTGAGTATGTGTATATAAGTATGTGTATGTATGTGAGTATGTGTATGTAAGTGTATGTATGTATGTGAGTATGTGTATGTAAGTGTGTGTATGTATGTGAGTATGTGTATGTAAGTGTGTGTATGTATGTGAGTATGTGTATGTAAGTGTGTGTATGTATGTGAGTATGTGTATACAAGTCTGTGTATGTATGTGAGTATGTGTATGTAAGTGTGTGTATGTATGTGAGTGTGTGTGTGTAAGTGTGTGTATGTATGCGATTTGTGTATGTAAGTGTGTGTATGTATGTGAGTATGTGTATGGTAGTGTGTGTATGTATGTGAGTATGTGTATGTAACTTGTAAGTGTGTGTATGTATGTGAGTATGCGTATGTAAGTGTGTGTATGTATATGAGTATGTGTATGTAAGTATGTGTATGTATGTGAGTATGCACATGTAAGTGTGTATATGTATGTGAGTATCTGTATGTAAGTGTGTGTATGTGTGTGAGTATGCATATGTAAGTGTGTGTATGTATAGTATGCATATGTAAGTGTGTGTATGTATGTGAGTATGTTTAAGTAAGTGTGTGTATGTGAGTATGTGTATGTAAGTGTGTGTATGTGTCAGTATGTGCATGTAAGTGTGTATATGTATGTGAGTATCTGTATGTAAGTGTGTGTATGTATGTGAGTATGTGTGTGTAAGTGTGTATGTATGTGAGTATCTGAATGTAAGTGTGTGTATGTATATGAGTATGCGCATGTAAGTGTGTATATGTATGTGAGTATCTGAATGTAAGTGTGTGTATGTGTGTGAGCATGCATATGTAAGTGTGTGTATGCATAGTATGCATATGTAAGTGTGTGTATGTATGTGAGTATGTGTATGTAAGTGTGTATGTATGTGAGTGTGTGTAAGTGGATATGTCTGGGTTATAGGTGAGTGTGTGTTATGTGAATGTTTGAGTGTTTGTGAGTGTGTGTGTGTGAGTGTGTGTATGTGTGTGAGTATGTGTGAGTGTGTATATTTGGCGGGAGATCTTCCTAAAAATATAGCAAAATAACCCCAATCCCCAGATTTTCCACTTTTACTTTGTAGTCTCATATTCATAATCTTACCCAAGAATTATTTCTGCTTGTTGTAAAAAAACAATGACGCATATTATTTTGTTATAAGAAATGTACCAGAATGCAACATTCTGCACCAATTTTTTCACAATTTTCCAGGGCAGGCTCCCCCCCCCCCCCGTAGTTCCCCTATGGGGTATGAGGACTCAGCCTCCCGCACCCCCCCCCCCCCCCCTTCGGCCATGCTATTTCTCCCTATTTACAATTTGTGCATTAGGGAGATCTCCCTACTCACACTTGAGTATTATCCACTTGGCACCTATGACGTACACAAACATATCTATATAGATATATGTACATATGCTGCATAAGGCACTAACTAGGGACAGGGCACAAGTGAAAGGAAAGCTGCAAACAAAACAAACAAACAAATTCGGGGAACACGTCCTCATCCACAAGCCTATTAGTATTACCATATCACTAGATGTACATACTAGGCTACGATATTAGTTATATGATAGGAAGTTATACCTCCCAAGATCAACCCAAATAAAACAACATAGATACTAACTACTTAAATAAATGCTGGTGGATGTCCCGGATACCAACCCGGAACTGGAACCCGGGCATACACCATAACATTCCTCACAGCTGTCCAGCATTGAAAACAAGCACCCTCACAGAATCTTACACGCTATGGCCAGAATAAATACTGTATCAATAACAATTTTTTTTTTAAAGTAAGCCATTATATGAGTATAATTAGCCAGAAGATCCATCTACTACCCAGCCACTAAGTCATCAACTGGTCACCTACTCATTAGGTCATCGATTGATACCTCATGACCTCCCCGCGTGGCAGCACCTGCTCGCCCACGCCTCAGTGGCCGTTATCTTCACTCACTGTACCGCTGAAAACTCTGTCAGTCCCAAGGTAGGTCGATTTAGAATTAGAGAGGTTTTACTGTATATATAAATAGTAGCTAGGGAAAGACAACAAGAAGACACGACTGGGTTGAGTGAGTTTACTGTCCTCTGGCACAGGAAATTGCCCACACCGTAATCATAAAAAAAATTATTAAAAAGTTACACATGAACTGCCGAAGCTCAGTGGTTGAATGATCACCCATGACGCGGGTTGCGGCCAACGCCGTCCAACCAGAACGCAGGAACATGCGCGGAACGGGAGGGAACGGGATCGGCGAAATACAATATATATTAATAATAATACATATTAATACATTGGGTAGAGACATATTAATAATAATAATAACGATTAGATATATAGAGAGGGATTAACTATTCCTCTGCACCTTTATATTCGTATAATACTTATACCTCAAATATATATATATATATATATATATATATATATATATATATATATATCGCCACACTCCAAGTCAAAGAAAGCTCAGGTGGAGACATATTAATGCACACACCTAGATAATCCGAGAGAGGTGAGATATTGTCGATGTGAATTATGATTAGAAGGAAGCTGGTGGCCATATCTCCCCGTGCGCGTTCAACCCCACTTAGACCCCTATCAGTTAAGCGCCCCGATATGACAGACAACAAGGTCCGCAGCCCCTTGCGTGTTGAGCACAATTAGCCGGATCCACGTGTGTCGTCTGCGCGCGGGAAACTGGTAAATGTCGTCTGCTGCCAGCCAGTTTCGCCAACGCTGGGTTTGTTTCGATTGAAAATCTCCAGCGTTTCACTGACACAGTTAGCTGTGGCGGGGATACGCGTGTTAATATACTGTTATGGCGTCGCCTTGGTTACTGCAGACGATGATATTTAATGGTTGGAAGGGATGTCGCAGATGGGAGACGCACAGGCCTTGTTAGTTACCTAATCGTCGTGGTGAGAGGGTTATGGGGGGGGGGGGGGGGTGACTCTGCTTAGTATGATCCCACGTTGTCTCGGACCTGTTGACTCTTTAAGTACTACTTAACGGCGTCACTGTGTGACAGTTGTAATTAGACCCCCATTATCGCCCACCATCACAGATCCTGTAATCAGGAACCACCGCCAGGGGGCACGGGAGGTGTGTGTGTGTGGGGGGGGGGGGGTATGTGGTGGAGGCACTGCACTCAGAATACCCGGCTTTCTAGTGTTAGAATCCAACGTGTCTGTTGTGCATGTGTGTGTTTCTTATTTCACGCATTTCTCATTTCTTAAGGAGTGGGACGTAGCTCAGGCGGTAGAGTGTCCACTTTAGAAGGTGTCAGTCATCCGATCGATCCTGTTCAGTGGAGCCATTTGCGGCTTGGGCGCATTTTCCATTCCAACCAGTGGTCCACAACTGGTTCATCAGAGGCTGTGGTATGTGATGCCCTGTCTGCGGGAAAGTTCATATAAAATAGCCCTTGCTACTTATCGCAAAGCGTAGCCACATCGGCTACTCAGAAATGTCCGAGTGACAATATGTTTGACGTCCAATAGCCGAGCATAAGAATCAATGTGCTCTAGAGGCATCGTTAAATAAAACAAACTTTCCTCATTTTTTTCTCATTTCTTAAAGTTGCACAGTCCGATGGTTTGGACTTCATGTCATTTTCTGAGATAAATATGTTAGGTTGATTTAACTTACTTTAGTTTGAACTAATTTTTATTTTAAATTGCTAATTTTTCTAGATATTAAGTGCAAACACACAAAGTTAATTTTGGCCGGCACACAAAAACTTAGCCACCATAGGCCTCTGCACTAACACTACAAACAGGTTCTATTAAATTGCCTCAGTATTCCCTTCTATGTGGCGACAAATGTTTGATAAGTTCACCAGCATCTACGTTAGATATGTAGAATCAAATCTAGATAATTGCTTTGGTTTTGAGAATTTGATGTTTCGTTGGACTATGCAGCTTTATTTAAGTGACATTTTGTCAAAACAATAAGTAGACAATTATAGTATTCCATGCACGGAAACTAATAATTGGTAATATTAATTATTATTAGGTGATGCGTGTATTCAAGTTGCATGGTCCGATGGGTTTTTTCAGTTTGTGTCATTTTCTTAGATGAATATATTAAAGTGATCGTTATTTTCTACCTTACATGAATATGAAGTACTTTAACATGATTAACTCAGGCTATATTTAAAGCATAATAACGCCAATAAATTTGAATATTATTTGATGCAAGGAAACAAATATTATTAGGTAATGTGTGTATTAATTAAAGCAACAGCGAGCAATGTATATATGTGCTACATAACGTATTAAGTATTATGTGAGTATAAATATGAAAGGTGGTGCTTTTTACGATTTTATTTCACTTCTTACTACCACGCACTATAGTTGAATAATTTAATAGAAGTATAACATTTGTCTAAACTAAATCACTTGCCTAGATTTGATACTGCATATCTAACTTAGATACGGACGTACTCATTAAACATTTATTGGTGCGTTTAAGGAATATAACATTAATTTAATACAACATATAATACACATCTATTCTGTTCGGCATTTCGATGTGCACGCTACAATTATTTTGAATATCTTAAACCAATTAAAACAGTTATTATGCAACATCATAAAATTAAAATGGAGGTCAGGATTTTGCCATTTTATTAAAGCTGCATAGTCCAATGAAATATCAAATTTGTTAAACCCAACCAATTATCTCTCTGATTTGACATATCTAACTTAGATACCAATGCACTTATTAAGCATTTGTTTCTGCGTAGAAGGCAATACTGAGTCAATTTAACAGAAGCTGTTACTGCAGAAGTCTACGGCATCAGAGTTTTGGCAAGCTTGCCAAAACTAATTTTCCTTCTTGCACTCAAAATATCTAAAAAGTTGACCGTTTAAAATAAAAGTAATTTTGAACTAATGTAAAGTAGATACTCGTGATCGATCTAATATATTTATCTCAGAAAAAATAGAGAAATTAATTCCCAGCAGACTCTGCAACTTTAATATTTACATTCAAGTTGCATAGGTTTTGAATGTCTGCCATTTCTGTTAGATTGATCATTATAATCTATTTCCTTTAGATTAAAGTAACTCATGTTTGAGGTGGTTTCCTTAGGAGATATTTGAAGTGAAAACATGTTTAATTAATTTTGGCAAGTACATACAAATTCTGACACCATAGGCTGGCTGCAGCAGACACAAATTCATTTAAAGTGAATTAGTCTCGCCTTCTAATTTCTATGCAACAACAAATGCTTATTAAGAATAAGTGCATCAGTATCTAAGTTTGATATGTGGAATCAAATCTAGATAGTGTTTTGGCATTGAAAATTTGATACTTTCATCTGGTTGGTTGGTTGTTGGAATTTTACATCTTGGCAACATCTAAGGTCATATAAGGGCGGGTACTGACTTGTGACAGTGCACACTCATGGTGACTTTATAGTGGAAAATCAGGCCGTCAGTACCATGACCTGATATCCCACTCAGTCACATTATCCGGACACTGAGTTAACCAGTCCTTGCCCTATCCTATTAATGCCGAGCGCCAGGCCAGGAAGCGACAAGTATCAATTTGATAAGTCATTGGTTTTAGAACTCGACCTGGAATCGAACTCTATCTACCGATTCGGCCACGGCGTCCGGTACTTTGATCTGACTATGCGCTTTAATTCATTTAGTTCCTCACGAGGGCGCCACTGGTTGTGTTGGCTGCCTCTTGGTGCAATGAGAGTGTGGAGAAACACACAAGCATATCCACACTGTGGCTTACGAACGCGCACACTCGCATGTATACATGAAGGCTTCAGTGTGTATATCCACACTGTGGTTTACGAACGCAGACACTTGCGTGTCTACATGAAGGCTTCAGTGTGTATATCCGCACTGTGGTTCACGTTGCACACGCTCGCATGTATACATGAAGGCTTCAGTGTGTATATCCACACTGTGGTTTACGAATGCACACACTTGCGTGTCTACATGAAGGCTTCAGTGCGTATATCCACACTGTGGTTCACGAATGCACACACTCGCATGTCTACATGAAGGCTTCAGTGTTTATATCCACACTGTGATTTACGAACGCACACACTTGCGTGTCTACATGAAGGGGTCAGTGTGTATATCTGTACTGTGGTTTATGAACGCACACACTCGTGTGTCTACATGAAGGGTTCAGTGTGTATATTCACACTATGGTTCACGAACGCACACACTCGCATGTCTACATGAAAGCTTCTGTGTGTATATTCACACTGTGGTTTATGAATGCACACACTCGCGTGTCTACATGAAGGCTTCAGTGTGCATATCCACACTGTGGTTTATGAATGCACACACTCGCGTGTCTACATGAAGGCTTCAGTGTGCATATCCACACTGTGGTTTATGAATGCACACACTCGTGTGTCTACATGAAGGCTTCAGTGTGCATATCCACAATGTGGTTTATGAATGCACACACTCGCGTGTCTACATGAACGCGTCAGTGTATATATTCACACTGTGGTTTACGAACGCACACACTCATGTGTCTAGATGAATGCTTCAGTGTGTATAGTCACACTGTGGTTTATGAATGCACACACTCGCGTGTCTACATGAAGGCTTCAAGCGCAAACCAAAAAACCCATCCAGGCCGACATGAAACCATGACTACCATGTTTGAGCTGCCATCATTCTGATAATCAAATCTATTTTTTTCGCAGAAGGTATGGGTCTGGGTTTGGGTATGGTGGTGTGAGTGGGGGTGTGGGTGTTGGTGTGGGTGGGAGTACGTATGGGTGATGATATGTGTTGCGTGGATTTTGGTGTGGTGTGGGTGTGGTGTGACTGTAAGTGTGGTGTGGTGTGGGTGTGTTGTGAGTGTGGTATGGATGGGATGTGGGTCTGGATCTGGGTGTGGATGTGAGCATGGTTGTGGGGGTCTGAGGCCAGGTGTGGGTGTGGGTGTGGGTGTGGGTGTGGGTGTGGGTGTGGGTGTGGGTGTGGGTGTGGGTGTGGGTGTGGTGTGGGTGTGGGTGTGGGTGTGGGTGTGGGTGTGGGTGTGGGTGTGGGTGTGGGTGTGGGTGTGAGCATGGGCGTGGGTTTGAGCATGGTTTTGGGTGTGGGTGTGAGATTGGGTGTGGGTTGGTATATGTGTTATATGGCTACGGATGTGGGTGTGGGTGTAGATGTGGGTGGGAATAGATATGGGTGTGGGTTTGAGATTGTGGGTGTGGGTTGGTGTGGGTGTTGATTCGTATGGGTGTGGGTGTGAGTATGATGTCCATGTGTATATATATGGGTGTCTGAGTGTGGGTGTGAGTGTGGGTGTGTAAGCGGTGGGTCGGCTGGGCTGTCACCTAAAAAAAAACCAAGGCAATGGGTTGAAAAATGACAGACTGTTGTAGAACCAGCCCAGGGGCCATATGCAGGAGTCAGTGTTAGCGGGGTTTGGTGTTAGAGCCTGTTACCGTTTAGCTATGACTGACACCGGGAACTGTGTCAAGTCGTATGCAGGAGCACGTAACACTTTCATTATAGCTAAACGTGAATTTATTTATAGATTTGGGAAATCCCTCTGCGTCTGTACCCATATATTAGGCTTAAATATATTAAATGCTATCATATTTAACAGAATTAGATACGCAATAAGTGAGATTTGATGAAATTAACCCTAAATTCGAAGCAATATTAATGCTGCCGCCATAACGGCGGCGATATTAATAGTTATATTTTCGAATCGACGAACATAAAGTAAACAAATCGCCGCAGCCGCCGCTTTCCATAGCAGGTATATCGAGTGCATTAGGCCCAAATCTATTCAATGCTCTCATATTTAACAGAATTAGATACGCAATAAGTAACATTTTATGAAATTAACCCTAAATTCGAAGCAATATTAACGCTGCCGCCGTAATGGCGGCGATATTAATAGTTATATTTTCGAATCGACGAAGGTACAGTCAACAAACTGCCGCCGCCGCCAGTATGGAAAGCGACGTCGATGCGGCGGCGGCGGCGATTTGTTTACTTTACGTTCGTTGATTCGATTTGACAATATTAACATCGCCGCCAATGCGGCGGCAGCATTAATATTGCTTCGGATTTAGGGTTAATTTAATGAAATTTCACTTATTGCGTATGTAATTCTGATAAATATGATAGCATTGAATAGATTTGGCCACAACCTTACGCTAACACCGCCCTTAAACGTCATATGAAACGGGGTTAGTGTCACGGACCTTAAACATGTGGTGTTAGGTCTATCACTGACTCGTGCATACCGACTTTTCGGCGCTAAACCAGAAATCCCCTCTAAACGCATTTTGGCTCGCTAACGCTGACTCCTGCATATGGCCCTGGTGTTGGATGAACCTCATTAAACCTCACAAGTCGGACCCAACTGTCTTCATTCTGTCTAACACACACCAGCCGACTCTCCCAGAACCACCACGATCTCCGACAGTCGGCAATCGGACACAGCGAATGTATGGACATGGCGAATGTGTGGACATGGCAAATGTATGCACATGGCGAATGTATGGTCATGGCGAATGTATTGACATGGGGAATGTGTGGTCATGGTGAATGTATGGACATGGGGAATGTATAGACATGGGGAATGTCTGGACATGGCGAATGTATGGACATGGGGAATGTATGGACATGGTGAATGTATGGACATGGCGAATGTATGGACATGGCAAATGTATGGACATGGCGAATCTATGGACATGGGCAATGTGTGGTCATGGGAATGTATGGACATGGTGAATGTATGGACATGGTGAATGTATAGACATGGGGAATGTATGGACATGGCGAATGTATGGACATGGCGAATGTATGGACATGGCGAATGTGTGGACATGGGGAATGTATGGACATGGTGAATGTATGGACATGGCGAATGTATGGACATGGCAAATGTATGGACATGGTGAATGTATGGACATGGCGAATGTATGGACATGGCGAATGCATGGACATTAGACTGTAGGGTTAGTATTAATGAATCCCGAGAAGCCTATATGCATAGCACATACAAGTATTTAATGTTAATCAATTATATTAGACGCATATATTTATAGCACATTGAAGCTTCAACATTAATCACTTATATGAGACGCATAGATTTATAGCAAGTAGAAGATTCAACATTAATCAATTATATGAGACACATATATTTATAGCATGTAGAAGATTCAATATTAACCAATTATGTGACTATTATGAGATGTGTATATTTACAGCATATGGAAGTATTCAATGCTATTTCAATTATATGTGACTATTCAACATTAAACAATTATATAATATGCATATATATTTATAGCACATGGAAGTATTCAATGCTATTTCAGTTATATGTAATGCATATATTTATAGCACTTATAAAGTTATATGTATTCATCATTAATCAATTATATGAGATGCATATATTTACAGCACACAGATATGTTGAACTTGAATAAAATATTTGAGGCACATATATGTGTATGCGCACATATAACTTAGAAGTGTTTACTTTTGTAAATATGAATTCTTCTCTCTCTCTCTCACTCCCTCTCTCTATATATATGGATATTGATACACCCTTTATCACGTCTAATAAGCTCTGGGGTGGGTCCTCCCCCACCCCCCCCCACCCCCAATGTGGGGTGGGGGGAACAGAATGCACCTCGCACCCCCCCCCCCTTCTTCTCGGGGCTCCCTTCCCCACTCGATCGGAAGCATTATACATATATATATATTTATATATATATATGTATACCGACACACACTGGCCTGGTATTTAATATCTTCCTTGTCACCTCTGAGGACTTTCCCATTAGACTCGTCAATCATGTACAGCAGTAATGTCTTCACTGAATACCTCCGGTAACGACGCATGGCGTAGCTTATGGCGCCCTCAAGCGGCCGCCGCCGAACTATATGATTCCAGTTACTGACACCAGGGGCCCATTGGACGCAGCGCCACGCCCTAGGGCGCGTTGGCATGGTTACCGACGTTCCGTCCACGTAAGGACACCTAAAGCCGACATTCCATCGACGCGTAGAGCTACACGCGTCGTCCGATTTGCGTCATGTGATGTGTGTCACGTAATGTGCGTCATCCACCAAGGACCGTGCGTCATGCGTCATGCGGCATGCATCACATGACATGCGACACGCATCCTGTGTCATTGTCATGTGGCGTGTGTTATTGTGACGCGCGTCAAGCGTAATGGTGTGCATTGGTACGATTATATATAAGATTGTAAGATATATGAGTTTGTAAGATTGTATAGTTCCGGGCGCAAGTGACAATGGTAACGCCGGAAGTTAAGGTCGGGCGGTGGTGGAGCCACCAGTACCCGTATGAGTAAGGAGCAAATACATGCAGAGAGCCCATTGGCTAATAATATAATATCAGAAAAATATAATATAATAATATATAGAACAATCCCTTCTGCAGCTTTATACTCAAATAATGCTTATAGTTATACATCATGTACATCCAAATGAGTTGAGCGTCTGTCTCCCACTTTGGTAGATCATGGGATGTGGACCCACAGGTTCAAACCCTGGTTGAGTCAAACCAATAACTTTAAAATGTATACTTGTCGCCTCCTAGCCAGGCGCTCGACATAATTAGGATAGGGCAAGAACTGGTTGGCTCTGTGTCAGGATAATGTGACTGAGTGGGATATCAGGTGTTGGTGGCCGGCCTGGTCTCCCAGTGGGACAGCACTATAAAGATAAAGTCATCAGGAGTGCGCACTGTCACAAGTCCGTACCTGCCCTAATATGACCTGAAAAGTTACCAGGATGTAAAACTCCAACAACCAACCAAAAAAGTTTTATTTAACAACACCTCTAGAGCACATTGATTTTTATCATCGGCTATTGGACGTCTAATATATTGTCATTCTGACATATTTCTTTTTGTAGGAAACCCGCTGCTGCCACATAGGGTACTCTTTCCGATAAGCAGCAAGGGGTCTTTTCTATGCACTTCACCACAGATGGGACAACACATACCACAGCCTTTGATGAACCAGTTGTGGACCACAGGTTACCCCCCCCCCCCCAACAAACAACCAATGGAAGTGCAGCTTTAGTAGCGACGTACATGGCATGTGTCTTTTATTCTTACTTGGTGCGACTGGAGAGTTGGTTTTTCTCCTCTCCTCCATGGCGGGTGCTGCCTGGTTGAGTCAGGGCGTGGCCATGTCGGCCCCTCCCTTATAGGACGACGCATTTCCACTATTTGGGCCCGCGTCGCTACACACAGTCGTCACGGGGGAGCGCGTTACCAACTACTCCTCGTCGAGATTCCTACGCACATCACATTGTACTGTTTAGCCCTGTTTACACTGGCGATTTAAAACGTTTCATATGAAACGACTTGCCTAGATCGACTCACATTTCCCGTGTAGACGTGACGCTGTGGCGTTTTAGGGCTGAATCACTTCATATGAAACGGTTCATCTATACCACCTCGCGAGGTGGTTTATTTGAAGCGATTCAGTTGGTTCCCGGGCGGCGATAGTATAAAATAGTAGTGCGTGCCAGCAACAGGGGGAGCAGTAACTAATCGCTGGTGCTCGGCAGTGTTAGGGCCCGATTAGGCCGAAATCTAGTGAATGCGATCGTATTTAACAGAATTACAGACTCAAATAATGAAATTTAATTAAATTAACCTTAAATTCCAAGCGATATTAACGTAGCAGCTACATCTGCTTCGAATCGACGTGTGTAAACTAAACAAATACCAGTGCTTGCCGGCTACAGGCGCTGCTGGTCCGGCGCGACCACTTCAACCTGCGTGTAAACACGCATCTAAAACGCTTCATATAAATCGCTTTGTCTAGATCGTTTCACAATTCCCCGTGTAAACACGGCTTATGTGACCGGGACCAGACGGGCTGGCCGAATGTGTTGAGCATATGTAAGAAGTGAGCCACCGTCTCCTGTTTTGGGAGATCGGGGGATCCTAACCCATGGGTTGGTGGGTCCAAATCTGGGTCGAGTCAAACCAATGACTTAAAAATTGATACTTGTCGCTTCTTAGTCAGGCACTCGGCATTATTAGGATAAGACAAGAACTGGTTAGCTCAGTGTCGGGATAATATGACTGGGTGGGATATCGGGTTATGGTGCTGGCAGCCTGATTTCCCAGTGGGGCAGCACTATAAAGTCGCCATGAGTGCACACTGTCAGAAGTTGGTACCCGCCCTGATATGACCTTAGGTGTTGCTAGGACGTAAAAAACAACAAACACTCCTGTACTATTTGTAGTCGCACACAGCCAGCACACTGCCCGGGGCTCGATGACAAAAGGGCTAACAGCGCAGAAAGGAGGAGACCCAACCAGCTCTCGTACATCTCCATTGGGTCGACTTAACAAGCCCTTCATTGATCATACATTTTCACAGTAATTCTCCAATTCTCTACACTATTGATATGGTGTGATTTAAACAGACGGAAGTAAGGTAAATTTTGAACATACTTCAAACACTTTATTTAATCTGTGGTATGCATAAATAAAATGTGTGATTATGTCTGAAAACAAATACTATTACGACTACATCTGATTTTCACTGAGAAGGGCTCACTTGGTTGTTTCCGGAAGTTGCGTTCATCTATCAAGCGTAGAGACTGGTGTGCTCAGTGTCAGGATAATGTGACTGAGTGAGATACCAGGTCATGGTGCCGGCGGCCTAGTTTCCCAGTGCGACAGCATGATAAAGTTGCCATGAGTGTGCACTGTCACAAGTCGGTACCCGTCCTGATATGACCTTAGATGTTGCTAGGACGTAAAACAACAACAAACAAACAAACAAATCAAGCATGGACTGAATAAATGGGTGCTGGTTGGGTCTTCCTCAGTGTTGTACTTATCATATTTATGCAGTGTGATGCAATCCGCTGATACTCGTGCTGATGCTCGCGCTGATGCTTGCGCTGATGCTCGCGCTGAGGCTCGCGCTGATGCTCGAGCTGGTTCCTCTGTTCTCTAATTTCGCTGGTTCCTGGTGCTGTGTAGTTAAAAGTTCTGGTGACCTCAGCTTAGCATATATTCTTTACATGAATATTTGCTGTATCTGAACAAATTTTAGATTTTATTATTTGTATTTTTATTACATTCCTTGGTTGCAACCATTTACCCCTGTTCTTCAGTGCCCTCTGGGACTTGCTGCACTCCGGTGCTGTTCGCCCCTGATGTTATTTATCTTCCGCCTTATTCCTCTATTCGGCTTGTTTTCTACATTCTTTCGCTGTGCCTTGCAAGATGGTAGAACGCAAAGTGAAAAGCAAATGCATAAATCAAAATAAACATTATTTCTTCATTTATATTATTAAATAAATGTAATATGACGTGTTTTATGAGTAACAACTACTTCTAAGTTGACGTTTGTGTATTAGTTCATTTCGTAATTGGGGACACAATATAATCCCTTGGCTTTCAAGTTAAATAACCAGTCTAAATTGATTGTCACAAATTTGACATCCATAAGTTCCGATAGTGTGGTGGTGTAATAGATAACTAAGTTTAATTTGACATCCATAAGTTTAAAATATCTGATTGTCCAGTGGTGTAATAGATAATTAAGTTTAATTTGACATCCATAAGTTTAAAATATCCGATAGAGTGGTGGTGTAAAATAGATAACTAAGTTTAATTTGACATCCATAAGTTTAAAATATCTGATAGTGTGGTGGTGTAATAGATAATTAAGTTTAATTTGACATCCATAAGTTTAAAATATCTGATAGTCCAGTGGTGTAATAGATAACTAAGTTTAATTTGACATCCATGAGTTTAAAATATCCGATAGTGTGGTGGTGTAATATAGATAACTAAGTTTAATTTGACATCCATAAGTTTAAAATATCCGATAGTGTGGTGGTGTAATATAGATAATTAAGTTTAATTTGACATCCATGAGTTTAAAATATCCGATAGTGTGGTGGTGTAATATAGATAACTAAGTTTAATTTGACATCCATAAGTTTAAAATATCCGATAGTGTGGTGGTGTAATAGATAATTAAGTTTTTGCATTTAAAAAATGTATTATTAGCCATTAACATTAGAGAACTTACTTAATGCAGATTGATATCAAACTATGCAAAGCCCTGTAGCCCCCATTACCATTAGTGTCAGCGGCAAGTTCACGATGCTGGGCTGTGGGAGTAGCTAGGCGACACCTGGTCTACAGGAGAGGTATTGCCACTTCTTACATATTCCCAGAATACTTGTTGGAGTGCGAACGCGAGTGGAAGCCGATAAAGAAGGGCAAAGTGACTCAGCAAGTGCGAAGTGCTTGGAGTCAAACACAGACTTCTGCATCTACATACGTGAGTGATACCCTCAGCCGCCACCAACTGCACTTGATTCATCAGGAACAACGCGTCTCCTTCCTCCCCGGCCTACTGCTCCTTGCACTCGTCTTCAGGTGGACGGACGCGTTTATCTCTCCACCCACCTTATTGCTGGTATAGATTCACCAGTCTCTCTCTCTTCAGTTCTTAGCGAGCTGGCAATGTGCTAATTTTCTACCCACCCACCAACCCTACTATTTTACTTTTTTTCCTTGTAAGGCTGGTGTCTGACGCTACTGTCCTTTTGTAATTAACTTTTCTTATCTGCACTAGGTGTAGGTGTGTATATATGTGTATGTGTATACGGGTATACATTTATGTATGTACGTGTATGTATGTGTTCATGTGTGTATGTCTGTACATGTATGTATAAGAGTGAGTCTCATGAAAATAGGCCAATTGGTGCATGGGGGAAAGATGTCGGCGTCGACGATTGGATGTCGGCGTCGAATCGCATACTTCTAGTTTTGCATTGTCTGAGGTGTTCGAAAGTTCTTAACTTGATACTGAATGTAAAGGTAAAGAAAATACAACAACCCTATTTGTTTCTAGGATAATTTAATATGAAACAAGGAAATGCACTACACTTTAACAATTGCGCCACCGACATCTATTAAAGATGTCGGCATTGACCATTGGATGTTGGCGTCGAAGGGCATAATTATAGTTTAGCATTGACAGAGGTATTGGAAAGTTCTTAAATTTATCCTGAATGTAAAGGTAGAGGTGTGTTTCTAGAATAATTTAATATGAAACAACAAAGAAATGCACTACACTTTAGCTATTGTGACGCCGACATCTGTTAAATTGACCAAAATCGCTCTTTGAAAATAGAGGTCATTTAGACAAATATATTGATGAACCCTTTTATTTTTACGGGTTTCCCTCAATGTGTACAGTCCATAGGATTTGTATGGAAATCTCCATAAATGCAACCTCCTTTTTTTTAACACAACATGACCAAAATGGAAATTGTACCTTATTTTTTCTTCTTTTTAGGCAACAGATAAGATTTCCTATTTTTTAAATTTAAAAATATTTGTAACCATGGTTTTCCCAGCGTTGTTCCTTACAACCTTTCCCATGCAGGAAACTTTAATCCAGAGTATTTTGGAGACACATTCCCACTCTTTTGTGCATTTTGTTATTAAAATCACCAATTGGGCCATTTTCATGAGACAGACTCCTTACATATATATATATATATATATATATATATATGTGTGTACTTGTGTCAGTGTATGTTTATGTATGTATGTGTATATGTGTGTTCATATGTATTTTATATGTAGGTGTGTGTATATGTGTATGTGTATATGTGTGAACATATGTGAATATATTTAAATATTAGGCAGATACATGTAAATGTATGTAGATATTGTCGTGGGGGTGATGAAAATGGGAAATACAGTGCCTAGAGTGGGACTCGAACCCACATCTCTTTGCATTCCGGGCCAGTGTGCTAACCATTACACCACCTAGGCTCCCTGATATCAACACACTCCCCACGCCTACCTGTCTATGTGGTTACTTGCCTGAGAGGTCAGTGCAGACCACTACACTCGTCCCCTGGAATTGTAAGTCTTGTAATGCTTACAATTACATACACACAGGCAATGCACGAACACATACATACACAGGGTAGGTTCAACAACCATACAGCGCAAAGCTTGTACAGGATCCTGGTCACGGCACCAGTGTCGTGGGGGTGATGAAAATGGGAAATACAGTGCCTAGAGTGGGACTCGAACCCACATCTCTTTGCATTCCGGGCCAGTGTGCTAACCATTACACCACCTAGGCTCCCTGATATCAGCACACTCCCCACGCCTACCTGTCTATGTGGTTACTTGCCTGAGAGGTCAGTGCAGACCACTACACTATATATAAATATATGTAAATATATATGTAAATATATATGTAAATATATATGTAAATATATATGTAAATATATATGTAAATATATATGTAAATATATATGTAATTATATATGGATATATATATGTAAACATATATGTAAATATATATGTAAATATATATGTAAATATGTATGTAAATATGTATATAAAATATATGTAAGTGGAGTGAGTGGAGGTAAGGCCCCGCGCAGGAGGCAGAGCGGTGCATGATGGGGGTCCCACCCCTACCCGGACAGTGCCGGGTGCAAGACACTACAGGCATTATTACACTTGATAAAGGGTTTATCACTATCCATATATGTAAGAATACATGTGTAAATATTATATTTACATATGCATATATATGTAAATATAGGGGAGACCGGGGATGATTGCAAGACGGGGCAATACACGATATTCACACGCATGCATGTTAGAGCTAGATTTGAGGTTGCGTGTCATCATTCTGAAAGCCTCACAGAAGCATACCGAATTTACATAGCGAGTGAAAGAAACCTACATGGTAAGTGAGCATTTTTTACTACTAATAATGTACAGCCCTCTGAAAGCCTAATATCCGATGAAAGTTTACTTATTCAGGCATATGTTTGTGCAGTAGTACTGACATGACATTATGAAATAACAGCTGTATCATAGAATTTTCTGAATAGGGTCTAACAAGCGAGAAGCCGGCTAACAAAAAAGATGGCGATCTCCGCGATCAACATGGTCTTATAATCTGTTTGTGGGCTGATTGTGCATAATTTCAGCCGATCACAAAAAAATCAGTGATAACCAATCATTTCCCAGTCTAATATTTGCAGGTTTAGGCAAGATTTACTGATAATTTCAGGCAATATCCAAGTCGCAAGTTGCACGGTCGTATTTTGTTTACTTGGAGAGCTGTCAAAACCGACTCATAGTGATAGTGTTAGATGGAGAGAATTTTACGGGAAGATGTCTTTACTTTGTTTTTTAACCACCAGTTTTTATAACTGTTATAACATACAGAAACCTGGATCACTTATGGTGTATTGTCTCTTGCCTATAGCATACAGCAGATAGATCAAAATAAGAGTTTTGATGACTACGCTCTTACCATTATCTACATATATACATTTAACTGTTCTCTCTTTTCGTATTGTTCTATCATATATATATATATATATATATATATATATATATTACATGCTCTTGCTTCTGGCCACCACTGTCTTTCCTTGCTGCCACCTCTCCTCCTCTTGCACCTCCTAGCAATCCCATGTATTAGTTGATGTCACCCCGCCTGGGTGCCGACAGCCTATGTAATAATTATTCATGGGTTCTATCCCCGCATATCGCTCTAGTAGTAGTAGTAACTGCTTTACTCATGTAACATTATGTTAAGGCCAACGGTATATTCCGCCGCCACTGTCACTATCAACACCTGAGACATTATTCATTATTATTATTATTGTCCATATTAAGGTGGTGGTTACTAGTCCCGAGGAGAGGGTTAATCTGCCTTGCTGTAATATCTACGTTATTCTGTCTGTTCAAGAAGCCAATAGTAATAAATATATTAATGAACTATTGTTAGGGGGTTGACCATGACAGTTAATACAATAAGGGACCTGTTCGTAAAGGGTAAGGAATGCAAGGAATGTCTCAATCACATTTTAAGAGCTCACGACTTTATTAATGTTCCTACCAAACACCATCTAATCTCTTCCAATGTCAATTATATGAATAAATACTTCCATCCATCTTCCCTAAAGTCAAGATACTTTCGATTACTGTATCTAAAGCAATATTATTGTTTAAACATCGGAGTGCTCACCAAACACGTCTGAAGGGTCCGAGCCCGATGACTTGAACCTTCTACATTGTTAGTAGAGTAACGTGGGACGCTGCGGCGCATCTCCTAGCAATTAGTTACAGCAGCGAGCCCTTCCCCGTTGATAGCCAATGCAGGCTCGTCTTGGTGAGCAGCTCGCATTCAAATATGTGGGTTGCTTGCCCCAAGCCCACAGCTCGTTTATAGTCTTTCCCACTTCATACATATATGTATGTATAATATATATATATAAAAATATATATATACATATATGACAGGTCTCAGACTTGGGTGTCGTTCTACATGACATGGTGCTAAACAACTGCATGTATGCCAGCAGCTTTTGAATTAAAAAGACATCAACAAAATACGATTCTGTGAATTGACACCGTCTATTTACGGAAACCTTTTACTAAAGGTTCCCACCCATTTCTCATGCTCAGATAAACTATCTCAGTCAGACTGCCCAGCACCTCCATCGGAAGGATGGTTGGTTGGTTGTTGGAGGTTTACGTCCTGCTAACAGCTAAGGTCATATCAGGACGGATCCCATCAGAAGGAGAACTCACAGAAACAATCCCAAGACCTCTCTATGCACACACCGACTTAATTACTGAAACATACTCATACATTTCCGCCCATAATGGTTTTCTATATAAAACTGCATAATCCACTTAAAACATAGAATTTCTAAACTTGAGCACTTATGGAGATTTGTTTCTTCAAATTGAAGCAAAGTAAATAATAACATCAAATCAACGGTTCATGCGCAGAATCCGACAAATCCATTTTAGTTGTTTTCTGCCAAATATAATTTATTGGTGTGTTTTCCAGGTAAAGTCAATCAATTTCACTTGCTTGCTTGGGGGTGGTTTGTAACTTTATGAAGGTTACTGGTTGCCGAACTGCAACATTTATAGAGAGGCTCCGATAAATCAGCCCAATCTTTGGTTGAAGATTAATCTTCAGTAGGGATGGTTGTAGAAGCTGGGGACATCTTTACAATGTTGTAACGGTGAAGCATTGAGGCAGCCCCGAATCTCCCTCGGTCCGGCGGTAGTTGAGCGCTTGTATCTAGTCAACAGCAGTCTTACAAAGGGTTTCGAGGAAGGGCGGGTAAAGATGGGTGCAGCGGTGGTTACAGCAACGAGAAGAAAGCGAGAGAAAACGTAAAGGTACAGGGCCCCACTCCAAGCACACAACTCCCTTGGTCATGGTGAGGTGTATGCCTGGGAGAAAAAAAAAAGGGTAGAGTCTAGGAAAGAGAAATGAGGAGAGTTGAGTCAAAGGACCATGGTGACCAGCCGGCGATCCAAAGACACGGACAGAGTAAGAGTAGAAAGTGAAATGCCGGCAGGCTCCCCCTCCTGGAACTCTTTTCAGACATATCAAGGAGGAGCAAGGCCAGCGGAGAGGAGATAGAGAGAGGTGTGGACGAAATGCGGTCGGGATAGTAAGTGAATCAATTTCATATTGAGTAGGGCATTATATATATGCAGCTTCTGTGAGAGTAAAAAAAAAAACACAAAAAAAAGATTTGACTATTGGAATGATGACAGCTTCAAATTGTTTCACTTTGGCCCGAATGACGTTTTGTCAGTTTGTGTGTGTGGCTGAATACTTCATTTAATTTATCTTTTAAAGATATATATATATTATATAATTATATACAGTAAAACCTCTCTAAATCGATCGACCTAGGGACCGACTTTAGGTGATCCATTTAGGGAGGTGGTCGGTTTAGAGACTTAGAATATGGTTATAATGGTATTAGTGGTACCCAAATAAAGCGATCGATATAGGGGAGTGGTCGATCTGTGGAGGTGGTCGGTTAGAGAGGTTTTACTGTATGTATATACACACACATATATATATATTTGTATATATATATATTTATATATATGTATATAGATATATAGATATATATATAGAGAGAGAGAGAGAGGGAGAGAGAGAGAGAGAGAGAGATCAAATTATGCAACTACCGAAAAGAAGATTGGACGGCGAGACCTTACGGTGGCGGGGCCCGGCCGGTGCCCTGGGCGCATGCCCCGTATTGTGGTTCCAGTGAATGCGCCACTTGACGGCAGACACTAATGTAAACGCGCGCTGATTCGCGCCTGCGCCACCAGGCGCCCAGGTAACCCGCCTAATGGTGTCGGCAAACACGGGCCGGGCGTCGGGCGTCGGGCGCCGGGCACACACGCCCTTTGAGCGGCCGGTAATTCCCGCAAACAGGGCGCCGAAAGGGTGGCGCCCCGCAGCACAGCCTCGCTTTCAAATCCACCCAGCCAGCCGGCCGGGAGGCGCGCCCTTTCCACCGTCCCGTTCCGCCCGCTCAAAGCGTAGGTAGCAGGTAGTTTGGGAGGCGGGGCGGCGGAAATCAACTGATTCTGTTGTCAATTGTGGCTTTGAGCAGGGTGGGTGGGGTGTGGTGGGGTGGGTGGGGTTGGGTGGATGGATGGGATTGTGATGGGGTTGGCGGGGGAATGGGAGAATGGGGGTTGGTGGGGGTGAGTTGGGTGAATGGATGGGAGAGGGGAGGGGAAGGGGGTGAGGGAAGGGAGATTGGGGGGAAGTGGGAAGGGGGGAATTGGGAGGGGAAGGGGGGAAGGATGAAGTGGAAGGGGAAGCGGGGAAAGGGGGAAGGGGAATTGGAGGAAGGGGGGAAGGGCGATGGGAGTGGAGAAGGAAGGGGGATGGAGTTGGGGGATGGGGAATGAGGAGAATGAGGAGGGTGGTTAGTAAAAGGGAAGAAAGGGGGAACGGGAATGGGAAACAGGGGAGGGAGTTGTGGGAAGCGGGAAGGGGGAAAGTGAGGGGGAAAGAGTGGAGAATGAAGGGGGAAAGGGGTTGAGGGAATGGGGAATGAGGAGGGGTTGGGAGAATTGGGGAAAGGGGAAAGGGGGAATGGCAAGGCATGATGGTTAACAAGAATGGCAAATAAAAACAGAACAATACACATGCTGGTAGAAAGGAAGATTAATACATAAGAACAGGTGATAGTCTAACTAGGTAGTGCTGGGACTGAGATCATGGTCGTGATGTTTGATTATTGGAGTTTTACATCCTAACAACATCTAAGAAAAAATAAGGATGGGTACCGACTTGTGACAGTGCACAATCACGGTGACCTTTATAGTGCTACCCCACTGGGAGACCAGGCAACCAGCACCATGACCCAATATCCCATCCAGTCATATTATCCTGTTACTGTGAAAACCAGTCCTTGGCCTATCCTAGAAATGCTGAGCACCAGTGACAAGATTACATTTGGTAAGTCATTGGTTTGTCTTAGCCAAGGTTCGAGCCCACGGCCTTCCACATGGGAAGCCATCCAGAGCCCTAACCGATTCGGCCACTACATCTCCCGTCCTGATATGACCTTAGATGTTGCTAGGACGTAAAACAACAACAAACAAAACAAAAACAAGCCACTACATCTGATTTTCATGCTTATGTTGGTTTAAGTGATAGATATTAGCATATAGTCAGTTCATCTTTGTTTGCTATTCTCTGTCTTAGTCTTAACAAAAATAATTAGCTTCTAGAAATGTCAACTGTCTAGAGTCGAATATGCATGTTGCATTTGTGTTAATTCTCTTGATAGATTTGATCCTTACCACATTGGATGTGAAATGACCATATCATGTGACGTCAGGTAGGGAAGAGATAGGTGCAACTATGCACATGTTATAAAGGAGCAAGTTGCTTCCATAGACCCCGTAAGTTAAGCGGGAAAGTACCCAACTTGCATGGTTCCAGATTCTGCCAACAGATGTCACTAGCTTAACTGGAGGGGTGTAATACATGAAGAGAGCGGCGCTGAAATTCCAGAAGAAAAATACAATATAGCTGTCTTTCTTTAAAGCTATATTACCAGGATAAGAGTTTGAATACTGTTGCGATATGAATATCTGAATATAATCAAGCATTTTAGTATTTGTCCAGGCCTTCTTTACGAGATATAGCATGTGAAATCATAGGCAGTTGGGGAATGTACCCGACTAGAGTGGTTCCAGATTCTGCCGACAGATTGTAATATGTCGCGACTCGGCCGTCTGAAGCCCAAACATTACTATGCTCCACTGGTGTGTTCTGACAACTGTCTGTCAGTCCCCACCTGTAATTACTCTCTACAACTCATAAGGAAGAAAGGAAGACAAGTCGCGCAACATTGACCGTGAAGAGGTTGTGCTTTATTGGCATCAACTCCTGTTCACCTACAGGCGACCTATCACCCTCACTCCTTACCAACTGCCCACACAGAACCGCATGACTCTTGCTTGTGTATATCAGAATCAGTGCCTACAGCCCATTGAACTTGCACACAGCTCATTGTCTTTGGAATAGATGTTGCTCGTTTGAGTGTAGAAAGTGGAGTCTTTTCATGTGGGGTCTGTGTGTCAGGTATAAGGAATGCAGGTGACTGGGCTCACACAGCCAGCCAATCAGACACCCTCTAGAGCCTGGGTGGGCGATGCCCTAATAGGGGGCAGCTGTCACTCAACCCCAGCTGCAGGTGGTGTCCATAATGTATGCAGAGTGGCTGGGTGTGCTTGTCCATCGGTCCTGTGGTAACAGGTAGTTGCAGACAGTTACAACAAACATATATCAATGCTCCTCTCCTTCAATGGCACTCTTTCTGGTGCATGAAGGGTACATTTAAATAATTATAACTGTCTCTTAAGTATGAACCTCACATCACAATCTCGGTTGCTATGCGTTATCATATTTCCACATAGGCGCTTATGTCACAAAGCTCTGTTACATAATCATGGTCCGCACTCCATCACCCGAGAATAAAAATGTTCTTTGCCAATATATAAATCCGAACCGAAAATGCGTATATTTTTACAAGATGTCACTAGCTTAACTGGCAGGGTCTATTTCGCATATTCAAAAGGTACCTTCTGGATGCCCTCCGCAAAGGTTTCTTGACACTTGTTCAAATGTTGACGGCTATAATCCTCCTCTCCCAGAATGGACAGAACCTTGTTATAGTCACAAGCTTCAAGTACATGGTCAAAATTATAAGTGATGAGGGTTCAAACGCTGAGATGCTCTCTAGGATAGCATAGGCAATAGCAGCATTGACACGCTTAAACCAGTTTGGGTTGACGAGAGTATTTCTCTCAGCTTCAAGTTATGATTGACGCATTCCCTTGTCACATCTATCTTCCTGTATGTTTGTGAATCATGGACCCTCACAGCAGAGCTCCAAAGAAGAATATAGACTATCAAAATGAGGAGCTACCCCAAAATACTACACACCTCATACATTACCTCATACATTACCTCATACATTACCAATGAGGAAGTCAATGCCAAGATTCAGCTGGCAGTTAGACCACACAAAGATTTCCCGATGATCACAAAGAGACACAAACTGCAGTGGTTTGGCCATATATTTCTCATTCAACAGGTCTGGCCAAAACCACCTTGCAAGGAACAGTGAAACGCAGAAGAAGACAAGACAGACAAAGGGGCCGTAATCGATTAACACGACCCGGGACAGATGCGGGTCACCCGAGTCATCAGAATTTCAAATCGAACACCGCGAGTTGAGTTGAGAAATACACGTGCCGTGTGCAAAACGCCCCGACCCCAGTAACCCACCTCTTGGCTGGGGTTTGCTAGGAGCGATGACGTCAAATCTGTGCTGGTACCTCTAGGATAACAGCTACCAGTACAAGTCCTACGTGTTATTTTAATGCTTTTTTTTTAATAACCCAGATTGTCAGCTTCTACAATCATAAAATACTTTAAATCCGATTTTGCTGTACTTATATCGGTTATTGAAAGAAATATTAAGTTTTAGATTAAGCCACCATTTTTTCCACCCCGAGCGTATTCGTTTATTCAATCCGAGTCTGTAGGATGTGCGCATGCGCCAAAAAGTGGCTCGGGTGACCCGAGTTGATTTATCGATTATGCCCAGGAAGACAACATCAGGGAATGGATATGCCTGGAGTTCAAGAAATCCACATTAACAAGTGAAGTCGGGTTAGTGCCCCTATAAGACATTCTCATAAATAAGTGAAATCGGGTTAGTGCACATTTAAGAGATTCACATAAATAAGTGAAGTTGTGTTAGTGCACCTTTAATGCATTCCCATCAATAAGTGAAGTCGGGTTAGTGCACATTCCCATAAATAAGTGAAGTTGTGTTAGTGCACCTTTAATGCATTCCCATCAATAAGTGAAGTCGGGTTAGTGCACATTCCCATAAATAAGTGAAGTTGTGTTAGTGCACCTTTAATGCATTCCCATCAATAAGTGAAGTCGGGTTAGTGCACATTCCCATAAATAAGTGAAGTTGTGTTACTGTTAGTGCCCCTCTAAGATATTCACATAAATAAGTGAAGTCATGTTAGTGCCCCTTTAAGACATCCCCATAAATAAGTCAAATAGTGTTAGTCTACCTTTAATACATTCCCATAAATAAGTGAATTCATGTCAGTCCACATAAATAAATGAAGTAGTGTTAGTACACCTTTAAGACATTCCTACAAACAAGTGAAGTTGTGTTAGTGCCCCTTTAAGACATTCCTATAAATAAGTGAAGTTATGTTAGTGCCCCTTTAAGACATTCCCACAAACAAGTGAAGTTATGTTAGTGCCCCTTTAAGACATTCCCACAAATAAGTGAAGTTATGTTAGTGCCCCTTTAAGACATTCCCACAAATAAGTGAAGTTATGTTAGTGCCCCTTTAAGACATTCCTATAAATAAGGGAAATCCTGTTAGTGCCCCTTTAAGACATTACCACAAACAAGTGAAGTTATGTTAGTGCCCCTTTAAGACATTCCTATAAATAAGTGAAGATCAGCACCCTGCCGTCCCGTCCCATCGTTCACACAGTCTATAAATATACTTTGGCTTTTGCTGGCTCCTTCCTTCCACGCCGCCCGGGATTGTAATTGTTTCTCGTTCAAACAAATATAGGGTGACATCTCTCTAGGAGTGGTGTGGCTGCATTGCTAGACAGGTCCCTGATGTTTGCAAACTGAAACTGCCCGCCCCACAGCCCAACCCTTTCTTGTCCACCACTTCAACCCTCCAAAGGGCGTGCTGGCCGAATCGGTAGAGCGCAGGCCTCCCGTGCGGGATGGAGATCGGGAATTTGATTCCCAGTCGAATTAAACCACCGACTTACAAAATTGATACTTGTCGCTCGGCATTAATGGGATAGGACAAGGACTGGTTATCTCAATGTCAGGATAATGTGACTGAGTGGGATAGCGGGTCATGGTGCTGGCAGCCTTATTTCCCAGTGGGGCAGCACTATAAAGTCACCATGAGTGTGCACTGTCACAAGTCGCTACCTGTCCTGAAATGATCTTAGATGTTGCAAGGACGTAAAACTCCAACAACCAACCAACCAAAATCTACCCTCCAAACGGTCAGTGTGATTTCAAAAGTAGCAGTGGCAACCTCAGTGGATGCTTAGTTCTACCACCAAATCAATTGTTTCAATCATTGCGTATATTTTAGTGCATAAATAAAGTTCCGACGCCTCAAATAATTTAATCGAATCTGCTTAGAGTTGAATAAATAAATCCCAATGCTTTACTTTCGAAAACCGATAAATTCACATCTAAAAAAAATTTAAAAAGGGAAAAAACTAATATAACAGTAATTATTGCTAGAGTAAAGGCCCTCCAGAAAGAAAGTTGTACACAACAAAAGCAACAACCACGCCACATGTGGTTGACCCTGCCGCTCGTACAGAGAGAACCATCGGAGCCAAGCACCCCCCCTCGCCCTCTCTCTCCCCTTCTCCTCCCTCTCCCCTTCCCTTCTCTCCCCACCCTCCCCACCCCATCCTCTCTCCTCTCCCCCACTCAACTCTCCCTCCTCCTCCTCCTCCTCCTCCTCCTCCTCCTCCTCCTCTGCGCTCCCCTTCCATTGCCCCTGCCCTCTCCCCACCGGACATCGTTTCTTCCCCCTCCTACTCCGCACCTCCTCCACTCCCCCTTTTCCCCTCTCAGTCTCACCCTACCTCTCCACCTCCCCTTCCCCCTCTCCACTCTTCGCACAATCCCCTCCTCTCTTCTATCTCCCCTCTCCGGATTCCCTACCCCATCCCCCTACCCATACCCCTCCCTTCCTCCTCTCTCCTCCCCTTCTCCCTCTCCTCCCCTCCTTCTTCATCCCTCTCTCCTCGCCACTCCCCTCTCATTCTACCTTATCCATCCTCCTACCCCTCAAAGAGGAGGCGAGGGGAGTAAGAAGAGGCTCTTACTCCCTTTCGCCCCCTCCTCTTCCCTCCCAACTCCCCCCTCCCCCCTGCCCACTCCTCTTCTCTATACCCCCTCCCTACCACTTCACCTCCTTCCTCCTTACCACCCCCTCTCCTCCCGATCCCTTCTCCCTCCCCTCTCCCTCCCCCCACCCTCATCCTTCCAAACACTTGACGTGCCGGCCACCGGCGTGTTGACCGTACCTGATTCCCGGCGCATTTACGGCGGCGCCCTGGCGATACGCCGAGCACCGGCGGATCAGCGGCGGCTTTGCACCGGCCTCGTTCCCGCCACGGCCGGGCAAACAGAGCCCGCCCGCCCGGCGCGCCGCGGCGAGCAGACGGCTTTTGGCCCACCTTTTCCCGCGCGCTGGCAAATGCCAAACTGGCCGAGCCACCCCCTCTCTTAAGGGGCCGTCACATTACGACGCATCGCACCAACGTCCGCCGATGTATGGGATTTTTGGCCCCTACATCGGGATACGTTGTTATGTGTTAGGCGCTCGTTGGTATATGTCACTGTACGTCGACATTCGCTGAGATACGGCGTCACGCGTCAGGGGCTCGGCAAAGTTTTGTGCATGCACAAAACTTTTGACGTACGACAACGTTCGACAACATGTGGAATTTACGTCAGCCGTATGTTATGTATATGTTTGGTGTATGGCGATGTACGTTAGACATACGTTAGACAAACATTGTTCACTACGTTGACCTACGCTAAAGGCAGTGGGAACGTACAGTCCATGTACTGACAACGTATGGATAGCGTACATCTAATGTACCTTTAGTGTTTCTCCAGCGTGTCTTGACATATGTAATGTATGAGGCGTAATTCTGGCGATCAAATAACGTATATAACTTCCATTGGCATTCTGTGAATGTACCGTGAGAGTAATTCGAGCGTTTTTCACACGGAAGCATGTTAGCCATACGTTGATCATACGTTGGCCATACACTATGTATACGGTATGTATACGTCAAACTTTGACCCCCGTGCCAAAAGGTTTGGACACTTCTCGACGTAAAAAAGTGATTTTACACTATGGCCGCGCACTTGCGAGATGCATCGTAATGTAACAGGGCCTTTAGCTTGTAAGGAGAGAGCTGTGGAAGCACAACTCTGACCTGGCCTGGCTACATTTTCGTGAGTTGTATGTGTTTGTGTCCGTGTGTGTATGTGTGTGTCTATGTGTCTGTGTGTCAGGTAGCGGGACGCTTTCTTTTCAAAGACGGAGGATATATAGGCGAAACAATGACGTCACTACGTCAGATAAGTCCTGACATCCTAAAAAAAAAGCACACACAAATACCCCACCCCAGCTCTCCTTCCAGGTGAGACAATATCACATCAGTGTGTTTGTTTGCTTGGTTCAACAATTCTAGTGTTTTTTTGCTGTTAATGTGGTTGGAAACATCAGCAGGATCAATGGTTCTGGTGTCCTTGTAGTCAATGGTATGTGTCCTTGTAGTGTGAACTTGCACAAGAAAATCTGAGAATTATTCCATTCAAATTGTCCTTGTTTTAATTTATAGGTTTACATAGGCCCTACATATATATGCATATATGTCTATATATATATATATATATATATATATATATATATATATATATATATATATATAATATGCATATTTATATACATACATGTAGTTTTGTTATATGTATATCTTTACACATATATATGAGTTTCAATTAATAAAATAAATTATATATATCTATAATATATCTAAAATATTTGAAAGGCCACGGAGGTCTGGAGGCGGTAGTGACCAGACACAGCTGGTATCGCAGGTGGCGCCGGTGTGGCAGAAGCAGGAACTAACTCGAGTGACAGTAGTGACTAATATAGAGAAGGGAACTGATAAGTGGTAGTGTCATTGTTTATATTCCCATAATAGATTATGGAGCACATATATTTGGATATATAATCAATTATATAGCACATATATTTACATGGTTAATGGATAGTAGCAACCTGTATCACGGGTAATAATACAAAAGTTCTGAGTTATGCTGTTCCCTCAGGTAGGACTAGATAAAACCCAACACACCAGGTGGTAGTTTTTAAAATTTATTTTTTTTTTATTGAGGCTGTATTTATACTGTCCATAGCATGTAAGCCTGGGTACCCAGGCTTGTTGTCAATGCTGGCCAGCTGTAATGTTGGTGTTGTCTTATTAAACAGTAGCTGCTGATAAGTTATTTGATTGTCTGCATTTCAGTAGCAGATAGATAGTCTGTTGGTACATTTAGTAGCCTATGTTAGTTTTTTTGGGCCCTCTTGGCATTGTATTTTTGTTCTAATCTTATTACTATGTTAGTTGTTTTCTTAAGGTTCTATGTTAGTGTTTTGGGGTTTTCTTGGGAAGAGCTTTCCGCTTTTTTCTACTTAATTCTATACTAGTCTATTTTGTTTACATGTCCATAGGCTTGTACGTAATAGGTGGTTGAGTCATGTTTGTTTGAATTTGATTTGATTTATATTGTTGTTGGATATGTTATCTGGCTTTTATATTTCCGGTTATCCCACCCTGGGCTGTCCAGTTGGTGGGCCGTGACATATCACCTGTAGCTTATGCGCCGTAAGTTGGGGGGAATTCATATATACAAAGTGGTATTATATGTCATGTAAAACATTTTCTGGGATAATGTCACTGACATCTCTACATTGGAAACAAATATACGGCAAGAACGTTACCAAGTTTAGTCTACACCCCGCAAGGTGCTACCACCTGGTGAATCAAATACACACTAGTAAAGAGTTCAAGGACGGACGGGGCGGGGACAGATCAGCGCTGTTAGTATTACATTAGGCTTCCTGAAGAAAGAAAGGAAGAAAGAAAGGAAAGAAAGAAGAAAGAAAGAAAGAAGAAAGATGAAAGAAAGGAAGGAAGGAAGAAAGAAAGAAGAAAGAAAGAAGGAAAGAAGAAAGAAAGAAGGAAGAAGAGAAAGAAAGGAAGGAAGAAAGAAAAAAGGAAAGAAAGAAGAAAGAAGAAAGAAAGAAATGAAGAAAGAAGGAAAGAAAGAAGAAAGAAAGATTGAAGGAAAGAAAGGAAGGAAGAAAGAAAAAAGGAAAGAAAGAAGAATGAAAGAGAAAGAAAGAAAGGAAAGAAAGAAGAAAGAAAGAGAAAGAAATGAAGAATTGGGAAAGAAAGAAGGAAAGAAAGACGAAAGAAAGAAGGAAAGAAAGAAGAAAGAAGGAAAGAAAGAAGAATGAAAGACAGAGAAAGAAAGGAAGAAAGAAAGAAAGAATGAAAGAAGAAAACAAAAAAAAGGGAAAAAAGGGGGGAAAGAAGAAAAATGAAATTATGAAAGAAGGAAAGAAACAAAAAAAGAAAGAAAGAAAGAAAGAAAGAAAGAAAGAAAGAAACAAACAAACAAAGAAAGAAAGAAAAAGGAATGTAAAACAGTGTGTGACATTCGGAGGCGTAAATACGGTAACCCATGTTTCATTTCAAATTGATGTTATGGGGCGCACAACATGTGATCTCTCCGACCACAAACACTGGCCTTGTCGTAAAGGGCGACCCCCCCCCCCCCCCCAACACACATACACACACACACGTTCCCCTCCTCCATGTGTGTGGTAACTAAGCCCGGACACATGTGCGACGGGAACATTCGATACACGTGACGGTGGAATCCGTTAAAAGGTAGCGAGCCCCAGCAGTAAGCCCGAGCAGTCAGCCCCAGCACGGGCCGTATTTACTCAGCTCGCCGGTCTGTTTAGAGCGTGTCGAGGGGACCACCTCGGAGTGTTGTTTTTGAGGAGTTTTCAGTCGCGTTGGCGCGCTGAAGGCTGCAAATCTGCAGCACTGTATGGGCACTGGTGAAAGCGGTCCCATGTGGTCGGGAGTTGGCTTCCGATGGGTAGTAGTCAGAGAAATAGATGAGATCACCGTTCCGACTGCGCATGCGCTGAAAACGGCGTTGGCAGCAAAGCAAATGTGTATGGCCGTTGAGTTAGCCGATACATGTAGGGCAAAACTTCGATTTTATTCAAAATTAATAGAAATACATAACAATTTGGCATAAACATGTATGCATACATGCAATATAATGATCTGATGAATATAACTAACACAAAACTAGCCATAGTTAAAGATTTTGAGCTTAGAAACATACTATTCCACACAAAACAATCAGTCACTTTATCCACATCACTATTATTAATTCTTATTCTAAAGATTAAAATGACTCTGGCTATGTCTCTAACACTATTCTGAGTGCCCAGATTTGTCTAAATCTAAATGCACATGGCATAATCTGTGCTGTTTATATTGATGTAAATGCAATGCTAGATAAAAGATTAACATCTTAATTTATTATATATATATTTTAGTTGGTATTCTATTTTTCAAACAAGGGCTGAGATGAGCTGAAACTAGCACATTTCATAGCTGCACCCAGTGTCTTCGCATTGGCCATGTGTTTCGCGGGGGCTTGTTTATCTTCCACGCATCCCACAATGCACTGCGTGGCTGGAATGGCGATGTAGTCTATTGGGAGGGGGCAGGGGTAGAGGGGAGGAAGGAAAAAGGCAGCCTAAGAGCATAACCGCAGTCCTCTGAGAGGGCCGGGGGAGGCTGGGCGGTTGGTGTAGTTTTACGCCCCAGCAAGACCCTAGGCCATACCAGGACGCCCCCCCCCCCCCAATACACACAGACACCCCACGCGCACACAGACAACCCCACACCACATACACACCCTTCCACAAATACATACACAGATACAGACACATACACATAAACACCCACACACCTCGGAGCGGGGAGGGTGCCCCCCCCCCCGCCCCCGCCACATACACGGACAAGCCAACACCACACACACACAGACAGACAAGCACCCCCCCCCCCTCCCCCGAGACAAACACACACAGATAGAGACACATACAAACACACACACCCTCACCACACACACACACCTAGGGTTTGGGGTCGGGGGGTGGGAAAGCGGGGTAAACAGGGGACAACAATATCAACTCACTCTTGAAGGACTGTCGCAGGTTGGGTGTGCACCTGCTGCTGACGTTAGGTGGCAGCACTGATTGGTGGTGGTAAAGTGTGTTTAGTATGTGTTGAGTAACGATAGGTGGCAGCACTGGCTGGTGGTGGAGGTGGGTGGAGTGTTTCTTGTGAATGGTAGGTGGCAGCACTGGTTGCGATTGTTGATGGGTTGTTGTGGTGTGTAGTGTGTACGGTAGGTGGCATGACTGGTTGTCATTGTTGATGGTGATGTGGTGGTTTGAATGGCTGTGGTGTGCGTGTGACAATGAGTGTCTGAGGGCGTCGTCCTAATGCTTTATTTCAGATTTACAAAAAAAACTACAATAATGGCAATGTGTGCGCAGCTGTTCACGCATGTCAGGAGGGTCACTTCCGCATAAAATACAGTTATTGTTTACACAGTGTTTCTATCAGTATCTACCCGAATGTTATGCCAGCGATGCAACTGGTGGTGTGATATTCAATTCTTTTATTTTAACTCTCTGAAAGGTATGTTTACAATAAACTGAGGTGATACACTAAATGCATACAAATTCCTTACAGACAGAAAGGATCCCAGAAAAGCGATGCTTATCTAGCTGGTCTCCATGATGTGAATGAACAAGTGATGACAATAACAAATGATTAAACGTAAGCTACATTTTTAACTAATGATTATGATGAGATACTGATGCATCTCTTCACAGTTAGTAAAAAACAAAGTAATGATAGGAATATTATATGCATATTGTGTCATGGATTCATGTACTTACATGCAGTATCAGTAGTTATTTTGCATGTATGTTAATAGGGGTAAGTCTTATGTTCTTTGCCATAGCCACTTAATATTTTAAATTATTCGACTAGTTAATAACAACTATATCCTATTATATATATTCTTTACTGGTAATCGATTTAGTATGCATTGAGATAGCTTATCTTTAGTTTTTTACAGAAGTTTTTCAAAGTTTTAAGGTTTCTAATCTCTACTGGTATTGAGTTCCAGATATTGGTTCCTTGGTTTTCAGTTGTTATTTTGCCATATTTGTTTCTAGTGTGTTTGTGATGTATGTTATTTATCTGTCGTGTGTTATGGGAATGGACCTGATTGTTTTCTTTGAAGAGGTTATCAAATATTTCAGGGAGGAGGCCATTCTTTTGCTTGTAAACACATTTTGCAATGTATATTTTATAAATGTCAGTTACCATAAGTAAGTCCAGGTCTTTATGAAGTGATTTACTGATTTAGGTGGCATGAGATAGTCTTTGCTATACAGTATTTTCAAGGCTCTGTTTTGTTGTGTCTGTACCCTTTTTAGGGTTGATAATTTGGCTCTCCCATACACCTCTATACCATACTGGATTTTGGAGTAAACGTATGCATAGTATAGTAATTTTTTATTTTCCTCATGTACCCGTCGTCTGATTATTTTTAACGAGCTAGCCATTTTAATTATTGAATTATTTAAGTTATCAATATGTTCATCCCAGTTGAGGTTCTCATCTAGAATTATACCTAGGTATTTCACAGAAGGGACTCTCTTTATTGTGTTATTGTTTATCTTTATGTTGTTTAGGTAATCAGGAATGGTTGTACTTCTGCTTTTAAATATTGTGTAGCATGTTTTGTTAAGGTTTACTGTTAATTTGTTATCATTGCACCATGTAAATATATCTGATTGATTGATTGGTGGTTCAACACTGGTTGGTTACTTTACCCCGTGTCGGCAGCATATGTGGTGTGATCCGGTGGTGTACTGTGAGGTGGTACTGGTGATGCTACTTGTGCTTGTTTGTTGGGGTTTTACGTTCTAGCAAGAGGTACGAGTGGTAGGTCTACTGCTGATGTCACTGGTGGTGGATATTTGTTTGTTTTTGTTTTACGTCGTAGCAACATCTAAGGTAATATCAGGACGGGTACCGACTTGAGCACTAATGGCGACTTTATAGTGCTGCCCCACTGGGAAACCAGGCCACCAGCACCATGACCTGATATCCCACCCAGTCACATTATCATGACATTGAGCCAACCGGTCCTTGCCCTGTCCTAATAATGTCGAGTGCGAGGCTAGGAAACGACAAGTATAAACTTTTAATTGATTGGTATGACTCAACCAGGATTCGAACCCACAAACTGATGGCTTTTGATCTCCCGATCTCCCAAAACACGAGACGGACGCTCTACTCATTCAACCACCCCGTCTGGTACTCGTGGTGGATGGTATTTGTTGGTGGTAGACCTAGTAGTAAAATAACTACTGTTAGTTTGACATCTAGCTCTGTTCCTAAGTGTTTACATTCATCTACTTCTTGTAAGGTATTGTAGTAGTCCAGACATGAGCTCCACTACCATACAGTGGCATCAACGACTGCTCCGTCACCATCGCAGTTTATAGCGATAGCTGGCGGTACATAGCCGCCGGGCAGCGCCGCAACAGGGCTGCCACCTACTGCGTGTGGCTAGCGTAACCTCCCCCTGAAGTTGACGTGGGACCTGGTAGGGCAGAAGCAGGTCACTTGATCTTGGACGCCGCAGTGAGCGGAGAATAAAGACGACTGGAAGCAAGCATACTCATTCTCCTGCTTGCTTGGGGGGGGGGGGGGGTCCACCGCATGAGGGTTAAGTTCCGGGCGGCCAACACCCATCACAATATTTTTCCCAATCGTAAAAAAAGAGTATCGTAGAGGTCACAAGTGGTCCTCAGTGACAACCAACCTCCTTGTGACTATTTTGGTCGCAAGGTTGCAGCTACTGCACTAATAACCTTCTTGCAATCAAAATGATCCCCCAAACTCAGCGACCATTGCTTTGGTTGCAAGGCAGTCGCCAGGTATGTGGGATATTTGTTCCAAAGTGGTCGCAAGCAGTGTGACTGGGGTTTAACACACAGAATAACGGATAGGCCTACTCTGTTATGATAGTTCCAGTGCCCAAAATAATTTGGTACATTTTCAATTATTTTATCTAAAAAGTCACCCTTTGAAATAAGTCCCTTCAAAAAACAAAAAGTATATTATAACAATCAATGCAATATATTTTCTAAAAGAATATGGCAGAAACTTCAAATAATTTGATTATGCAATTTTAATAAACCATCGGCTACATCTTTATTCTACATATTCAACATAGATATTGATGTACTCATTAAACATTTGTTGTGCATATCTGGAATACTAAATCAATTTAACAGAACCAGTCAGTACTGAAGCCTATGTTGTCCAGCATTTCAATGCGCACATCAAAAGTAATTTGACATGTTTTCACTTAAAACATCTCCAGTTAATCAGTTACTTTAAAGTAAAGAAGGTAGATCATAACTATTAACTTGATCTAATTATATATAGAAAATATGGAGAAAACACAAAACCATCGGATTTTACAACTCCATTTCTTCAATAAAGTAAAGCAAGCTAGATAATAATTATTAACCAGATATAGTTATCTAAAAAAATAATATGGTGGAAACACAAAATTATCGGATTCTGCAATTCCAATACTTCATTATAGTTTATACAGCAAATCAAATGTGCTTTATGCTGTGTTAATAATTAAACTACATCCTTATAGATAACTCTATATACTACCTATTTACATTCTATATACAATATACATTTACCCGATGTATGTAGCAGACTGATATGTGATATGTACAAGGCGGGGGGGGGGGGCTATCAGCTAATGAAGTTACCCCCATAATTTACATTACCGCCTAATTGACGTTTACAGGTAATGCATAACTTGCACTTGATGCCTGGGCCACTTCTTCAATCGGCTTTCACAGCCTGTTGCACAGGACAAGCTCATTCGATACATTCTCACACCAACTGAACTTGAACATTAGTATAGCAGTAGTATAGGTCTATTTCATATGACGTCAGCATGGGTATTTAGGTCAGTGCGCGCGCTGCTTGGCTGCAGGACGACACACTGTCACACTGGAAACCAAGCTAGACACACTGTCACACTGGAAACGTAATGGCTATGAGCAATCTTAATAGAGAAAAAGTGAAATATCTCTAAAACCACACCACCTAGAGACAAACCGCTCGGAACACATATAGAAAACATATTCAATGAATAGATTATATTAAATTTATATGGTTAGGGTTATGGTTCTGCATTTCTATTGAGTTTGAATAAAATCAACATTTTGCACTGCGTGTACCGGCAAACTCAATGCATTGTCAATGGCCATGAGCAATCTTCATACAGAAAAAGTTAAATATCTCTAAAACCACACCATCTAGACACAAACCGCTTGGAACACATAGAAAACATATTCAACGGATATATTATATTAAAATTATTAGGTTAGGGTTCTGCATTTCTATTAATTTTGAATCAAATAGATGTTTTGCACTGCACATACTGGCAAACTCTACGCATTGTCAATGGCCGTGAGAAATCTTCATACAGAAAAAGTTAAATATCTCTAAAACCACACCACCTAGAGACAAACCGCTTGGAACACATATAGAAAACATATAGAAAACATAGACACAAACTGCTTGTATCACATATAGAAAACATATTCACCGAACAGATTATATTAAATTTTTAAATGGTTAGGGTTCTGCATTTCTATTAATTTTGAATAAAATAAACATTTGCACTGCGCGTACCGGCAAAGTCAATGGCAGTGTGCCTTCTTTCTGCAGCCAAGCTGCATGCGCATACACAATGTTTATAAACACTGAAAGGGGTCTATACTACTACCAGTAGTATAGGGAGGCTCAGTATAGACTATTATCACGAACTGAGCCTCAGGGAGGCTCATTATAGACTATTATCACGAATTGAGCCTCCCTATACTACTATCGGTACAGGTACCGGACCAAATATCCGACAAGCTTGGGACCTGAAGTGGCCCGGATTTAAGGATTTCCCATTTTCTGAAGCAATCCTAAATAGATAAATAACAAATAAAATAACAATTAAAAGGAAAGAACTAAATCGTATTCAATAGATACAAATTAATACATTTCTAAAGCGGTTTGCTTGATCTGTGTCATATCTGTATGTATGCACGCGCACCCGGGCAGAAGTTGTACGGAGAGTTCCATAAATAAAGCACTTGCTATACATCAAAAAAAAGAAAGGGAGAATAGCATTGACGATGTATGAAGATGCAATGATACCAGAGCAAGCGCTCAAGTCGTAAATGAAAAATCAATGCCATTGGCTGGAAGACCAGTGCTTCGGCACTGACAAAAGACTTATTCAGCAGAATAAACATATTTACCAAAAAAAAAAAAAAAAATGCGATCAGATGTCGGAAGGGAGATGTCATATCTGTATGTATGCGCGCGCACCCGGGCAGAAGTTGTACGGAGAGTTCCATCAATAAAGCACTTGCTATACATCGACAGAAGTGTACAGACGTTCTCCTTACAATGTGTATTAATCCGCTTCCAATTCTTAATATATAATACTGCACAATGTATACAATATAATATAGATAGGATTAAAATTAAACAAAGAACAGTAAATAACACAATTTTATTTAAAGCTGCATAGTCCAATGATCAAATTTCCGAATCAAAACAATTATCTAGATTTGATTCTACATACCTCATTTAGATACTGGTGCACTTATTAAACATTTGTCACTACATAGAAGGGAATATTGAGGCAATTTAATAGAACCGGTTACTGTAGAAGCCTATGGTGTCAGTGTTTTGGCGTGCTTGCCGACAATAATTTTGCAGGTTTGCACTTTAAATATCACAAAAGTTAGCGATTTAAAATAAAAGCTACTTCAAACAAAGGCAAGGCAGATTATAACGATCAACCTCGTATATTTATATCAGAAAATGACAGAAACTCAAAACCATCAGATTAGGCAATTTTAACAGATATAGGCACAACTTAAAGTTGCATAGTCCGAGGGTTTTGAGTTTCAAAAATTTGATGAGATAAATAGATTAGGTTCATCATTATAAATTACCTTACTTTCACTTGAAGTAACTTTTATTTTAAGTGGCTAACTTTTGAGATATTTGAAGTGCAACCATGCAAAATTAATTTTGGCGAACACGCCAAAACTCTGACACCATAGCATTCTGCAGTAACATGATCTATTCAATTACCTCACTATTCCCTTCTGTGTGGCTACGAATGCTTAATAAGTGCATCAGGATCTAAGCTAGTGATGTAGAATCAAATTTAGATCATTGTTTTGGTTTTGAAAATTTGATGATTTCATCAGACTATGCATCTTTAATGCACTTCCAAAAGTGTAATTTAAAACTAGCCAGTTTAAAAAATAGCTGGTTTTCTGATTTCTGATTTCCGGAAGCCAAATAAAAGATTTGGTACCTGCAGTAGTGGTATAGAGAGGCTCATTATAGATGGTTATTACATAAGTGGCTACATTTCCTTTGTTTGTTTATTTGTTTATCGACCCCCCAGCACAAAAAGTAAACATCGGCTTTAGGGGGTCATACAGTAGTTAAACATACCTGAGTAAAAAAATTACATTTCAAACAGATAAAATAGAGCACAGAAATGTATATCAAGAGCATACAACCATGGTAAGGCTACATTTCCAGACACACATACATACACACCCACACCCCTCGCACACACACATAAACGATTATTACACAATGAGCCTCCCTAGACTACTACCAGTAGTATAGGGAGGTTCATTATAGACGATTATCACGTAATTAACCTCCCTATACTTCTACTACCAGTCGTACAGGGAGGTTCATTATAGACGATTATCACATAATGAACCTCCCTATACTTCTACTACCAGTAGTATAGGGAGGTTCATTATAGACGATTATCACGTAATGAACCTCCCTATACTTCTACTACCAGTAGTATAGGGAGGTTCATTATAGACAATTATCACATAATGAACCTCCCTATAATTCTACTACCAATAGTATAGGGAGGCTCATTATAGACGATTATCACGTAATGAACCTCCCTATACTTCTACTACCAGTAGTATAGGGAGGCTCATTATAGATGATTATAACGAACTGAGCCTCCCTAGACTCAACTAGACTCCCTAGAGCGACTCAACTAAGACTAAGAGCGTCTCTGCGACATCAGAAGGCTGTCAACCCAGCCCCTGCCGACCTGGCTGCGGCTGGACATGGCCTCGTTGTGGTAACAGGACACGAGTGAAGACGCGTCACTGAAGACCTGGGCGGGTGATTCTGAGCCATACACACTCAGGTAGCCACTCAGATGGCCACTGCTTCTACCACTTGATGCATACGGCAGATGTGGGATGTGTGGTATCCGTGGCATGTCCCGTGTCCGTGGTATGTGCGCATGCGGGTTGCGCCTCGGCTTCTGGCTCATGTGGGGCTCGGAGAGCCGCCTGATGTGGTGCCGGAAGTGCTTGAGGCGGTAGCGTCTGTAGAACCACAGCACCAGGATGGTGAAGGAGGCCAGCAGCACAAAGACGCAGCCACCAATGATGCCTGCGGGGAGTGGAAGTGGATCTGTCAGAGGGTGCTGACAGTGCTTGAGGCTTCTGGGTTAGTGCATTGCTGTTATCGCTGTCACTATCACTGTCACATAAAGCCATCCCCATTTGATACAGGTGAGGTGGGACCATTACATCATTTCTTCACTACAATTCACTATAGTTACTACTAACAAGGGATGATTACACCTAATGGGACGCCATATACTACTAAGGAAGGATGGTTACATAATCTCTTCACCTAACGTGAGACCATATGCTATTAACGAGGGACGACTACATAACTTCATCTAATGGGATGCCATATAATACTAATGAGGGAAAATTATGTAATTTTTCACGTAATGGGACGCCACATACTACTGATGATCATGTATTTTCTTCACCTAATGGGACGCCATATAGTCCTAATAAGGGATAATTACATAACTTCTTCACCTAATCGGGCACGGGATACTACAGTGAGGAGGGACTATTATGTAATTTCTTCACGTAATGGCACACCATATATAATACTGATCAGAGATGATTCTGTAATTTCTTCACCTAATGGGCCGCCATATATACTAGAGATGAGAAACGATTCTGTAATTTCTTCACGTAATAGCATGCCATATATAATACTGATGAGAGACATCTGTAATTTCTTCACCTAATGGGATGCCATATATACTACTGATGACAGACTATTCTGTAATTTCTGCACGTAATGGGAAACCATATATACTACTTATGCGAGACGATTCTGTAATTTCTTCACGTAATGGAATGCCATATATACTACTGATGAGAGACATTTCTGTAATTTCTTCACGTAATGGGATGCCATATATACTACTGATGAGAGACAATTCTGTAATTTCTTCACGTAATGGGACGCCATATATACTACTGATGAGAGACGATTCTGTAATTTCTTCACATAATGGGATGCCATATACTACTGATGAGAGACGATTCTGTAATTTCTTCACCTAATGGAATGCCATATACTACTGGAAGTAACTAAGAAGACACATTCTTTCGATGCATCTCACTTCACCTCACATACCAGTTTTCGCTGGAGGATATTCAATGAGGTTCTCCTGGAACTCCAAGTGGCCGACTTTAAACGGCAGATTGCGCCCGATATTGACCTGCATAACATAGTACAGAGAGAAGGGATGTCATTTGTGGCTTACTCAGAATATTAAACATTTGGTCATGTGATTTCACATGCATTCCTTGCATGAATATTTTATGTATCTTTACAAAATGTTAAGTCCCAAAAGATCTAAGATATTGACTTTGTATTCCCTTCTAAGTGCCAATAAATGCTTAATAAGTGCACCAGTATCTAACTAAGTTAGATATGTACAATCAAATCTACATGATTGTTTTTGTTTTGAAAATTTGATGCATTATCGAACCATGCAGCTTTCCCAATCCCGTAAACTGCCACACAGGAAGTGAGCGCTCAACTCATCCAGCGGCCCCTTCTGGCTACCACAGGGTTTTTTATATTTACAGAGAAAAAATATTGAATTGGAGTATATATCACCATGGAAACCATAATACTTTCCTTATCGGAACAAATTATTTGTGCTCTATGTCTATCGATACTAAGAAATCACCCCTTTTGGTTAGTCCAATGCAGCAGGGAATAAATTATTTATATTGCCTTTAAAAAGTGACCGGACACGGTGGCTGAATTGGTTGAGTGCAGGCCTCCCATACAGAAGGTCACGAGCTCAATTCCCTGTCGAGTCAAACCAATGACGTACAAAATTTATACTTGTCGCTTCCTAGCCTGGCGCTAGGCATTATTAGGATAGGGTGAGGACTGGTTAGCTCAGTGTCCGTTTAATGTGGCTGAGTGGGATGTCAGGTCATGGTGCCGGCAGCCTGGTCTCCCAGTGGGACAGCACTCTAAAGTCACAATGAGTGTGCACTGTCACAAGTTGGTACCTCTCCTGATATGGGCATAGAAGTTGCCAGGACGTAAAATAACAACAAACAGCCCACTTTAAAATGAATTCACTGAATGCATACACTGACCAGATATACCACAAACTCTTAATTAGCTGAATGTAATAACATTTGATTATCTTAAGATTCTTCTTGTATTTAAATAGCGTAAATGACTGAAGTCAAGCATGTCCGGAAGACCAGTGCCTCGGCCATGAAATAAGACTATTGAGATGAATAAAAATGTTTACCAAAGGAAAATATTTTAAAATGTACATGTATCACTGCATAGTTGTGCCTTTTTACCACACCAGAGGGCGTACCTGCACCCGCCTCCTGTTGCCATGGTCATCCGGGCTCTTCGGTGGTCGCTGGGGGGAGGGCCAGCATTCGATGAGGGAGGTGAAGGCAACCTTTATCTTAGGGCACCGCCCCGCCCCAATCAGCACCTCCACATCAGACTCCAGCTTCGAGGAGAGCGCACTGCCCTGCAGCACATATTAATAATAATAATAATAACAATAATAATAAGAGCACATAATTGTAGAAATAATAGTAGTTAGTAGTCATTAATAGTAATAAAGCACATATCAAATAATAATAGTAATTAATGTAATACAAACACACAACAATAGTACATACTAAGAGTAATTAACAGTAATTAATAGTAATAAGAGCACATAATAATAGCACATATTAATAGTAATGAGAGCATTTAATGAGAACATATAATAATAATGTAGTGGCCCACGGCCCTCCGACCCACAGTCACACACGGAAGAACACCAAGATTCAATTCAGTGTACGCTTCACCCTTGGTTTATTGAACCCTCTGCTCTTCACGGCGTCAGTAGTTGTCTGACCCGCCCCCTGACTCGCCAGATCCCACATCGACTCTATAGGTGTGTGTGGGGGGGTGGGTCAGCCACACGCAGTAGAGGTCAGCCCAGTTGGGGTCTGACCGGTGGCTACCCGTGCCGCCACCTGGCGCAGTGCGTAGGTACTGCGCTGGTGCACGGCGTAGTCTCCGCTGCTACCGCGTGGTAGTAGAGCTCATGTTCAGACTACTACACTAGTAATAATAGCATATAATTATAGTAATAAGATGATAGTGGTGCGGGAGAAAAAAAAGCGGAAATGAACGTTGGGGTTGGCCATAATAGAAATACACTCCCATTAACAACAGCAGAATGGTCTCCAGGCAGACCCCGTAATGATTGTTCATAGGCATAGTGCAAAACCTATGCTTGGAGAGTACTACATGAAATGTACCTCCATCATTTTTATTTCTACTCAAATTTATACCTATATAAAAAATGTCCCCAACCTGTGAAATAAACCTGGAAATCTGCTTAAAAACGGAAAAATCTCATTCCTGAAATAAGAGCACATATTAACAGACAAGAATCTAATAAACAAACACAGACCATGCACATACCCTTATTTCGATGAGCGTGTCACCAAAAGGCCAGAAAGGTCGAAAGGCCAACACTTCGGTGAACACGGTTATATCCGGGTTTTGTAAGATGCTTAGGTCCTCTATGGTGTTGTTCTTCATAACACCATCCAACCCGATTGTCAGAATGATCACCAGCTCATCAGTGAGCACCTGGCGTCTCCTTCGACTCTTGGCACTTTTCTCTTTGGAGTCTTCCTCTTCCTGTAGCAGTAAGTTGACTACTTCCTGTGGCAGGTCTAGCTTCGGAGTGTCACACTTCAGCTTCTCTCCCACGTGATCGCAAGGCTGGAGGTTGGGAGACGATGCAAAGGTTTGAGTTGTTTACCACGTAACATGATTTCATCCAGAAAAAACTTTGAGGGTTCGCAGAATGAGGGGTTCTGGGGGTCTGGGGGCTTTTGTTGTCTATGGCTCCTTGAAGAACCTTTAAAAATAAATGATCCCAACAATTTGAGGGTACAGAGTGGTACCCGCAGAAAATTTAATGGGTCAGAATTTTACCAATTTTACCCTTTGGTAAGAACCCTGCATAACTAACTAGATGCCCTTCCAACTGCTACATGGTTCGTTCTCTTAAACTGGGTCCGAAAGTGTGACATGGAGACCAAAAGTGAAAACTTTCCCAATAATAGCAGAAAACTTTCCAAATAATAGCAGAGTCCATACTCCAATAAAGGTTGATTGTATGCTTTTACATTATATGTAAAGGCGATGGTTGAAGAAAAAACAAACAATTCTCGCCGTGAATATGGCCTATGCTGCCGACACGGCGTAAAGAAACCACCAATCAATCACAAAATTGATTGTATGCTTTTACATTTAAAAGCGATGGTCTGAATAAAAAACAAACAGTTCTCGCCATGAATATGGCCTATCTGCTGACACGGCGTAAAGCAACCACCAACCAACCAACCAACCAACCAATAAAGGTGAGCTGTACATGTGTGAATGTCAGCGTTGCCAAAAATATATTGTTCAATTTGAATCAAATCTAAATCAAAAAGCAATTTCCCGCCCCCACTGTAACATATGCACACCATATCAAACTTCATAGGAACATGGATTCTGCTATTATTTGGAATGTTTTTTTGCTATTATTTGGGAGGTTTTGACTTTTGGCTTCCATGCCACACTTTAAGGGGCTGTCACATTAGGGTTTTTTGGGGGAGCGTACAGTGGCGTAGGCGCGTTACGTCATAAATGTCGGCATACGCTGTCATACGCCGCCATACCCTATGCAAACGCTCCGCATACACTCCGCATACGCCGTCATGTGCCGGCCTATGCCGCTGTATGCCACCATACGCTCTCTCCCGTCCGTCCGTCCGAATTTGTTTGTGCATGCTAAAAAAATCTCGACCTACGGGGACGTATGGTTCATACGCTACTCATACGCTTCTCATACGCTTCTCGTATGCTGGGGGTACGCCGGCATATGCTAGGGGTATGCCGGCATACGCTACTCATACACTCAACTTGCATCACGGGTGTATCTCTGGCGTATCTCTGGCGTATGCAGCGTACGCAGAACCTACAAGTTGTGTATGGGAGCGTATGAGTAGCGTATGAGTAGCGTATGAGTAGCGTATGGCGGCGTATGCCTGACCTATGGTCTCGGTATATAAAGGCGACGCACTATATACCCAGGAGCCACCAGGCCTCGCATACACTTTGCATACGCTTTGCATACGCTCCTCATACGCTCCTCATACGCTCCACATGCCAATCAAAACCGTCAAAAAATGACACAGTACGCTCCCATACGCTCCTCGTTCCATAGGTTCCACATACGCTCAAAACCACCCGAGAGGTCACCAAAGGTCATGATAGGCCGGCATGCACAGGACTTACGTAGGTTTTCAATACGCTCCCGCCATACGCCGTAATGTGACAGGTCCTTTAGTACGCAGTTCCAGAGAATGGCCCATTAGATGTGTTTATGCCACACATACATGGTACACACTACAGTATTGTCTGTGCTGCTTACACGTGCACATAATGTATCAATCAACATATGGACAGATTCCATTTGGTGCATGTTTCATGTCCGAATACAAGTCTTCTTGGATACCAATGCTGGGAGCCAGCAATCCATCAACCAGTCTCTGTGGTCTCGCGGAAGCACACTGCATCAATCCAGAAAGGGGTAGGAGGGGGCGCCAACTCCAAATTCTGGCATTTAAACACGCTGGATCACAGCTTCAGTCCTTCATGAAGGACCAGTGGAGAGTGACTGGGAATACTTATAGCCCATATAAGGACCAATGAAATAGTCTTCATGTTCTGGTGGCCATTTTGATTTTATACCATATCTATATATAATACCAAACGGTGGTTAAGGTTTATGGTGGTTAAGGTTTAGGGTCGTTATGATCACTACTCCTCTATTAATTAGTGCTACCAAAGCACATCATAATACTCCAATCATGCTTCGCCATGTATGGGTTTTAATACTAACAGTAGGTACTCCAAAGTGGCGTATACGGTGTCCACAGCGCAAGATTTTACATATTTTAACCCTTTTTAAAACACTTCAATCTCCACTAATTCTGCTTCGTTTGAAATAAAAATGATATGACATTAAGGCTTATTCTTTTGTCTTTTAGGGTATTTTTAGTTAGCATTATGAAATAAATTAGAGTCAATGGAAACTTGTTTGGGGGCACCATCGGCAGCTCTGTGCATGCTCGCCAAGTTTGTTTTCAGCCAGTCTGAGCTACTCCCTTCCCTAAAATTGATACCTTGGTGAGCACAGTGACCTGAGCTAAAAATAACCACCAATGAAAGACAAGAGAAGAAACTAGGCTTCATTAGCATATCAAGCATGGCTGATTTTAAGTGGGAAATTTGATTGAACTGAAGGAGTGAAAACATTAAGACAATTGATCAGGATCGTGCTGAAAATTATATCATAAGAAAGCTCAAGTCTTCCTCTACCTAACCAGAACAATATTTGGTTGAGATTTATAACATGCTCATCAAGGTTGGTCTGAGAAGTGACTGTGTATTCCCATCTCTGCACTGGAGCAACGAATACGGCGTCGATTGAAGCTACTGTGTCGACAGAAAACATGTACGATCATATAGAGCTTTTGATTTAGATTATTTTAGAATAAAAATTAGAGTGATAGTGTAAGTAGAACAGAAATTATGATGGTTTCAAGAATATATCATTGACCCTGCTGATATTCAGTAGAAATTAAGGAATTTAGCAAGTTTAGCATGAAATATCTGAAAGAATAACAAAGATAATGGTCTGGAAAAAATTGAGCCTGCTATTTGTGCTATAGAGAGTGAGATTCTTTAATATTGGACAAATTATATGCAACTTAGCTTCTGGGCCAGGGCCTTAAAAACCTAGATTTGCCTAATTTGGAAATGTGCACAAATAAGTGCAAAGAAATGAATGTTTAAAACCTCATAATTTCGGAACTTATCAAGAGATCTATAGACATTTTATATATCTGGAATCGGATTTAAAAGATCTATACACCTATATAATTATAAACACTGAAACATTAAAATAAAAAATCACTTTGGAGTATCTACTACCAGCGTCTTTTTTGTGCATACCATACACATTTCATATTAATTTTGATGGTTTTTTACTAACTTTGGTCACTTTGACCAGACTGACATTCATTTTGAGTCACGTAACTGTGAGTGTTGTTAAATCCGCCATTAGATAACACCACTGACATGGTCTACTGCATAATGGTACAGATGGATTCCACCAGATTGCGGCACTATATTGAAACAATACTATGCATGAGTCCGGAATATAGCAGAGAATGTAGACATATACACAGTCTCTGAATATAGTCCGAGACCGTGATTATACATATAATGACAGTTCAACACAATATCGGTCATGGGATTGATGCGGAGCCTGGCTTTAACCCGTGCTGTGCCAGTATATAATATAATGTTATACATCACTTGTGAAATAATATCTGTGGCATTAGAGCTATACATACCGCCTCAAAGCTTTTTGAAAATGCCTTATAGGTGATGTTGATCTTCAGGGTCGGCTTACTGACAGACGACAAGTGGGCTCCATCCACAGTGATGGAGGTTCCTCCCCTGCAGAGATAAAAAGACATATTTTTGTTTATTGGAGAAAACTGGTTGCAGAGTCATCTGTGGTGCCCCAACAAACCTTGTGGTTAAAGCGCCTGTCACACCTTACCGGACTGAGTACCGGTCACCACCGGACAAAGAATTTTCTAGTCCGGTGCTGTCCGGTACACAAAATGTATCGAAATGGAGCATAATTGGGTAAATTGCTGCTGGACAACCGGACAAGTACCGTACAAGTACCGTACATGTACCGGACTAGAACCGGACGGACCGACCATCAACCGGACACGTACCGGACTGTATTTTTTGGATTTTCTTGGTATTGTCGTGGGGGTGATGAAAATGGGAAATATTGCGCATAGAACGGGACTCGAACCCACATCTCTTTGCATTCCGGGCCAGTGTGCTAACCATTACACCACCTAGGCTCCCTGATATCAACACACTACCCATGCCTACCTGTCTATGTGGTTACTTGCCTGAGAGGTCAGCGCCGACTACTACAGTATATATATATTTTATTGACGTCCTCGCCACCGGACAATTCCGGAAGCAAACCGGACACCAAGGGATGGGTACCGGACACCAACGGATGGGTACCGGACACGTACGGATGGGTACCGGACATGAACCGGACACCAACCGGACACGTCAGTCCGATGGTGTCCGGTAGAAGTTTTGTGTGTTCAAAACTTGTACTGGACACCGCCGGATGGGTACCGGACATGTACCGGACATAGCCGTACACCAGCGGACAGTGTCCGGTTCTCGTCCGGTTCCCCCAGTCCGGTAAGGTGTGACTGGGCCTTTAGGGATTGATGACCATAACGATAATGATGATGACGATGATAAGCAATGAAAACAGATTAGCGTGAGCGAGTGTGATAGGCAAATAGCGCTTCTTTTTTAAAGCGATTAGTACAGAGCAGCATTACTTACGAAATGAGTGAACTTCTTGGGAAGATGTCCTTTACAACTGGGTCAGGTAGGACTCTAAACAGGTGCTTGTGTGTCAGTGAAGTGTTGGTCTTCGACCACCATATGCTGACTGTCAGGTTCGCCTGCACTGAACTTTTCACTGTCAGACAAATAATATCAGTATCCGAACTGCAAGCAGAAAAGATGCGATTAATAGACAAAATGGCCGAATGAGTTGACTGTGCGTTTCCCATTTTGCAAGTCACAACTTCAACTTACACACCAGAAGTTGGGGTTGGTCCCTCGTCCAGCCGCATATACTATACACTCACATTGATCACTTGCCGATGAGCATGCATTGGTGGGTTATCGACATACATTTGTGAAATATTCTCCCAGCAAATATTTTATATTAGATGAAATTTCGTCTTTTTTGGGGGGTGTGGGGGTGATGGTTTATTTACCCTGTCCATAACGAGTAAGTCGCATCATTGCTTGTTTTCATCGCTGAACAGCAATAGTCTGAAGTTAGTGTAGGTCAGTGGTCGGGTGATTTTAGTTGTTTGTGAGCAAATTTTGAGTGCTTTATTTTGGAGACGTAATTTGCTTAGGAGTGTGGTACTACCCCCCATGAAAATTAGTCAAAATAAGGTAATACCGTGGCTTTGTAAATTTTGATTGACATATTTTGTGTCATGGATGTCCGAATTTTCTGGAACAACCATATTTTGCTGTTTACCCTCTGGGGGACATTTTTGATACATTCATTGTGTGTTAGTTTGGAGTCAAGGATATCACTACATGCATGCGTATTCAACACCTCCCTCACCTTCCGCTGCGGACACCGAAGCTGCGACGCGGCATGTTGGGTCACAGCTTGTCCGTTCTGAGGGACCAGCGCAATTTTGAATACCAGTATCATCAACGTAAAACCTACTCCTAGCCCCGCACATATGTGCAATATTTGAGGGAATTGTGCTTTTGACAATATACGCATGAGCTTTGGCACACTGTTAAGGCATGCCCTAAGGAAGATTCTTTAGCTATAGGGCCATCACAGATTCGTCTCATGGACATAATGGCAGACATTTGACAAAATGGCCGTCATTATGGCTGTGGCACAAATCTGTGATAGCCAAATCACTAAAGATTTTCCTTACAGCAAAATGGCCGCCATTTGGCAATGGGACAAATCTGCGATGGTCCTATAGCTAAAGATCTTCCTTAGGGCATGCCCTAACACTAACAATGTGCCAAAGCTCATGCTTGTATCATCAAAGGCACAATTCATTCACATATCTGCCGGACTATCCAAACTAAATCGCAAAGAGTAGATTGTCGAAACTAATAACATGTCCAGCATTTAAAAGATATGAAAACCAGATAAAGCCCAATTGATTATGCCACTTTAATTGGTTACCTGTTGACAAGCGGGCATTCGGTGTCACCCAGATACACGATTGGTCCGTCAGTCTCGTTAAGGTGCACGCCGTGAAGCCGAATCAACGTACCTCCAGCCAGGGGGCCATAGAGAGGCTCATCTGATGTCACCACGGTGACCTTCACTGCAATCAGGTCAAACAGCAGGGTTTTTTGGGGGCAAATGAATTTTATTCACATATATATCTTTTGTCACTTCCGTAGCACTTGTCTTCCGACCGTAAGTGTTACAGGTATATAAGTATTTGGGTCGTTCTCAGAAACTGTGTACCACTTGAGGTAGTCTACTTGAAATGCATATTTCAAAGAAACCCATTATTGGAGTGTCAATATTTAGATTTCATCATTTAGCCCAATAATGTGGGAGATATTTTAGATCAAAAGTAAAGGTTAATATTGTGTACTATGTATGTTATTGGGATGGATGTAGCTAAATACATAGAAAATTACATCACTAATTTGTGACATTGTCAACAGCATTGAAAATAAAGTGTCACAAACTTAATGAAAACCTCTGAACAGCTTATTTCACTTCAAATGGTCATATACAATGTCTTCATTAAGTTGAAGACATTTATTTCTAAATAAAAAAAAAATTATGAAATAGTTAACCTTTTCTGGAGTCATTAACATCATAACATTTCGTTTCCACTTGCAAGTACTATGAAACTCTGTATCAAACACTGAGTACAGATACAGTACAGGAACTATTTTCACCATTTGACACTCTATGCAGGGACCCAGTTATGGTATAGTAAAAGATAAATCCTGAAATTGCCCCTAAGCATTGAAATTTGAGCCGAACATTTGTGTAAAATTGTTGTTTCCACTTTGACTGTTACCATGCTAATATTTTTTTGCTTTTCTCTTTAATATTCACAAATAAGACAAAACCATAGCAATGAGGTTTCAAATTATTATTACTACTGTTTATAAAGCAAGGGCCCCAAAAAACAACTAACATAGGCTACTAAACATACCAACAGACTATCTATCTGCTACTGAAATGCAGACAATCAAATAACTTATCAGCAACTACTGCTTGGTAAGACAACACCAAAACTACAGCTGGCCAGCATTGAAAACAAGCCTGGGTACCCAGGCTTACATGCTATGGACAGTATAAATACAGCCTCAATAAAAAAAGAAAAAAAAAAGAAAGAAAGTGGCATGTGAAATGTCCTAAAAATGTCAAGTTTTGTGTGGAATATATTTGATTTTGGAGTCAGATTGGTTTCCATGCTATACTGCTATTTATTGGGTGTGAGCATCATTTGACCTACTTAAAAATGCCAGAATATGTTTATTTTCGATTATTCAGATGCAAAAGGACATACACATTGAGGAAACTTGTTTATAGGACTTTGGCAGCATTTGATTTTGTGGTACTGATGTCACACTATTGGTACACAACTTCTGAGAACGACCCATTTACACAATTCTTTTTCAAACCTGTTACTTCACCTTTAAACAAAGTCTAAACACACCGACCTTGGTGAGACCAGACCTCCAAATCTAACATCCAATTCGATGACCACTTACCACCAAAGATTAATCCATACTACCAACCCAGCAACTAACTATAGCTACTACCCATCATTTAATAAACTAATGCACTCAACAACTATAGTTAGCCGTCACCTCACCCCACCCAACCTACACATCAAACAACGGCACACAGGCACTGACAATGAGCACCACTAATAACTCGACACATCCATTTTACTCATATTAACCAACCAAATCCCCCCATACAACGCTTAGCATTTTACCCAAATCCAGACTGTCCTATACTAATGCACACACTGAACACTTGCTACAAACTAGATACATCGCAAACCATCTTGTTATCTAAATTTGGATCATACCTAAATCCAGACTATTCCGAGATACCCTTGCCTAGAAAAATGAACTAAGACACCACCTACATTTAAATGAAGTACGCTGAATGCATACACTGACCAGATATACCACAAACTCCTAATTAGCTGAATTTAATTACAATAATTTATTATCTTAAGATAATATGAACATATTCACACATTGTTCTTGTAATTAAATAGTGTAAATGACTGAAGTTAAGCATGGCCAGAAGACCGTTACCTCGGCGCTGAAAAAAGATTGTATTCAGATGAATAAAAATGTTTACCCCCCACCAAAAAAACAACAACTGAAAAGGAAGAAAGAACTATGGCAAACATACCTGTACACCTCAGCCCACTGAAGCCAATCTGGCACACACAGGATGGCTCTTCTTTTCCTGACGTAAACTGGCATATACCGGAATTTTTGCAGAACCTTTCTTTGCGGAACCTCTCAGCAGTGCATATATCTGTAGCAACAAATGGATACTCTTTAATTTATAATTTATCATTACAACAAAACCCTACACCAAGCATCCCACAATGTAGCAACATGGATATCTTTTTTAATTATTGGTTTTTGACTCAACCAGGGCTCGAACCCTGGGGCTCTAATTCCATAGCGATATAGCGAATGGTAGACAGGAAGTGTGAACACTTATTTGTCTCTCTTTTTTTTGTTGGTACATTAGTTGTCCCAAGCAGGGGAAATCCCAGTCACAGACGACTAGTCTTCCCCACTCCACTACTGGTCGATAGAAAGCCTGAGCCTACACTTTTACTGACCCAAGGGATTTTTAACCTCCCACACCACATAGACATGGTATGAGAGCAACCGGCCTTTGATGATGCTGTAAGTTATACACAGTGGTGGAAATCCAAATTGGCAGAGCTGGGGGCACGGGGAATCGAACCGCTGACCCTCAGATTAGGAGTCTGACCTAGAAAAAAGTCAGACACTCTAACCACTCCGCCACAGAGAACACCACTGACCTACCAAAATGGAATGCGGGAACTCAACTCATTCTGGCTCTGTAGTAAAATATTGATGTGTCCTACTTTTGGGAGGAGTGGGAAGGGTGGGGGGGGGGGGGTCTGGAAAAGTAGTACTCTTTGTACTATCTTGAAAATGTTGATAACTTTGGACGGCCCCTGACAGTGTACCCTGGCCCATAAAGAAATACAGTAGTAGGGAGGGTGGGTGGAAAAGTGTGTGCACCGCCGGTTCACTGAGAAGTAAATGAAGAGAGTGTAGCGAGCTGTGACCAGGGCCCTTAGACATGTGAATATATGGAATTCAATGCTATCTCAAGGCTTTTAAAGGCTGTTTTTGACACTATTTTCATTTGGATTTCAGGAAAAACAACAACGGTGAATGGCAATTTCAGACTAATTTAAATGGAGACAGTGGGGACAGCTTAATGGAATCCTAATTCAAGACTAATTATTCAAAATAGGTTAAATTCAAGGCTTTTCAAGGCCTTGAAATGGCGCGAATGAAGTTTCAAGACTTTTTGAGACTATCCAGGCCCCGTAAGGACCCTGTATGGCTGATGGGTGGCCAAACTTAGGTGGGTGGGCAGATAAAGCTGTGAGACACTCACCGACACAGTCCTGCCTGGACTTGGAGTTGAACTGCTCTGTGAAGTAGTGCCGGGGACACGGCGTGCAGCTGTGCAGGGTGAACTCGGACATGCTGTACGTGTCCTTTGGACAGAAGACGCACTGACCCTGCATGTTCACCTCAAACTTGGCATAGGTGCCGGCCGGACACACCCCTGGAGCAGACAGGTGTGCGGTTAGTGAAACATTGGGGTGTACAGTTAGCAGTGTACAGCACAGATGTACATTTTGTGACACATCGGGGTGTACATTGTACAGTATACAGCACAGGCGTACAGTTAGCCGTACATCAGGGTTACAGTTAGCGGTACATCAGTGGAGTACAGCACAGGTGTTCAGTGAGCAGTATATCAGTGGTGTACAGTCAGCAGTGTACAACACAGGTGTACAGTTAATGGCACATTGGGGTGTATAGCTAGCGGTGTACAGCACAGATGTACAGTTAGTGTACATCAGTGGTGTACAGTTAGCAGGATACAACACAGGTGTGTAGGTAGCAGTACATCAGTGGTGTACAACACAGGTGTACAGTTAGCAGTACAGTAGATATACAATTACCAGTACAGTACATAATACAGTTATCAATACACCACAGGTTAAAAGTACAACACAGGTGTACAGTAGCAGTACAACACAGGTTTACAGTAGCAGTACAACACAGGTGTACAGTTAGCAGTACAACACAGGTGTATGGTTAGCAGTACAACACAGGTGTACGGTTAGCAGTACAACACAGGTGTACAGTTAGCAGTACAACACAGGTGTACGGTTAGCAGTACACCACAGGTGTACGGTTAGCAGTACAACACAGGTGTACAGTTAGCAGTACATCACAGGTGTACAGTTAGCAGTACCACACAGGTGTACAGTTAGCATTACAACACAGGTGTACATTTAGTACGGCATCACAGGTGTACAGTTAGCAGTGCAACACAGGTGTACAGTTAGCAGTGCAGAATTACAACATTGAAATGATGATAATAATGTATTATACATGGTTAGAATACAGGTTAGCTAACAATATAACATTCCTCAATGTCTTTTGAATGATTAAGAGATAACTTTTGTGCCGTCTTTTGTGGGTTTTTTAAAAACTGCAATAACATGATAACTAACTTCACAATTGCTATAGTGTAAACAGCATTGGCAGCAGTGTTGGTTCGATGGTCCCTATAGTCTCGGCAGTATGTTCCCATTTGTTTTAAAAATCTTTAAAACAATGAAGGAAATGAAAATAAGTTTGTTAATACTTAATGCATGTTTAATAAACTTCTGACATGCATTACAATACTTTGGTAATGAAAAAAAAGAAAAGAAAGTGTGACAGTTACTTGATAGTGTGATAGTTATTTTGTTAGTTATTTTACATCCTAGAAAACATCGAAGGTCATATAAGGACGGGTACCGACTTTCAACAGTGCACTCTCATGACAACTTAATAGGGCTGCCCCACTGGGAGACCAGGCCACAGGCCACAGGCACCATGACCCGATATCCCACACCGTCACATTATCCTGATACTGCACTAATCAGTCCTTGCCCTATCCTATTAATTAATAAGTGCCAGGCTAGGCATTAATAGGTAGCCGACAAGTATCAATTTTGTACGTCAATGGTTTGACTCAGCTGTGATTCTAACTCTCGACTTTTGACATGGGAAGCCTGCGCTCTTACCAATTCAGCCACAGCGTCCGGTATATTTAATAACTGAATGCGCTTCTCAGATAAACATGGCTAAAGGTACTCACTTATGCAGGCCTCTGGGTACAAGGCGCCAACCTTGAGGGTGCTGTATCCAGTGTCGCAGGCACTACACTTTCCTCTGCCTGAGGAGGCTTTGTAGAAGCCCTTCGCACATCGTCTACACAAGCTGATGCCGTCACCCTCCTCCCCTGGCAGACAAGTGTCTGGATAGAAGAGCCACACAATCAGTCATTGGCTTTGAACAACAGTAAAACATTCTATTAAATTGATTTAGCATCCCTTTTTATGCAGTAACAGATGCATAAGCGCACCAGTATCTAAGGCCACGGAATATCGAGATGTTTGGTAACATGGTGACATTGTAAGTAGAATGAAGATGGAGGCGAGGGAAAAAACAACAAACCTAGACAAACTGACAAAAGAAAAAAAGAAAAAGAGAAAAGAAAAAAGAAAGGGGAAAAAAAGAACTCACCAAGTGCCCCAACGGTCAAAGAACTTGGATCAACTGGGAAACCAGCAAACTGTGATCCGGCCATTTCATTCTTCAGGAGGTCCTGTGTCATCAATACATCAGTCTCCGCGAATTGTGCACGCAGCGTTACCTCTATGCTACCAGACCTGCAACCGAAAGGGTACCATTACATTTTTTTTTTTTTTAAATGATGGTTTATATATCCTGTCCATAACATATAAGTTCACGATAGAACTTGTTTTCAACTCTAAACAGCTTTAGTCATTAGTTTGTGGTTATAATAATAATATATATATTTCCACATGATCAGTGTACGTATACGTTGATATTTATATCAGTAATGGTTCACGTTGATTGTCTTGAATGACTTGTTAGTAATATTTTTTATTTTTTTTATTTTTTTATTTTTTGCTCCATTAGTTGTGTCGTGGGGGTGATGAAAATGGGAAATACTGCGCCTAGAGCGGGACTCGAACCCACATCTCTTTGCATTCCGGGCCAGTGTGCTAACCATTACACCACCTAGGCTCCCTGATATCAATACACTCCCCACGCCTACCTGTCTATGTGGTTACTTGCCTGAGAGGTCAGTGCAGACTACTACACTCGTCCCCCTGGAATTGTAAGTATTGTAATGCTTACAATTACATACATACAGGCAATGCACTAACACATACATACACAGGGTAGGTTCAACAACCATACAGCGCAAAGCTTGTACAGGATCCTGATCACGGCAACCAGTGTCGTGGGGGTGATGAAAATGGGAAATACTGCGCCTAGAGCGGGACTCGAACCCACATCTCTTTGCATTCCGGGCCAGTGTGCTAACCATTACACCACCTAGGCTCCCTGATATCAATACACTCCCCACGCCTAACTGTCTATGTGGTTACTTGCCTGAGAGGTCAGTGCAGACTACTACAGTTGTTTAAGCAGGGGAAATTTCAATCCTGGACGATTGGTCTTCCTCATTCCACTGCTCCTTGCCCTATCCTAATAATGCCGAGCGCCTGGCTAGGAAGCGACAAGTATCAATTTTTAAGTCATTGGTTTGACTCGACCGGGACTCGAACCCACGACCTACCAAACAAGAGAGACGGATGCTCTAACTCATTCGGCCATCCCATTTAAAAGTGGATTTATCTCAGAGCCACCTAGGAGCTTCCTGGTCCACAATTACCATTCTTGATGACAACATACCAAAACTATAATGGCTATGTTCTCCAGTGCATTGGTTACTGGGGAAGATCATTTTGTTTTATGTATATGTTTTTTGTATGCTTCAATAGATATTATGTTTCTGGTTGTGCTCGGTTGTTCATTCCACTGCACTACTGTAGTTCTGAAGGTATTGTAGTAGTCTGTAGTTCTTAGGCAAGGAGCCACATAGACAGGTAGGCATGGATAGGGTGATTGCATCAGGGAGTCTAGGTGGTGTAGCGGTTAGCACACAAGCCCTGGAATGGTAAGAAGTGTGGGTTTGAATCCCGCTCTAGGTGAAATATTTCCCATTTTCATCACCCTAATGACACTGGTGCCATGACCTGGATCCTGTACAAGTTAATTGCTGTATGGTTGTTGAACCTACCCTGTGTATTGTGCATTGTCTGTATGTCATTGTAAGCATGAAACAAATTATGGATGCAAACCATTTAAAAGACTTACAATTCCAGCGGGATGAGTGCAATAGTCTGCACTGACTTCTCCGGCAAGGAGCCGCATAGACAGGTAAGTATGGGTAGGGGGATTGCATCAGGGACCCTAGGTAGAGGAATGGTTAGCACACTAGCCCCGGAATGATTAAAAATGGTGGGTTCGAAACCTGCTCAAGCCGCCATATCACACATTCAAAACCCCGTGGAAAATTTGGCTAATTATTCATTACTTCAAGATCTACTTACTTCGTTTCAATTTCTAGGCCCGAATAGGTGAAATTGATCAGCAGAAGGTCCACCTGAAATAAAAAGGCACACATTAGTTATATAATACCAAGCACAGGAAAACATATATCTAATACCAAATATATATGAAGAGTCCAGGCGCAAAACCCCATAAACGCCGATCCAAAAATTGAGATAAACATTGGAATCAAACATTCAACAAGTTAATCTTAGTAGCTGGAAAAAGAAATTGATCAGGACCGGGTGATTTTTCAGGCACGGGCGGGAACGATGACCAACATGTTTTTATATTATTTGGCTTTAGGTAAACAGCGGTGATCTATTTAAACAAAGTGGTGACGTACCGCTTTAATTAAAGCAGCTCGGACCTCGCCATCTTTACTTGCTTCAAACGTTTTCTTGATAGTAAATTTGATAACGGAGGCAATCTGCTCTGTAGGGGTAAGATAAGCAAGGTGTGCATTGATATTAAACAGTCAAGATCGAGATAAGAAAGGTATGTATTGAGATTAAACTCTGTCAATATTGAGATAAGAAAGGTATGTATTGAGATTAAGCTCTGTCAAGATTGAGATAGGAAAGGTGTGCATTGATATTAAACAGTCAAGATTGAGAAAAGAAAGGTATGTATTGAGATTAAGCTCTGTCAATATTGAGATAAGAAAGGTATGTATTGAGAGATTACACTCTGTCAAGACTGAGATAAGACATGTGTGTATTGAGATTAGACTGCCAATATTAAGAGAATAAAGTTGTGTATTGAGCTTAACCTGTCAATATTAAGATAACATTTTGCGTATTTCTATCACTCTATATGTATACATCTACACATGAACACACGTCAATAAATTATATAGAAACTTCGTTAATTTGGATGAATTCAACTGTACAGAATAACTTACTTGTACATCTGCCATGCTGATCCTTGAAGAGATCGCCCAGACAGTTGCATGTGTATGATCCGAATGGTTGGTTCTCGCACTCCTGATTTTGTCCACACACCAGTGTATTCGCAATACACTCATTGATATCTATTAAATAGACAGATAAAGAGATTTCAGATTTCTGTTTGCTACATATGCAATGTTGACAATAGGCCAAATACTACATTTTTACAAAGAAAGCAGGTTGTGTGAGGAATAGAATAAGGTATGTGCATACACCAGTAGGAAAACACTTGGAGGTAGCAGAGGGGGCAACAACTATCTCCACTCAAAATGATTCATCAATTGGGGCGTAGCTACATTGTCGCATTGTAAGCACATGCAAACAATTTCTCTCAGCATCATAATTTTCTCATACTAAGTCTTGTATAATATGTGCTATTTATTTTGTGCTTACAATTGATTAATTTCCTATTAGCACGTGCGAATAATTTTGTGCTTACAATTTTTTTAAATTTCTGGCTATGTGCCTTGATCAGTCAACAACAATCAATGCATGCAGAACTGATATATACCAATCAAGGAAGGGGTGTAAAGGTAACTTTGAAAGTTTGTAAAGTTTATAATTTCAATGTTTGTAAGGAGAACAGCAGCTATACAAGACATGTGCAATGTCCAATATCATGTTGGAAACACAGGTTTGTATCTGATCACTGAAGTTAAGCAACATTGAGCTGCATCACTTCTTGGATGGGTGACCACCTGGGAAATACAAGGTGCGATAGACATCCTGATATATGCTTTCTAGCCTACTAAATTAGTAATGGATAAGTAATAGTTGAGCCTCGTCACTTCTTGGATGGGTGATCACCTGGGAATATCATATACATCCTCATACAGGCTTATAACCTTCAAACTCAGTAGTGGATAAGTGACCTACATCATTATACAGGTCTATATCCTGCCAAATCAGTAGTGGCTAAGTAAAATACATCCTTGTAGTCTCCCAATGAGTAATATACATCCTGATACAGGTTTATAGCCTCCCAAATCAGTAGTGGCTAAGTAATATACATAATATTAAGGATATATTTTAATAGAAGGTTTCAAATGTGCAAAAAGCACGCGTTTGAATTCCTACTCTGCTTATTGCAAATTGAGTTCCTTTAAAATGGTGTGTTAAATTCCTTATTAAATTGTTGTGGGGGATGATGAAAATGGGAAATATTGCGCAGAGCAGGATTCCAACCCACACCTCCTGCATTCAGGGTTAGTATGCTAACCATTACACCACCTAGGCTCCCTGATGTCATCACCTTATCTATCCAAGCTCACCTGTCTATGCGTTACACCACCTAGGCTCCCTGATGTCATCACCTTATCTATCCAAGCTCACCTGTCTATGCGTTACACCACCTAGGCTCCCTGATGTCATCACCTTATCTATCCAAGCTCACCTGCCTATGCGTTACACCACCTAGGATCCCTGATGTCATCACATCCATGCTCAGTAGTCTATGTGGTTCCTTGCCTGAGAGGTCAGTGCAGACTACTACACTAACCATTACACCACCTAGGATCCCTGATGTCATCACATCCATGCTCAGTAGTCTATGTGGTTCCTTGCCTGAGAGGTCAGTGCAGACTACTACACTAACCATGACACCACCTAGGATCCCTGATGTCATCACATCCATGCTCACTATTCTATGTGGTTCCTTGCCTGAGAGGTCAGCGCAGACTACTACACTAACCATGACACCACCTAGGATCCCTGATGTCATCACATCCATGCTCACTAGTCTATGTGGTTTCTTGCCTGAGAGGTCAGTGCAGACTACTACACTAACCATGACACCACCTAGGATCCCTGATGTCATCACATCCATGCTCACTATTCTATGTGGTTCCTTGCCTGAGAGGTCAGCGCAGACTACTACACGAACTATTACACCACCTAGGCACCCTGATGTCATCACCATCCATGCTCACCTGTCTATGTGGCTCCTTGCCTGAGAGGTCAGTGCAGACTACTACACTAAACAGTACACCACCCAGGCTCCCTGATGTCATCACCATCCATGCTCACTTGACTATGTGGCTCCTTGCCTGAGAGGTCAGTGCAGAATATTACAATAACCATCTTACCTGTGCAGTTATGCTCAGATGGCAGTGTCCAGATGGAGGTGTGGTTCTGGTACAAGCACGGGACATCTATTCGATTCAAATGTTGACTGATGTGGAATCCTTTGTTGCAGTAAAATGGGACCTTCTCACCCGGCAGAAAGATATGCGTCGGATCCTCCAACTTAGGTTTTGCATTAGGCAGCGCCAGCAGGGATGGGCAGGATATATCTGTGCGTTTAAAGAATCATGATTTATAATAACTTTTTATACATATAATATACACTCAGTTTAGTGTAGTAATAGTAGGCACGGGTGGGTAGGATATATATCTGTGCATATAAATAATCTTGATTAATAATAACTTGTTATGCATGTTTTTATACCAAGGGGAAGAAAACAAGGTGGACAAAGGAAGAGGTGCGAAGACAACATCAGGGAATGGACAGGGCTGGAGTTTGGCAAGTCCCAGAGGGCAGTGGAGAACAGGGGACATCGGAGAAAACTGGTTGCAAAATCATCTGTGGTGCCCCCAATGACCCTCACATTTATTGGATTGATGATGATGATGATGATGGTGGTGATGATGATGGCATTATATAATGCATTGAAAATAATTATATGGAATTGATAAATATATAAGGAGAAATGCTAAGAAATAATGTAATTGCCACAACCCCCCTCTCTTAACATGCCACATATAACCCTTTCTAAAACCATGCCCAATACTGGAGCTGAACCCCGAATAATGACCATGTAGGGTGGCGGTGTTGCGGATTCCGAGGGACACCAGTTTCACAGGGACACATCGCTCCTGCACACGCGTCAAACTCGAACAGCATCGTCACTAACCTTATAAATTTAATATAATGTTTTTGCTAAACATGTTTTCTATATGTGTACCAAGCGATTTGTTTGTAGCTGGTGTCATTTTAGAGATATTTCACTTTTTCTGTATTGTCTGTATGAAGACTGCTCACGGCCATTGACAATGCCTTGAGTTTGACGGTACGCGCAGTGCAAAACGTTAGTTTTATTCAAAATTAATAGAATTCAAGAACCCTAACCTTATAAATTTAATATAATGTTTTTGGTAAAGATGTTTTCTATATGTGTACCAAGCGATTTATTTCTAGATGGTGTAATTTGGGAGATATTTGACTTTTTCTGTATGAAGATTTGCTCACGGCCGTTAACAATGCATTTGAATGGAAGTGTCCCTGTGAAACTGGTGTCCCTCGGAATCCGCAACACCGGCATACCGTCCCAAAATAACACTAACTCTCGAGTGATCTTATTCACCTCAGCAACAGTCGCCAACACTAAACAAACCCCTTCTTACTCCCCTGTTCCTCTCCTTTCATTACCCTTCAAAGTGTCCTTAGCTCAATTCTCCTTATTTAGAACTGCATCAAATCAGTAGGCAAGACAACAACAGCATTACAAGTCCAATTTATTGACTCATTAATTATAAGGCTGGCACCCATATCCTTTCATTGCTACACCATTTATTAGTACTTATATATCAGAAGTGCAACTGGTTATATTGATTGTTTGCTTGTTTGTTGTTTTACGTCCTAGCAACATCGAAGGTCATATCAGGACGGGTACCGACTTGTGACAGTGCGCACTCATGCCGACTTTATAGTACTGCCCCTCTGGGACACCAGGCCGCCAGCACTATGACCTGATATCCCAGTCACCCATCCTGATATGACCGTAGATGTTGCTAGGATGTAACACAACAACAAACAAACAAACAGATATCCCACTCAGCCATATTATCGTGACACTAAGCCAACTAGTCCTTTCCCTGTGCTAATCATGCTGAGCGTCTGGCCAGGTAGCGACAAGTATCAATATTTAAGTCATTGGTTTGACTCGACCAGGGTTCGAACCCATGAACCCATGGGTTCGGATCCCCCGATCTCCCAAAACAGGAGACGGACGCTCAACTCATTCGGCGATCCCGTCTGGTCGGTTATATCATTATGGTTATATTGAACTATGACAAAGACTTTAAACATATATATATATACATATACACTTGAAATGATTACCTTCACAAAAAACGCCATTCCCAGAAAAGCCGTTATTACAGGAACAGTAGAATGCACCTTCAGTGTTCATGCATGTTGCATTCAAACTACAGTTGTCACTTCCGAATGAACATTCATTTACATCTGAAAATAAATATATTTATGTACATCATATATTATTTGCATACGTGGTATAAAAGTAGTGTGTAACAGTATTTTCATTACGGCTGGAAACCCAGTACATCAGTGCTGACATGTTATTCAAAGGAATACCATAACTTGACAAACAACCACAATGACTTCATAGTAGCCATGATAAGAACTCATCCTACCCTTGCAGTAACCGGTGTCCTTCATTTCCCACGTTGTCCCTTCTTTTTGCAAGATGCACGTTACATTGATTCTATTCACTTCCGGCCTGATATGGAAGCCTCTGTTGCAGTAAAATGAGATCGTCTCACCCGGCAGCAAGGAGTGCATAGGATTCTCCAATCTAGGTTGCGCATTTGTCAGTTTCGGCAGGGATGGGCAGAATAGAGCTGTGTGTATAAAGAATCACGATTAATAACTTATTACACATACAGCATGCACTTTGATTGGTGACGGGGGTGCAGCCAGAAATAACAAAATTGCAGGGATAAAATGTCCAGTACGTGTTCACAGGGGGGAAACAAATTTTAAGCACAAAATAGAAATTGCATGTTATACAAGATTTAGCGTGGAGAAAATATGAAGCGGAGAGAAATTGTTCACATGTGCTTCTAAGAGTGTGACAATGTAGAGCTACGCCCCTGGGTGAGATTACTCAGATCATGTACTATGGTTAGTAGCGGATCGTGGGTTGAACTGGCTAGATTCAGGACCCAGTATGGTTGTATGATTAGCATTGCAGCTCGACTGGTAGCAGTTATCACCATACCGTCCTGATATGACCCTCCATGTTGCCAGGACGTCATCATCATCATCATCATGCTGTCGGTCGCGATGCGACAAAGACTGCTTTCATTACTTGACTGCCGCTCTCCATTTAGCTCTCTGCTGTGAGAGTTGCGTCCATGAGTCGGTCTTAATGTCTCTCAGCTTCAGGTTTCTCTTGATGGTATCCTTGAACCAGAGACGAGGGCGCCCTCTCTTTCTGTAACCAGAAGACAGTTGAGAGGATCTGCTTTGGTAGTCTGTCTGATGACATCCTCATGAGGTGTCCAGTCCACCAGAGATTCTTTTTGATCAGAAGATCTTCCATAGATGGCAGCCCCGTCCATTCAAGTATTTCCTTATTTGTCACTTTGTCCTTCCAGGTTACCCTCATGATTGAATGCAGATGTCGCATCATGAAGGTATGCAGCTTTTTCAACTGTCGTCTGTACACTGTCCAGGCCTCGGCTCCATATAGTAGGGTGGATAGCACGATTGCACGGTAGATCTTGCCTTTGACCCGAATGGACACATGGTGGTTGTTCCAGAGTCTCCGGCGTAGTCGGCCGAAAGATGCGCTAGCCTTGGACATCCTCCTCTGTATTTCAGCATCAATGCCTCCATCACTTGATATAGTGCGTCCGAGGTAGGTGAATTCCGGAACAGAGTTCAGCTTGTTTCCGTCAACCATGATCTCCTCCTATCGGATTCTTGTAGAGTTGGGTTGGTACAGCGCCTCCGTCTTCTTGATGTTAATCTTCAGGCCGAACTTCTTCGATGCATCGGAGAAAGCATCCACTATTTTCTGGATCTCTTCAGCAGAGTGGGCAACCAGTGCACTGTCATCTGCGAAAAACTCCAATAACCAAACAAACAGACGGCACCATTACTATGGCATCAGAGGATAATTGGATTGGTTGGTTGGTTGTGGGAGCCTTACATCCTGGCAACATCTATGATCCAAGGTCATATCAGGACGTATTGGTAGACCATGGGATCGTGGGTTCGGACCCTGGTCGAGTCAAACCAATCACTTAAAAATGTATACTTGTCGCTTCCTAGCCAGGCGCTCAGCATTATTAGGATAGGGCAAGAACCGGTTGGCTCAGTGTCAGGATAATGTGACTGAGTAGGATATCAGGTCAAGGTGCTGGTGGCCTGGTCTCCCAGTGGGGCAGCACTATAAAGTCGCAATGAGTGCGCACTGTCACAAGTTGGTACCCGTCCTGATATGACCTTAGATGTTGTTAGGACGCAAAACAACAACAAACAAACAAATCATATCAGGATGGGTACCAACTGGTGACAGTGCGAACTCATGGCGACTTTGTAGTGTTGCCCCACTGGGAAATCAGGCCACTGACACCATGACCCGATATCCCACTCAGTCACATTACCCTGACACTGAGCTAACCAGTACTCCTTGCCTTATCGTATTAATGCCGAGCGCCAGGCTTGGAAGCGACAATTACCCATTTTAAAGTCATCGGTTTGACTTGACCTGGAACCGAACTCCCGACCTTCCGCACCCGAGGCCCGCGCGCTACCGATTCGGCCACCGCGCCAGGTGAGGCTAATTGGAAATCTCATACAAAAATATACAAGTGGTATATAGTAGCACGCTGAAAAAGGTACACAGTAATAACAGTAAATATTTGGATTTGTGTTTGTTATTTATATCTAAATATACATAATGTAACATAAAATATACAGATGTAAGATATATGGGATTATATATATATAGTAAAACCTCTCTAAATCGACGGACCTTGGGACCGACTCTAAATGGTCCATTTAGGGAGGTGGTTGGCTTAGGGAGTTTTTTAATTCGTCACAATGGTATTGTAATTTGTATGGGCAATACACGATATTCACACGCATGCGTTGTGGCAACGGTCCCACAACCATAGTGTTTGTCGTCGCTGTCAGATGTTGTATACGTTGTGAATATCGTGTATTAATAGTGACTTGACTAGTTTGGTACCTCCTAAATTTTCAAAAGGGTCCAAACATGAACATTTTATTTTTCTTGGAAGCTCCAATGACCCAAAAGCAATATACTTTTGGAATTTTCAAAATTTCCCCAAATCTGACTGACATACGTGCGTCTGAAAGTTAGTAATTTCCATAGCTTTTGTATGGGCTGTGGCAACGGTCCTACAACCGTACTGGTTGTCGTCGCCATCAGATGTCACATGCATTGTGAATATTGTGTATTGTTAATGTTAGGGACCCGAATAATGCAATTGATAGAGGGGAGTGGTCAATCTGTGGAGGTAGTCGGTTAGAAAGGTTTTACTGTATATTATATATACACACACACACATCCACACACACATCCACACACACACACACACATATATATAGGTGGGTGGAACGTTTTCTTCCAATGAGAATTATTATCTATTTAATTGCTGCATGTGTGTACTTTGCTGGAGTCCAGCTTGCGTGATTACTGCAGGTGGCACCATCAGCCTGATCACATGGTACATAGCTACCCAAACTGCCAGCTGCACCTACAATTTTAACTTTTAGATTTTGCATGTTAAGCGTAACATGGGTAATTCTCATAAGGCAAAGCACTGACACCACCTGTGGCGCCTCCTGTCGCATTACGAGAACACAACCGTCCATACTGATCCTACCCGGTCAGTGGCGGCTGAAATATGGTGGCACCACCCAGCGGGGACTGCCCGAATCAAACTTGACACAGACTCAGTAATCTGATTATTTCCCGCAAATGCCAACCGTCACGTGACCATCGCGTCCCCGCTAGCCTAAAAGAGCTCACTGAACCCGCAGCACCCGAACGATCAGCACCACACCGAGCATCGACCCACCCACCCACACCCACTAGAACATGCAGTAGCGGTAGGGTTGAGGGTTCGGGTCCAGTGCACCTCGCCTGGAATTGATCCGGGCGGGGAGAGGGTGCACAGGCGGGGGGGAAAGAACATCTGGTGATGGGGAAAGGGTGGGATGGGAGGTCTGGGACCTCCTGACGAGAACACTGAAAAACTCCGAACATTGAACACTCCGAGCCACTTACCACTAATACCGAAACTTAATGCAATAGAAGAAATAAAATAAAACTCCACACTATAACGCTCGGTCTCCCGTCTCGTGAATTATTGTACCGGTAACTCAAATGAAATGTGATTACCTTCACAAAAAACACCGTTTCCATCATACCCGTTATTACAGGAACAGTTGAACGCTCCTTCAGTGTTCATGCAAGTTGCAGCCGAACTACAGTTGTCCCTTTGTAGTGAACACTCATTTATATCTGAAAAAAAAAAAGATTCATATATGTATTATATTATTTGTATATTTAGAAATATTAGCCCAATTCAAATTAGTGAGATTGTGAAATGACTCCGCATTCTTGATTATGTGGTAGTTATATGTATTTGCATAGTACATTATACAGTACTAAAATATTATATATTTTGAAATCCAGTGAGGCAATGACTTGCCCGGGCGGCTTGGTGAGAAAAGCGCCCGGTGGTGGCGCTAGTAGCAGGCAACCGGGGCAACTTAGGGCAAGTCAATGATTGGACAATAATAATATATTGAAGAATAATTAATAATAATAATATACTCCGCCTATTTATACATGCATAATAAATTATACGTACTATATATATATATACATGCAATTGAAATGAAGGACAATTACCTTCACACAAAAAACCATTCCCTGCAAAGCCATTATTACAAGAACATTTGAACGCTCCTTCAGTGTTCATGCATGTTGCATTGGAACTACAGTTGTCACTTCCTAGTGAACACTCATTTACATCTGAAAATAAATAAATTCATATACATATATTAATTAAATACACAGAAATATTAGGTGAAGTCAGATTTGTGTCTGAGATTGTTCAATGATTTTGCAATCTTTCATATGTGGTAGTTATTTGTTTTCACATCGTACATTAAACAGAAAAATGTAATATCAATTAATAATATATATATTAATTATGTACACAGACATATTAGCTGAAGTCAAATTTCTGTATGACATTGTGAAATGATTTTGCATTCTTGATTATGTTGTAGTTATTTGTATTTGCATAGTACATTATACAGTACTAAAATATTATATATATATATATATATATATATATATATAACCATTCGGCTATTTCGCCCTCCGCCTAAGGCAAGCCTAAGTGTTATTTTCTATAATAATTTCTGGGTGAATTTCCTGGGCCTGCCATGGGCCGCCGCCGCCTCTCGTCCTGCCGCAGGTTGACCGCCTTCGTCGGTGTGCTCCACGGGCAAAGGGCGGACAGCCAGTGTCATAAAGCTACGGATCGACCCTCTCCCCGCATCTTATAAAATGCATTTAACTATTCCCTTGATCCTCTGGCTCTCCTCCCCGCCTTTGTAGTTAGTGTGTTGTGTGTGCTACTTGCAATAAGTCTAAATCCAAAATCAGACACCCAATATTTAGTGTCACCGCTGTCACTAGTAAGGGACCGACTAGATAGTAATTTGTTTAATATTGCAATTTGTACCTTTATTCGGAAGGTGGTTACGGTGTTGGGTTGATCGGCTGCTTAAGGCCTGCCAGGCAGCAGGCCCTTAATTACATATAGAATAATCGAATATCAATATCAAGTTGACCATAGTGGTTAATATACTTAAGGACTGGAGAATAGTAAAAGACGCAAGGAACGTCCCAATCACTTTTAAGAGCTCACAACTTTATTCATGTTCCTACTGGTACAATCCAGGTTATTGAATCACAATCGATACTAATAAATACATCTCCTCTCAGTTTATTAAGTTAGAATAATTCAGAATTCCGACAATTAAAGCCAAAATTTTGTCTAAAGCATCAGAGCGTGCAAAAACATGTCCGATGGGTCTGGGCCCGAATGCCCGACCTTACACCATTGCTCGGAAAGTCGCAATCTGTGTCTCCTAGCAATGCGTTAGCGCAGTGAACCCTGCCCCGTCTTGGCGAGCAGCCAGCATTCCAAAATGCAGGTTGCTCGGCCCAAGCCCGCAAGGGTCACAGCTCGGGCATAGTCTCGCCCACTTCACATATATATATATACATATATATATATATATATATGTATATATATATATATAATTATATATATATATATAATCATAACTGTATATATATATATACATGCAATTGAAATGAAGGACGATTACCTTCATAAAAAACGACATTCCCTGCAAAGCCATTATTACAGGAACAGTTGAAGCCTCCTTCGGTGTTAATGCACATCTATCGTGAAATGACTTCACAATGTTGATAATGTGGTATTTATTTGTATTCACGTAGTACACAATCCAGTAAAACAAAACAAAAATATATCTATATTTATAATATATATGCAATTGAAATGAATACTGATTACCTTCACACAAAAAACCATTCCCTGCAAAGCCGTTATTACAGGAACAGTTGAATGCTCCTTCAGTGTTCATGCACATTGCATTCAAACTACAGTTGTTACTTCCGAGTGAACATTCATTTACATCTGAAAACAAATAAATTCATATACATATATTAATTAAATACACAGAAATATTTGCTGAAGTCAGATTTCTGCATGAGATTGTGAAACGATTTTTCCATCTTGCATATGTGGTAGTTATTTGTTTTCACATAGTTCATAGCACAGTAAAATATAATATATATTATTCAAATATATATATATATGCAATTGAAATGAAGGAGGATTACCTTCACAAAAAACACCATTCCCTGCATAGCCGTTATTACAAGAACAGTTGAAGGCTCCTTCAGTGTTCATGCACGTTGCATCCGAACTACAGTTGTTACTTCCTAGTGAACACTCATTTACATCTGAAAATAAATAAATAAATTCATATATATATATGCTGTATAAGCCATTATACGAGTATATGGCCGGAAGATTCCATCTGCTCCTCAGCCCCATCTTCTCCCTCAGTCATCTACTGGAGGAACCTATCTGCTCACCTAAACTTCCATCCTACTCACACTCAGATCCGTTGGGGAGCGCCACCCGTCTGTGCACGCACCACTGCCCCCCTCCCCCACCTACACTCACTGTACCGTCGGAGTTGTGTATATATGTGGTGTATAATGCGAGTATAAAAATATGAAGGGAATTGTTTCCTTATTATATTATATTATTATATTACTTGATACCATTGTTATTCTCCGTAAGACTCCTCACTTGACTGGTGGCACCTCCTGCGCTCACCCACACCCTCCACCTGGTGCCGACATTGTCAGTCGCACCGGAGGATATATAATTTATAACGAATTATCTCTGGCTTAGGGATCAAAATATGACAAAGCTATTTTTCAACTCTAACATACCCACAACATATGGACCTTCATAGGAACATGGATTCTGCTATTATTTGGAATGTTTTCACTTTTGGTTTCCACATCACACGTTAGTACCCAGTTTCGGGGAATGACCCATATACATTTTGGTTTTAGATATCCTTATAAGAGAAACAGGAATAATGAGACATTGAAACGAGAACTAAGTTCAACTCACCAACTGCCTTGACTATAAGAGAACTAGGATCAACGGGGTAACCAGCAAATGATGCTTCAGCCATTTCTTTCATCAGGAGACCCTGCGTCACAAAGATGTCCGTTTCTGCGAGTTGCATTTGCAATCTTACCAGAATACTACCAGGGCTGCAACCGAAAACAATTATAGAACATCATTCTTAACACCATTCTCAACCAGCATTAATTGTGTGCGATAATTCCAGGGTCCATACACATGTGAAGATATGGAATTCAAGGCTATTTCAATGCTGTTTTTGATGGGAATTCAAGATTATTTTCATTTGGATTTCATGAAAAAACAACAATGGCGAATGGCGATTTCGCATTAAAATAGATCAGTGGGGACAGTTTAATGGAATTCAAGGCTTTTCAAGATGAATAACCCAAAATAGGTTAAATTCAAGGCTTTTCAAGGCCTTGAAATGAGGCACATGAAGTTCAAGACTTTACAAGACTTTCCAGGCCCCGTACGGAACCTATAATCCCTTAACTTGACCCATGCTTACCTTGTTGTGATGCTTAGTCCTGCATGGGTGAAATAGCTCAAGACGCGATCAACCTGTAACAAAAAGGAATGTGATAATAGACTAGTTTGTCATTCCAGCAGCGCGGTGCATTGTGGGATGCGTCAAAGCAAAACAAAGCCATGCAAAGGACATGCCAGATGCTAATATACTGTGTGTAGCTATGAAATGTGCTGGTTTCAACTCATCTCAGCTCTTGTTTGAAACATAGAATACCAACTAAACATATAAATATAATAAATTAAGATGTTAATCTTTTATCCAGCATTGCATTTACACCAATCTAATCAGCATGTCTTATGCTATCTGCATTTAGATCTAGACAAATCTGGCTACTCAGACTAGTGTTAGAGCCATAGCCAGAGTCAGTTTGACTTATTCTATTCGTTTTTATATCCTATGGTTAATGACATGTAGAGCTAGAAAATGAGTAGGGTTAATCAGACATTGGTTATATATTTCTCTGAAACAAGTATCTATTGACACATTTAGCATTTTAATATTTAGAAGAAGAATTAATAATGCTGATGTGGATATCAGCCTCACAGTGACTGATTGTTTTGTGTGAAATTGTATGTTTCTTAGTTCAAAATGCTTAACTATGGCTAGTTTTGTCTTAAATATATTCATTATATCATTATATTGCATGTGTATATCCATGTTTATGCCAAATTGTTATGTATTTCTATTAATTTTGAATAAAATAGAAGTTTTGCCCTATGCCTATCTGCAAACTCAATGGCCGGACGCATTAGTTTTGCTCTAGACGCCGTTTTCAGCGCATGCGCAGTCGGAATGACGATCTCGTATATTAAATCTGCCATGCTAGCTTGACTGGATTGATCAAATACAGCTCCGCACACATATAGTCTCAACATACATGTGAAGAGTTCTTTTCCAAAACGTGATAAGCTCCGATAAAATAAAAAAGAGCTTACAATGCCAACGGCAAGCTCGTAGCTCATGCTTTGGAAAAGAACTCTTCATATATATATATATATATATATATATATATAGTTTAGTTATACGAATCTTACCTGGGTACAGATGATGGATAACTGTTGTTTTCCCGAGGTACAAGCCTCGGATAGTCGTGGGCCCTGGTAATTACAAGGTTTGGACTTAGTCCCTCCCATGTTACGAATGTAGGCCATGGCTGTTGTGTTATCTGTCAAAATTCTGACGTGATGTTTTGGTGTACGTACCAAACTGCGTAACCCTAAATAAACTGCTCTAAGTTCTAGAACATTAATGTGATCTGAAATTTCATCTTTGAGCCATCGGCCTCCTGTTGCCTGATGGTCCCTATGCGCCCCCCACCCCTCTAGTGACGCATCTGTCGTAACCACTGTGTTGGGTTCACCCATTCGAATTGGGTTTGGGGAAGAATGAATGTTCTCAAACCACCAATGAATATCTGCCAGGCCTTCTAGTGAAATAGTCATCTTTTGTTCAAAATTACCTTTGCGCACGCTAACGCTAAATTTGTATCTATCTCTAGCGATTTAATATGAGCTTTCCTGTATAGGATCGCGGGGGCATAAGCTATCATAATACCAATAAGAATAGCGACTTGTCTAATCTTTGGGCTAGTTATTTCTAATAACTGATTAGCCGTATCAATAAATTTACCTAACTTCTGGTCAGTTAGAGCTACTGTCATATTGTTTGTGTTTAATAAAAGAAAACCAACATTTTAATTCTCTTGTTGGCATGAGAACTGACTTCTTATCATGGATATAAAATCCTAATTTGGTGAATGTCTCACAAAGATCATTTACCGCTTCTTAACAATGTGCTTTTGACTGTGCCACAATAAATGAGCCGTCAATATATGGAAACATGACCTTTCCTTGCCATTAACGAAAAAATTGGTTTAGGCAATTTTGTAAAGAAGCGAGGGGCACAAGCTAAACCATTCGGCATACAGGTGAATTCATAAAGTTTGTCATTCCAAATAAATCGTAAGGATTTTCTATCCAATTTATGAATTGGAATCGTGTAGTAGGCATCTTTAAGATCCACACTAGCTAACCAGGAATTCTTTGTTATCAAATCTCTGGCTGTTTCGAGAGAAAACATTTTAAAATGTTTATATTCAACTAATTTGTTTAGGATTGTAAGATCCAGAATCATTCTGACATTATTCTAAGTCTCGAAGAAATGCTTGAAAGAAATTGGCCTCTTTCATGATTTACAGGTTCTATAATACCTTTATCACAAAATTCTTTCACCCGATTATCTAGTGCCTCCCTCTCGTTTGAATTAAATCGATAGGGAAAGGGAATAGTTTCCTGTACAGGTATTTGCGTGAATGAAATACGTATTCCTTCCACAATACTTAAAACTGTTAAATTATCAGTAATTAAGTTTGATTCCTCCACACAATTTTAAATATTGCCAGCATTAAAATTTCTTACGGGTATTTCCATGGCCATGTGAGTTTGCGTTGCAACCTCTACTTGTTCGGGGGAACGGCTTGCTGGGAGTAAACTCCCTCTTGAATGAACGGTTCCCGTCGTTCCAGCTGTATGGCTGGCGCCATCCCTGGCCTCTGGGTTGGAAGCCGTAGGTCGGGCCGGACCGTCCGCCTCTGGTGGTCCGACGGTTTCGAAAATCCGTTGTGGTTTTCCGAAAATGGGAATTCCCATCCGGAGCCTTTTTTTTGGCATCCATGTGCTTTCCACATTTAGTGCCTGTCTCCACCTCTTTGAAGAGGTACTGGAGCTGTCCGCCAAACATTTTGATCTTGTCCAGTAGCTTGCCTTTCACTGGCCTTGGTGGGAGGAAAAGAGTATACTCTTTCCCATCGTTATCCACGATCTTCTTGGATCTGGCAACTTCCTTGCCAGCCTCTGTACAGACGGCTTTGAAAACATTTTCAAACCGTCTGTACGTGAGGAAGTTACTCGCTGCTGTTAGCATTGCGATGCCTTTGTCCATTGTTCTGGCCAGAGATTTGAACTTGTTCTCAGGCTGCATATGATTGGCCACTGGCGCAATCGCTGTCAGGGCCCATAGGACCGCTTTATGTATGGTGTGAAGTACACCTTCAAACTTCTTCCTGACGTCATTAAGATGAACATCACGATCCATCTCTTTGACGACAGAATCAGGGATGCCCTTGATTCCTGTCAGCTGTTCTCCCAGCTTAGTGATCACCTCTGCGGGCTTAAAGGTGTTGAAGTGTCCCTTTATTGTTTCTCGCATCATCGTGGTCGTCAGGACTTTCTCTGCCTTTTCGACAGGGCACTTCTTCCTGACCTTTCCGCCGATCTTTGTGTAAAGGCCTGTCCGCTCAGTATCTGAGTCTGAGTCCGTGGACGAAGAGTTTGAAGATGAATCTGAGGACGAATCCTTCTTCTTCTTTTTGCTCTTCCTCTTTTTGGTCTTTTTGGTCTTCTTGACCACTTTCCTGGTTTTAGTGAACTCGTCGCCTGACGAGCTCACCGCTTTCTTAGCCTTCTTCTTTTTGGTGACCCGAGTCCGCCTCTAGGGATTGGTCATCTACCTCTGAGACATCCTCCCGTCTTCCTCCAGGGGATTCGGCCTTTTCCTTCCCCAAGGGTAAGTTGGGCGTAGATGTTGTAGCTTCATCTCCAACATGTTGTTCATGTGAGCCGCCCAGTCCGAGGGGACTACGGTCATGACCTCCACCTCGTTGTCCTTTTTCGGATCGGACATGATGTGGGCCCCGGCCTGAGGGGACGGAGGTACAGTCAACATCGGCGATGAGTCATAGTCATCAGCCGGGGGGCCTGCTGCAGCAGCAGGGACTGCCATCTTAATCCGCTTCGTAGCCATCGGAAGTCTGTAACAATCGAAAGAAAGTTACTATAAACCAACATTATTGACAAAATGTCACAACAGGTTATGTAAACCAAATAATTATGCATCTAGTGATGTTAGAGAATGTATTTAAACTGTCTCAACACAGGCGTTAATAAGCTAATGTGTAAAGTCTTGGTTAATGGTATCGAAACCAAAACGTAATGAGAGGTAGGGACCAGTGTATCGGTAGCCTCCCACACTCTCTGTTCCGTACACTTCTCCCCCCTGCGGCTACTGCGCCAGCAAGTTGGAGAAAATGCTATGACACTCGGAGGTACACCTAAAAAATGTGGGAATCCATAAAAGAAACCCAGGATTAATTCCCAATGCGAATCCACGCGGCTCTTAGAACAAAGGAAAAAATGGTCGCTTTGTTCTATCGATTTTTCACAAAAGTAAAACACCCATAAAAGTAACAAATAACATGTCACAGTAATAAAAACTGTGCCAAAAGATGCTATAAGATATCATAACCAAATTGCACATAATTTTTAACCAATACTTACAGTTATTATATCGTCGTAGATCAAAAACTGCCGGAGCAACTCAATGAACGTCCTCCGGTCGGGAGTCGATTATGCTAATTTGCTGGACCCGGATGTGCTTCCTTCTCCCTTGGCTATGAGTAGCCTGAGGCTTAGTACCAAGGTAAAATATATATATAAAGAGCTCTTCATATATGTTCACATACGAAGAGCTCCTTTACAAAACACGATCCGCGAAACAAGCCCTGGCATTTCAAACTCGCCTTACTACAATACTAGCAACTAAATGCCTTACTACAATACTAGCAACTAATGAAATTGACAAGTTATGATAGAAATGCACAAAATGGGTAAAATCAACTTGATCATGTCTCCTAAAATAGGAACACATTGGGCAAAGGCTATTCATAGAATCACTATTATGTAATTTTGTCATCACTTGTTGAATGCATGTGCAATGCTTACATATATGAAGAGTTCGGGTGCAAAACCATGTAAACGCCAATCCAAATCTGGACATTAACGGTGTGCATTTGTAGATGTTTAGTGTCAGGCAGAAGTAAGGCAGTGGACAGTTGGATGCACATGCATTTTGACGTATCAAATTCCTGGACTTTCCAGGACTTTTTTTTTTTTTTTTTTTTTTTGTGTGTGTGTGATGAATTTATTTAGCCTGCTCATAACGGATAAGTGTGTTAATACTTGTTTTCACCGCTGGGGAGAACTAGTCCAATTTGATTCAAAATCTTTGGGATTTAGTTTGAGTAATAATTAAGGACCTTTCAGAGCAAAATTCCAGGACGTTTTAAAGAAATGTATTAAATTAAAGTACCCCGAAACATGGCCTTATTCATATTCGATTTGTTATGTAAGATGTGAAGTGTAAATAAGCATGAAAAATAACAATGAATATGTTTAGTTCTAATATAAAAATCTGTATCTCTGTGGCGGAGTAGTTAGAGTGTCTGACTTTTTTCTAGGTCGGACTCCTAATCTGAAGGTCAGTGGTTCGATTCCCCGTGTCCCCACCTCTGCCAATTTGGATTTCCACTGATGTGTATAACTTACAGCGACATCAAAGGCCAGTTGCTCTCATACCATGTCTATGTGGTGTGGGAGGTTAAAAATCCCTTGGGTCGGTACAAGTGTAGGCTCGGGCTTTCTATCGACAAACTGTCTAATGGTGAAAACAAGCCTATTCAGGCTTATCCATGATAGGCAGTATAAATCTTTAACAAGAAGCAGAATAACGAATACAACAAAAATCACTTTAAATATAAAACATAGTTGATTAATAAATAAAGAAGATATGCACATAACACACCAGCTATTTATGATCTAAAAAAAAAATACAGGCATTACACAAATATAGTCGTGATTTTTCAATTTTTAAGGAATCTCAAGGATCTTTAGACAAATTCCACACCTTTCCAAGCCTGGAATCCTGAAGATCAAATTCCAGGTTTTCAAGGACCCATATGAACCCTGACGGGAGGAGAGATAGGGTCCCGATGTTAGTGGCATTGGCAGGGGGTCAAGAAGCGGTGATGATGTCATCAAACAAGGCAGGTGCAAGGTGGTTTGAACCAACCTAGATAACAAATTCACCCCATACTTTCATTTCAATAGGGGTGAAAACCAACCCATTAGAAAAACTGGCAACAAATATTTACATGCTGGGTAAATGAAATGAGCAGATAAATTTATAATTTAAAAAGCACACTATATTTGTGATATACGTCTTCATATTTACACGCTATTTTTTAGTTGAATGAACTCTAAAAGTGAAATCGACGGCATTTGATCATCGCCATCATGTCTTTTTGCATTCTCCCCCATTCACCAACTCAGTGCCGATATATGCAGCCATCTGATACTGGAACCAGGAATTCCACTTCCTGTTCCATACTAAAGTAGTTTTCGCCAGTATTTAGACTACGTTGTCGTTCACCCCTACTGTAAGTACGGGGTTGAATCTTTTATCTAGAACCCTGGTCGAGTCAAACCAATGACTTAAAAATGTATACTTGTTGCTTCCAAGCCAGGCGCTCGACATTATTAGGATAGGGCAAGGAGCAGTGGAATGAGGAAGATCAATTTTCCGCGATTGAAATTTCCTCTGCTTAAACAACTAATTTACCAAAGAAAACCCAAGAAAACCCTGCAAGATGGTATGTACATACCGCTCTAAGCACATCAGACTTAACCTGACCATCTCGTTCTGCATCAAACTTGTTGGTGATAGTAAATCTGATGACAACAGCAGCCTGCTCTGTAAGGACAAACAAGACGGGCCAAGTTGGTTTTATCACGTAGAAACTGGGGAAATTCACAATAGTTTTGTTTGCTGTTGCTTTAGGTTCCAGCAAGATCTAAGGTCATATCAGACCAGGTACTGACTTGTCACAGTGCAGACTATATAGATACAGTCCTACCCGTCTTCAGCGACCGACCAGACGAGATGGCCGAATGAGTTAGAGCGTGCGGCTCCTGTGTTGGTAGACCATGGGATCGGGGGTTCGAACACTGGTCGAGTCAAACCAATGACTTAAAAATGTATGCTTCTTGCTTCCTAGCCAGGCGATCGGCATTAATAGGATAGGGCAAGGACTGGTTGGCTCAGTGTCAGGATAATGTGACTGAGTGGGATATCAGCTCATGGTGCTGGTGGCCTGGCCTCCCAGTGGGGCAGCACTATAAAGTCACCATGAGTGCGCACTGTCACAAGTCGGTACCCATCCTGATATGACCTTAGATGTTGCTAGGACGCAAAACAACAACAAACAAACAAACAAACTCTTCGGCGACCCCCGTAAACAGCGAACTCTATGAATGGACCATTTTTCTGTGTACAGAGTGTTGTTGTCTCATTTAACTGTCCCTCGGATGACTGAACACTTAATATGATACAGGGACATATCTGATTCTGGGTAAAAATTGTCAATTGCTGATTTGTTGTAACAATGTGAAACGCTTACATATATGTATACATTCAGGGACATACCTGATTCTAGGTAAAGATTTCTATTGCTGATCTACTGTAATGATGTATTTTGCATTGGTATGAACTTTAATTCAATCGAATCAATGTAACATTGGTTGTCTGACTGGAAGGTCACCCCTTGGGGAAGCCATACAGTCACTTTCCTACATGTTTGTAGTTAAATCAAACTCAACTCAATTTGACCATTGCAGGACAAATTTTATCTGGATGTACAGTTGTCTATTGAAGACAGGTACTACTGTATATAACAGAATAAACTCATCGTAGATGCTCTACTGCCCTTTTTCTTCAGCTCTTAGGGGTAGTCCAAAGTATGATAAGGGGGAGGGGCTGACAGCAAATTGCACCTTTAATAGTTCAATAAAACTTTTGATATTTTTCAGCGACATTTTTATTGTGTGTACATTGGTCAAGTTGCTTCAGCAACCTGGGTAATTCGGGACCGAGATGGGACAGATAGGGCTCCCCCATTTTGAACCCGACACTACAGGCACCACACCATGCCCCCTTTTATTAATAGGCCCCAAACTCAACTAACTCCACGTGGTGACACTGGCGCATGCACCGGCCGCTGCCGCCTGTACCCGGTGACCGATCTCTGACATCACTTCCGCCCCTCCAAACGCACCAACGGCACTCGCCACCCAGATGCCGGACCGATGACACCACCCGCCTTTTCTCACCGCCCCACCCGACCCTACTATAAACATTTTGACTCGTAAGGGTTGTGCAGAAATTCATACCTTATACCTGAAACCTTACATGACATTTGAACTTGACCTGATGCTCCGTGAACTTACACTAATAAAATTACCCATACTATGAAGTTCTGTCTCGTGTCCTGAATTAGACCACCACATTCAGTCATTGTCCATTAGTTGATTAAGCTGGGGAATTTTCAATCTCAGACAATTGGTCTTCTTCATGCCATGGCTCCTAGCCCTATACTAGCAATGCCGAATGCCAGATGAGGTAGCAATAAGTATAAATATTTAACTCATTGGTTTGACTTGACCAGGCTTCGAACCCTGGGGTTTGAATCCCATGACCTACCAAAACGGGAAACGAGCACTCAATTCATTTGGCCATCCCATCTGGGTGTGTAATAAAATGTTGATGTGTCCTATTTTTGGAAGGGGGGGGGGGGTCTGAAAAAGTACTACTCGTTTTACTACCTAGAAAATGTTGACAACTCTGGACTGCTCCTAAAAGCATTAAAGCTGGTTGCTATTTTACTTCCTGCTGACAAATACGCTCAATATTATGGTCTTCTGTTGATACGCGACATCAGGAAATATTCACAAATGTCTGCAGATACCACAGAACTTACCTCCTCGTCCACTTACATCATACAAGCAATTCACAAATGCTTTGAAAACTGACCAATAGGAATCAAAATATATGCGTTTACATAATGATTTGTAACTCGATGAATTAAAAAATGTGACATAACTCACTAGCACATATGCTTTCATGGTCCTTGAAAAGATCGTCCAGACAGTTGCATGTGTATGATCCGAGTGGTTTGTTCTCACACTGCTGGTTTTTTCCACACACCAGAGTATTCGTAATACACTCATTGATATCTATTAAACAGACAGAGAGATTGATCAGTGAAAAGTAATTCTCTTTATTACAAATATTTTGGCAATAAATGCAAGAAATATTTCAATAGAAAACTAGCTGTGCGGTGTCGATTAGGTAATTGTGATAACCAGTTATAACATCGATGGGGTGCAGAGAATATGGTATATCCACCTAAAATGGTTCTTATGTATCCAGTCATAAAAAAAATTGTTATTTTTAGCAGAATTGTACATGTGCATAATCAATCAATCCAACCAACACATTAAAGCTGCATAGTCCAATGAAAGTATAACATTTTTGAAACCAGAAAACTTGACCCCACAACGTACAGATTGGAACATTTCTTACAAGTTGCTGTTCCTGTGCTAAGCTCCTGTGTTGAACTGCTGTGCTAAAAACTAAGTAAACACAACCTGTGTTCACAATTATTGGTGGAGAGACAAATTATTTAGGGAAGTTTTCACTTCGAATATCGCAATGCTAAACCTTCTAAAATAAAAACTACTATAAAACAAAAGTAAAATAGATTACCATGATCAGCCTAATATATTTATCTTTAAAAGATATATGGCAGAGAAACGCAAAAGGTTCAAACTATGCAACTTTAAAGTGTAGGAGTGATAGTGACTTCAGGCAAAAAAAAAGGCGCAAATCAAGCAAACATACACTGTAAACTCAGCCAGTAGCGGTCAACTAAACCAAACAACCCACCTATAACGGAATGAGCCTGGATATTATACTAGTTGGAGCCTACTGAGGTACATGATTAATCAATATTAACCTACCTACTAACTCAATAGGCCCCACCTGATATTACCATAGAGACCAGTTCAAACACAAAGGCCCACCCTACATCCCCCATCACCCTTTCAATGGGTATTTGACCACTAGAAAGATAATCAGTTATGCCCCCCCCCCACCCGATTAACGTTTACCATACTAGTTATCTTCCTGTATTTGTTTCTTTTTCTCTTATCTTGTTCTTTACTTGTCATTCATGTACCAATGTTTTGCCTATTTCCCTGTAATCGTCTATCTATTTTGTTGTAGATTTGTTTACTGTGTAGTGGAAATTATCATTAGGGCTGGAAGACCAGTGCATTAGGACTGACAACATGTTATTCAGAGAAATAAAAACACTTGAACAACAGTTTTTTTTTTAAAGCCGAGATTATTATCCTGATGTCAAATTTCCGTTTACACCTATATCAAAAATGCCCCCCAGGCTGTGAAAACCACCGGAAATCTGCGTTAAAATGTTTGTAATCAATATATTCCGTTGTCTACCTTGACAGAGGAAGCCATTGCCTGAATAGCCAACATTGCAGGAACAGTTGAATCCCCCAGCGTAATTGATGCAAGTTGCATTAGAACTGCACTCACTCTCCCCATCAACACATTCATCTCGATCTGTAAACATGGTATTAAAAGGTGAACTGATGAATTTAATGGCATAAAGTTGCATTGATGAATGTACCATAGTAGTGTGATTGCACATTTACTCAAATTTACGTGGCACACTCACTTTCAGGGAAATCCTGCCATTTCATCACAGTTTGTTCTCTGAAGGAAGGCAATAATTCAAGCCAATACAAATCCTTTGTAAATTAAGAAATGACATAAATATGGCTATATCATAATCAGATGTCTCTTATAATAGAAACTGCAATTCATACTTGTCGATCATGGCTCACAATGAGTAGCTTATGTCACATGTAGAGGCCTGCAAATCTCACTTACTCCATGGACGTGAGCAAGGTCTGGACAAACATTCCACTTAGAGGTATCTATATCTGCTAAATTTTGTTGTGAATTGGCTAATGGAGGTAGCTCTCAATGTTCACATAATTTGATTAATTTATTAAGGTGCCCCATGTGTAGTGAGGGTTCGGTACACAGAAAATAAAAATCTGTATTTCTGAAGTGTTCACGCAATGTGTTCTCGTCGGGAAGTAGAACAACACCTGTAAATTACACTTTTCACATGTTCGATCTGAGAAGAGGAGGAACCAAATTGAATGTGTCCCAAATATTCTTAGTTCTTCCCACTTACCCAGACACAGCGTACTATTCCCAACAAATCCTTGGTTGCAGGAACAAGTGAATCCCCCGTTAATGTTTACGCATGTGGCATTAATACTACAGTTGTCATAGTTAGAGGAGCATTCATCTATATCTGAAAGAAAATATATTACAAATGTAAATATTCATGACTTGGATGCAGTTTGAAATGCCAGTTGTACATTAATATTCATGTGAAAGATAGTGTGTCTGGAATGCTGGCTTCCAGATCATGAAGGAATACCACATCTAAATTTAATGTGATTGCAATTGTGCAATTTGCATAGCCACATCATCACACATTTATATTCAATGGTAAACATCACCGATTTTGAGGATATGTTGTTTCTAAATGTCTTAGGTTGGATTTTGCATAGATCCATATACAATGAATTCAACAGAAACATTTCTATGAATCAAATATTTCTAATCAATATATTCCGGTGTCTACCTTGACAGTGGAAGCCATTGCCTGAATATCCAACATTGCAGGAACAGTTGAATCCCCCAGCGTAGTTGATGCAAGTTGCTTTAGGACTGCATTCACTCTTCCCATCGACACATTCATCTCGATCTGTAAACATGGTATTAAAATGTGAACTGATGAACTTAATGCATCAAGTTGCATTGATGAATGTACCATAGTAGTGTGATTGCACATCAACTCAAATTTACGTGGCACACTCACTTTCAGGGAAATCCTGCCATTTCATCACAGTTTGTTCTCTGCAGGAAGGCAATAATTCAAGCCAATACAAATCCTTTGTAAATTAAGAAATGATATAAATATGGCTATATCATAATCGGATGTCTCTTATAATAGAGATTGCAATTTATACTTGTCGATCAGGGCTCACAATGAGTAGCTTATATCACATGTAGAGGCCTGCAAATCTCACTTACTCCATGGGCGTGACCGAGGTCTGGACAAACATTCCATTTAGAGGTATCTATATATCTGCTGAATCTTGTTGTGAATTGGCTAATGGAGGGAGCTCTCAATCTTCAGGTAATTTGATTAATTTATTAAGGCGCCCCAAGTGTAGTGAGGATTCGGTACACAGAAAATAAAAATCTGTATTTCTGAAGTGTTCACGCATTGCGTTCTCATCGGAAAGTAGAACAACACCTGTAAATTACACTTTTCACAGGTTCGATCTGAGAAGAGGAGGAACCAAATTGAATGTGTTCCAAATATTCTTAGTTCTTCCCACTTACCAAGACACAGCGTACCATTCCCAACAAATCCTTGGTTGCAGGAACAAGTGAATCCCCCGTTAGTGTTTACGCATGTGGCATGAACACTACAGTTGTCATAGTTAGAGGAACATTCATCTATATCTGAAAGAAAATATATTACAAATGTAAATATTCATGACTTGGATGCAGTTTGAAATGCCAGTTGTACATTAATCTTCATGTGAAAGATAGTGTGTCTGGAATGCTGGCTTCCAGATCATGAAGGAATACCACATCTAAATTTAATGTGATTGCAATTGTGCAATTTGCATGGCCACATCACCGCAAATTTATATTTAATGATAAACATCACTGAATTTGAAGATATGTTATTTCTAAATGACTTAAGTTGGATTTTGCATACATCCATAAACAATGATTTCAACAGAAACATTTCTATGAATCAAATGCTTGTAATCAATATATTCCGGTGTCTACCTTGACAGAGGAAGCCATTGCCTGAATAGCCAACATTGCAGGAACAGTTCAATCCCCCAGCGTAGTTGATGCAAGTTGCTTTAGGACTGCACTTACGCTCCCCTTCGACACATTCATCTCGATCTGTAAACATGGTATTAAAAGGTGAACTGATGAATTTAATGCATAAAGCTGCATTGACGAATGTACCATAGTAGTGTGATTGCACATCAACTCAAATTTACGTGGCACACTCACTTTCAGGGAAATCCTGCCATTTCATCACAGTTTATTCTCTGCAGGAAGGCAATAATTCAAGCCAATACAAATCCTTTGTAAATTAAAAAATGATATAAATATGGCTATATCATAATCGGATGTCTCTTATAATAGAGATTGCAATTTATACTTGTCGATCAGGGCTCACAATGAGTAGCTTATATCACATGTAGAGGCCTGCAAATCTCATATCTCCATGGACGTTAGTAGGTCTGGACGAACATTCCACTTTGAGGTATATATATCTGCTAAATCTTGTTGTGAATTGGCTAATGGAGGAAGCTCTCAATGTTGACATAATTTGATTAATTTATTAAGGTGCCCCAAGTGTAGTGAGGGTTCGGCACACAGAAACTAACACTGTATTTCTGAAGTGTTCACGCAATGTGTTCTCATTGGGAAGTAGAGCAACACCTGTAAATTACACTTTTCATTCGATCTGCGAAGAGGAGGAACCAAATTGAATGTGTCCCAAATATTCTTAGTTCTTCCCACTTACCAAGACACAGCGTACCATTCCCAACAAATCCTTGGTTGCAGGAACAAGTGAATCCCCCGTTAGTGTTCACGCATGTGGCATGAAAACTACAGTTGTCATGGTTAAGGGAACATTCATCTATATCTGAAAGAAAATATATTACAAATGTAAATATTCATGACTTGGATGCAGTTTGAAATGCCAGTTGTACATTAATCTTCATGTGAAAGATAGTGTGTCTGGAATGCTGGCTTCCAGATCATGAAGGAATACCACATCTAAATTTAATGTGATTGCAATTGTGCAATTTGCATGGCCACATCATCGCAAATTTATATTTAATGACAAACATTACTGAATTTGAGGATATGTTGTTTCTAAATGTCTTAGGTTGGATTTTGCATACATCCATATACAATGAATTCAACAAAAACGTTTCTATGAATCAATTGCTTGTAATCAATATATTCCGGTGTCTACCTTGACAGAGTAAGCCATTGCCTGAATATCCAACATTGCAGGAACAGTTGAATCCCCCAGCGTAGTTGATGCAAGTTGCTTTAGGACTGCACTTACGCTCCCCTTCGACACATTCATCTCGATCTGTAAACATGGTATTAAAAGGTGAACTGATGAATTTAATGCATAAAGCTGCATTGACGAATGTACCATAGTAGTGTGATTGCACATCAACTCAAATTTACGTGGCACACTCACTTTCAGGGAAATCCTGCCATTTCATCACAGTTTATTCTCTGCAGGAAGGCAATAATTCAAGCCAATACAAATCCTTTGTAAATTAAAAAATGATATAAATATGGCTATATCATAATCGGATGTCTCTTATAATAGAGATTGCAATTTATACTTGTCGATCAGGGCTCACAATGAGTAGCTTATATCACATGTAGAGGCCTGCAAATCTCATATCTCCATGGACGTTAGTAGGTCTGGACGAACATTCCACTTTGAGGTATATATATCTGCTAAATCTTGTTGTGAATTGGCTAATGGAGGAAGCTCTCAATGTTGACATAATTTGATTAATTTATTAAGGTGCCCCAAGTGTAGTGAGGGTTCGGCACACAGAAACTAACACTGTATTTCTGAAGTGTTCACGCAATGTGTTCTCATTGGGAAGTAGAGCAACACCTGTAAATTACACTTTTCATTCGATCTGCGAAGAGGAGGAACCAAATTGAATGTGTCCCAAATATTCTTAGTTCTTCCCACTTACCAAGACACAGCGTACCATTCCCAACAAATCCTTGGTTGCAGGAACAAGTGAATCCCCCGTTAGTGTTCACGCATGTGGCATGAAAACTACAGTTGTCATGGTTAAGGGAACATTCATCTATATCTGAAAGAAAATATATTACAAATGTAAATATTCATGACTTGGATGCAGTTTGAAATGCCAGTTGTACATTAATCTTCATGTGAAAGATAGTGTGTCTGGAATGCTGGCTTCCAGATCATGAAGGAATACCACATCTAAATTTAATGTGATTGCAATTGTGCAATTTGCATGGCCACATCATCGCAAATTTATATTTAATGACAAACATTACTGAATTTGAGGATATGTTGTTTCTAAATGTCTTAGGTTGGATTTTGCATACATCCATATACAATGAATTCAACAAAAACGTTTCTATGAATCAATTGCTTGTAATCAATATATTCCGGTGTCTACCTTGACAGAGTAAGCCATTGCCTGAATATCCAACATTGCAGGAACAGTTGAATCCCCCAGCGTAGTTGATGCAAGTTGCTTTAGGACTGCACTTACGCTCCCCTTCGACACATTCATCTCGATCTGTAAACATGGTATTAAAAGGTGAACTGATGAATTTAATGCATAAAGCTGCATTGACGAATGTACCATAGTAGTGTGATTGCACATCAACTCAAATTTACGTGGCACACTCACTTTCAGGGAAATCCTGCCATTTCATCACAGTTTATTCTCTGCAGGAAGGCAATAATTCAAGCCAATACAAATCCTTTGTAAATTAAAAAATGATATAAATATGGCTATATCATAATCGGATGTCTCTTATAATAGAGATTGCAATTTATACTTGTCGATCAGGGCTCACAATGAGTAGCTTATATCACATGTAGAGGCCTGCAAATCTCATATCTCCATGGACGTTAGTAGGTCTGGACGAACATTCCACTTTGAGGTATATATATCTGCTAAATCTTGTTGTGAATTGGCTAATGGAGGAAGCTCTCAATGTTGACATAATTTGATTAATTTATTAAGGTGCCCCAAGTGTAGTGAGGGTTCGGCACACAGAAACTAACACTGTATTTCTGAAGTGTTCACGCAATGTGTTCTCATTGGGAAGTAGAGCAACACCTGTAAATTACACTTTTCATTCGATCTGCGAAGAGGAGGAACCAAATTGAATGTGTCCCAAATATTCTTAGTTTCTTCCCACTTACCAAGACACAGCGTACCATTCCCAACAAATCCTTGGTTGCAGGAACAAGTGAATCCCCCGTTAGTGTTCACGCATGTGGCATGAAAACTACAGTTGTCATGGTTAAGGGAACATTCATCTATATCTGAAAGAAAATATATTACAAATGTAAATATTCATGACTTGGATGCAGTTTGAAATGCCAGTTGTACATTAATCTTCATGTGAAAGATAGTGTGTCTGGAATGCTGGCTTCCAGATCATGAAGGAATACCACATCTAAATTTAATGTGATTGCAATTGTGCAATTTGCATAGCCACATCACCGCAAATTTATATTTAATGATAAACATCACCGAATTTGAGGATATGTTGTTTCTAAATGTCTTAGGTTGGATTTTGCATACATCCATATACAATGAATTCAACAGAAACATTTCTATAAATCAAATGTTTGTAATCAATATATTCCGGTGTCTACCTTGACAGAGTAAGCCATTGCCTGAATATCCAACATTGCAGGAACAGTTGAATCCCCCAGCGTAGTTGATGCAAGTTGCTTTAGGACTGCACTTACGCTCCCCTTCGACACATTCATCTCGATCTGTAAACATGGTATTAAAAGGTGAACTGATGAATTTAATGCATAAAGCTGCATTGACGAATGTACCATAGTAGTGTGATTGCACATCAACTCAAATTTACGTGGCACACTCACTTTCAGGGAAATCCTGCCATTTCATCACAGTTTATTCTCTGCAGGAAGGCAATAATTCAAGCCAATACAAATCCTTTGTAAATTAAAAAATGATATAAATATGGCTATATCATAATCGGATGTCTCTTATAATAGAGATTGCAATTTATACTTGTCGATCAGGGCTCACAATGAGTAGCTTATATCACATGTAGAGGCCTGCAAATCTCATATCTCCATGGACGTTAGTAGGTCTGGACGAACATTCCACTTTGAGGTATATATATCTGCTAAATCTTGTTGTGAATTGGCTAATGGAGGAAGCTCTCAATGTTGACATAATTTGATTAATTTATTAAGGTGCCCCAAGTGTAGTGAGGGTTCGGCACACAGAAACTAACACTGTATTTCTGAAGTGTTCACGCAATGTGTTCTCATTGGGAAGTAGAGCAACACCTGTAAATTACACTTTTCATTCGATCTGCGAAGAGGAGGAACCAAATTGAATGTGTCCCAAATATTCTTAGTTCTTCCCACTTACCAAGACACAGCGTACCATTCCCAACAAATCCTTGGTTGCAGGAACAAGTGAATCCCCCGTTAGTGTTCACGCATGTGGCATGAAAACTACAGTTGTCATGGTTAAGGGAACATTCATCTATATCTGAAAGAAAATATATTACAAATGTAAATATTCATGACTTGGATGCAGTTTGAAATGCCAGTTGAACATAAATATTCATGTGAAAGATAGTGTGTCTGGAATGCTGGCTTCCAGATCATGAAGGAATACATCTAAATTTAATGTGATTGTGCAATTTGCATAGCCACATCATTGCCAATTTATATTTGATGATAAACATCACCGATTTTGAGGATATGTTGTTTCTAAATGTCTTAGGTTGGATTTTGCATACATCCATATACAATGAATTCAACAGAAACGTTTCTATGAATCAAATGTTTCTAATCAATATATTCCGGTGTCTACCTTGTGAATTGGCTAATGGAGGGAGCTCTCAATGTTCACATAATTTGATTAATTTATTAAGGTGCCTCAAGTGTAGTGAGGGTTCGGTACACAGAAACTAAAACTGTATTTCTGAAGTGTTCACGCAATGTGTTCTCATCGGAAAGTAGAACAACACCTGTAAATTACACTTTTCACATGTTCGATCAGAGAAGAGGGTAAATCAAATTGAATGTGCCACAAATATTCTTAGTTCTTCCCACATCATACCATTCAAAACAAATCCTTGTGTGCAGGAACAAGTTGTCATGGTTAAAGGAACATTCATCTATATCTGAAAGGAAATATATGACAAATCTAAATGGGTTCTTCTTCAGTGCTGGTCCTAGGAGCGGAACTAGGAAAGAAAAGAGTTAAAGTAAGCTTGCTTCCTCACTCTTACGCAATCCGTGGCGATAAAAAAGTAAAGGTTGGTATTGGAGAGGCAACATGGCTGGAGTATTTCGCCACACTGTCACAAATGATAAGAGACCCTGCCCTCCCACGATCATGGAGGGAACCAATGATCGAGCACATACACCAACTGTCCATCATGGCAACTAAGTGGGAGTGGACAACATGCAGGCTGTGGTCCGAGCGCGTATTTTCACTGATGGAGGATGGCCAACTCCTGTACTGCTGGGTGGACAGCTATGCCATCAAGGACGTGCAGCGAGACACCGTGACGGCGGGAGTCAGGATCGGCACAGCTCCACCAAAATCCGCAGCACCGCCACTGGCAGCGGCACGAACACAGATCCAACACACCACACCCCAACACAACACGAATCAACAAGAATACAGGCAGGACTTCAGTAGAGAGGCAGACGGGAAGCCATGCAACCTATGGAATTGGGAAAACGAATGCGGCTTCAGCACATCCCACGGAGACCTGCGTGTCCTGTGCAGCTGGTGCGCCAACAAGTCCCATCGCGCTGACGGCCACCGCGAGCGCAACTGCTGAAACAAGAAACGGTTCCTTGAGCGAAAAACCCCCCAGCCAACAGCAACAGCAACCACCACACAGCCACAGGAGAACCAGGGTTTTTAGTAGACGGATCCCCCACACGCCCAGGCGGTGCGTGCGAGCAGCCAGCAGAACAACACCTGGGGCCGTATGCAGGAGTCGGTGGTATTCGGTGTTAGTGAGCCAAAATGGTGGTAGGCGCAAATTTCCCGGTTAGCGGTGAAAAATGGTATGCACGAGGCGGTGATAGGCCTAACACCAAAACCTTAACCGGTGTTACCTTACCCCTGATAGATAGGAGGCTTAGCGAGTTCATTAGGCCCAAATCTATTCAATGCTGTCATATTTAACAGAATTACATACTCAATAAGTGAAATTTGATCAAATTAACCCTAAATTCGAAGCGATATTAACGCTGCCGCTGGATCAGCGGCGATATTAATATTTTCGAACCGACGAATGCAAGCAACCGCCGCCGCCACCAGTATGGAAAGCGACGTCAATGCGGCGGCGGCGGCGATTTGTTTACTTTACGTTCGTCGATTCGAAAATATTGATATTAATATCGCCACCGTTGCGGCGGCAGCATTAATATTGCTTCGAATTTAGGGTTAATTTCATCAAATTTCACTTATTGCGTATCTAATTCTGTTAAATATGATAGCATTTAATATATTTAAGCCTAATATATGGGTACAGACGCAGAGGGATTTCCCAAATCTATAAATAAATTCACGTTTAGCTATAACGTAAGTGTTACGTGCTCCTGCATATGACTTGTCACAGTTCCCGATGTTGGTGATAGCTAAACGGTAACAGGCTCTAACACCAAAACCCGCTAACACTTACTCCTGCATACGGGCCCTGAAACCTTATATGGTATGTCGCACGTTTTCATTCAAAACAATTGCACACCCAATGCCATATGCAAAACGCCAGCAGATGTCACCAGACTTGCCAACCTCAAACACCAACGGTCAAAATCAGAACCCACGCACGGAACACTGAGAGGCGAATGCAGACAAGACACGTGGCTGAGAAACCCAACACTTAAACAGCCATACTTGCGGTCAAACCAACACGCTGCCGCACCACAGGGGCCCACCCCGCCATGCACCACGCCGCACTAATGGCCGGTGCACACCTACCATTTGTGCGCGCACACCTCCCGTTTCGCGCACAAAAATCGCTAGGTGTGTGCCCCCCGCGCACACCTACCGATTGCGATTCGCGACTTTTCAGGGCTAAAAGTGCTTGCTTGCGCATACGATTCGCGATTCGAAAAGTGAATCGGCCCGTTCTCAGTCGTAAGGTCGTCGCGAGTTTTAGTGCGCGAATCGTAAACGGTAGGTGTGCACCGGCCATATATAAGGAGACACGTGGACACGGCTGTCGTCGTGGCGGGGGAAGCCCGCCTAGATGACGCAACACACCACGTGGCCACGGCCCCCAGCCCACCCATGCCACCGGGCACAAGATGGTGCCCAACCACCCACACACCACACCCACCAACCACAGATGGCGCCACTGATGCAGGCTCCCACCCCAACCACCCCATCATAACAAACATGGCCGACGCATGTGGCACTTCCGGTGTAAACATAACACCCAAGACCAACACACATAGCCACAACAACAGCGACACAGCAACAACAGCAAACACCAGCAAACACCACCACCCAACGTGATGAAAGGGCAGAACTACACGCACTCGGGCACACACAACACGGCTTAGCAGCCAACCCACGCCCTCCACCCATGACACCACACCAATACAAGGAGATTCTCGATGAGATATGGCCACGCCCAGTCACCGCACTATGGAAGCAGCATCCCCAATACCACAACATATACAACGATGTGAGAGAGCACGCACTCCCAAACCATCGAGGCGCAAGAATCCCCATGCCATCAGGGCTTAATATTCAATTCAATTCTTTTATTTTAACTCTCTGCAAGGTATGTTTACAATAAATTGAGGTGATACAATAAATGCATACAAATTCCTTACAGACAGAAAGGATCCCAGAAAAGCGATGCTTATCTAGCTGGTCTCCATGATGTGAATGAACAAGTGATGACAATAACAAATTATTAAACTTAAGCTACATTTTTAACTAATGATTATGATGAGATACTGATGCGTCTCTTCACAGTTAGTAAAAAACAAAGTAATGATAGGAATATTATATGGATATTGTGTCATGGATTCATGTACTTACAATCACAGTTACATGCAGTATCAGTAGTTATTTTGCATGTATGTTAATAGGGGTATTATATATATTCTTTACTGGTAATCGATTTAGTATGCATTGAGATAGCTTATCTTTAGTTTTTTACAGAAGTTTTTCAAAGTTTGAAGGTTTCTAATCTCTACTGGTATTGAGTTCCAGATATTGGTTCCTTGGTTTTCAGTTGTTATTTTGCCATATTTGTTTCTAGTGTGTTTGTGATGTATGTTATTTATCTGTCGTGTGTTATGGGAATGGACCTGATTGTTTTCTTTGAAGAGATTATCAAATATTTCAGGGAGGAGGCCATTCTTTTGCTTGTAAACAAATTTTGCAATGTATATTTTATAAATGTCAGTTACCATAAGTAAGTCCAGGTCTTTATGAAGTGATTTAGTTGGGGTGAGATAGTCTTTGCTATACAGTATTTTCAAGGCTCTGTTTTGTTGTGTCTGTATCTTTTTTAGGGTTGATGATTTGGCTCTCCCATACACCTCTATACCATACTGGATTTTGGAGTAAACGTATGCATAGTATAGTAATTTTTTATTTTCCTCATGTACCCGTCGTCTGATTATTTTAAATGAGTTAGCCATTTTAATTATTGAATTATTTAAGTCATCAATATAAGTGAGTGGAGAGAGATGCGACGAGACTACCACAGAGTTTGGTTGGCCGGTGGACTATACCGCACCTGCACCACCGACCCCCACCACTAAAAACCAAATGAATGACACAGTGCAGCTGGAGCACACGTAAGGACCGAGATAGAGTATGGTGCGCTGCTCGGCCTGTTCGAGAATGCCCCCTTCTCGCCCTGGAGTCAGACAAGCCCCATGATTGCATGGCCAAAAAAGAACACATTAGAACGGCGAGTCATCGTGGACCTCACATGGCCAATGGGGAGCAGCGTGAACTCCGGGATAAGAAAGGCATATTACCAAGGGGAACAGTGCACCTACACACTTCCCGACATGATGGACGCGGCCGACGAGGTGGTGAGGATAGGGCAGCAGACATATATCTGGTCGGCAGACCATGCCCAAGCATACAGGCAGCTCCAAACCTGCCCCCTCTCCTCCCCCCTCCTAGATATTACAATAGACGGCCTCCATTAAACTGACATTGCACCCCCCTTCAGCTGCCGAACATCTTCGATGACATGCACCAGCACGACCAATGCCGTTGTATACCTAATGAGGCGAAAGGGGGCATTTCATCAACTGCTACCTCGATGACTTTGTGGGTGTTGCACCCAGTCTCCAGGAAGCAAACACGCTTACGACGACATGATTGCCATCACCACACGCCTGGGGCTAGCATTATCACACACAAAATGTACCCCACTAGCAAAAGAACTAGAGTGGCTTGGCTTTGAACTCTCAGCATATGACATCAGAGTGACGATCCGCACAGAGAAGCTGGAGGAGACACTCAACAAGTGTAACGCATGGATGACACAAACAACAGCCACCAGAAAGCAGATGCAAAGACTGATCGGCAGACTCCAACACGTCGCCAAGTGCGTTGTCCCGGCAAGAAGGTTCATGTCGCGCATCCTTGCGACACTGAGACAGGCCCCCTTCACCGGCCCCCACCCGATAAACGACGACTTCAGGACCGAGGTCCGATGGTTCCTAGAATACGCCAGCAAATCCAACGGCATAGTACTCCTCAGAAAAGACCCTCTGCACACATGGCTGATCGAGTGTGACTCATCACTTAAAGGGGCCAGCGTATACTCCTCCACCCACTACTACGCACACCAATATATGCCCAAGATCATCGAACAGACAACCAACTTAACCCACCTCGAAGCACTAAACCTCCTCAGAGCAATAAAAAGCCTCACACCACAGGACCGACAAGCCTAAAAGATAGTCATAAACACCGACAACGAGGCCAGCCAAAAGGTCCTCACATCAGGATCCAGCTGAGACAGCAACCTGACCGCCATGAAATGGCCATGAAATGGCCATGAAATGGCCATGAAATGGCCATGAAATGGCCATGAAATGGGCCTCACCGAAATTAAAGTGAATTTTGACGATGCACTCAGACCAGGCCTGTAACCTGGGACGATCGATTAAGTCTGGTTCTCTCTTCCCAGGTTATCCCGAGGCGACTCACCGCAAGATCATGAAGCTGTACTTCGCAGGCCTCGCTTTGGGCATCTGGAGGAAGAAATCAGCACAGGCCAAGAAATACATCAAATTCGCACTCCAACATGCGTGCGCCAGTCAGCCCCGACAGCATACAACATCCTGGCGTACATAACCCACCTCAACGAGTCGATGGCCTGCCTGGGAGGAGCCCTGAACTACCTGAGTGGAGCCAGGACACTGGTCCTACTCCTCGGTGGGAGCCCCACTCCCTTCGACACATACCAGGTAACCCTCATGAAGCGAGGGCTCCACCGTGCATCAACACACGTGCCCAGCCCGGCCCCTCCTATCACCGAATCATTGCTAAAAGATGCCGTCGACCACATCCGACCGGCCCAACCCAACACCATGGTAATCATCGCCGCCCCCCTCAGGTATACAGCACCCTCCTGAGGCAGGGCAACATCCTGAGTTAGTCACACAACAACCAATTCCACACCCACGCACTACAGGGGAGAGACATAACCATGACACCGTGAGGGCTCCTCCTCGCGGTCAACACAACCAAGACCCGCTGGAGGCAGGGGCAGGCCTACACCATACTCCTCCCCGTAGCCCCCCACTCACCATACTGCCCGTTGGTAGCCTGGTCTGGGTACCGCGCGGCTCAGGCCCCGACCGATTTTAGGGTTAATTTAATGAAATTTCACGATTTGCCTATGTAATTCTGTTAAATATGACAGCATTTAATAGATTTGGGCGTAAGAAATTCCCGCCGATTCGGCGGCGGCCATTTTTACTTGACGTCAACAGCATGGATATCGACGTCGCTGCGGCGGTGGCGATTTATTTACTTTACATTCGTCGATTCGATCTCTGCCGATGTAGCGGCGGCGTGAATTTCGCTTCGGATTTAGGGTTAAATTGATCAAATTTCACTTATTGCGTATTTAAATCTGTCAAATATGATCGCATTGAATAGATTGAGACCCAGTATGGAAAGTGACGTCTATTCGGCAGCGGCGGCGATTTGTTTACTTTACGTTCGTCGATTCGAAAATATAACTATTAATATCGCCGCCAATGCGGCAGTAGCCTTAATAACGCTTCGAATTTAGGGTTAAATTGATAAAATTTCACTTATTGCGTATGTAATTCTGTTAAATATGATCGCATTCAATAGATTGAGAGCCACACACGCACACTAACCGCACCGGATAGGCCCTAAACCCAACTCACAAGGTGGTTTACCTTAGCCGAGGTTAACCCACCGCGGTTAGCGCTAACTCCGATTGGTGCATACCAAATGTTCACATTTAGACCTGCGGGGATACCTTAGCCACGGTTAAGGCCCTAACCCCGATTGGTGCATACAGGCCCAGCAATTGAACCCGCATGAACCCTTCTAACCCCCTCATTGATTTGATGTAAACCACGCTGTCATGATGCTATGTACTACACCCCATGCCTCTTAACCATGACTCATTATCATAAATTAACTGTTCTTATGCTTAAGGGACCAATAAAGCCACATTATACCAGTCGTGCCTCCACCTTAGTGAATTATCGCAAATTTATATTTACTGATAAACATCACTGAACTTGAGGATATTCTTTCTAAATGGTTTAAGTTGGATTTTGAATACTTTTCCTGAAGTAGATTTTTTTTAGGTTACTTTTACTTACCATAAAACCTTGCAGTTAAATCAATTTTTTGTTGGTGGAAAAATAAAGGAAGTTCTGGGAAGCACCTAGGTGTAAAAATATACAGATTTTCGGTTCGGATTTATATATTGGCAAAGAACATTATTATTCTCGGGCGATGGAGTGGGGACCATGATTATCTAACAGAGAAGCAATGGGTGCCCCACCCGCTTTGTGACATAAGCGCCTATGTGGAAATGTGATAACACATACCAACCGAGATTGTGATGTGATGTTCATACTTAAGAGACAGTTAATAATTATTTAAATGTTCCCTTCATGCACCAGAAAGAGTGCAATTGAAGGAGAGAAGCATTGATATACCCGTCCCTTGTGCATATATTAGGGACACCACCTGCAGTCGGGGTTGAGTAACATCTGCCCCCTAATAGGGCGTCGCCCACCCAGGCTGTAGAGTGTGTCTGATTCGTTGGCTGTGTGAGTCCAGTTACCTGCATTCCTTATACCTGACACACAGACCCCACATGAAGCACTCTTGGAGAAGCACTCTTGGAGGAGACCACTTTCTACACTCGAACTAGCAACATCTATTCCAAAGACACTGAGCTGAGCTGTGCGCAACAACCATTGGACTCCGGTTCAATGGGCTGTAGGCACTGATTCTGATATACACCAGCAAGAGTCATGAGGATCTGTGTGGGCAGTTGGTAAGGAGTGAGGGTAATAGGTCGCCAGTAGGTGAACAGGAGTTGATCCCAATAAAGTGCAACCTCTTCAATGTCAATCTTGCATGACTTGTCTTCCTTTCTTCCTTATCAGTTGTGAGAGTAATCACAGGTGGGGACTGACAGACAGTTGTCAGAACATGCCTGTAGAGCATAGTAATGTTTGGGGTTCAGACGGCCGAGTCCCGACATTTTACATAAGCATAGTAAAAGATTTACCTCAACTTATCTGCAAGCTCGCCCAATACAAGTTTTTTTTTATGGTACAGTAAAGCCTCTCTAAATAGACCAACCATGGCATGGGACCGACTTTAAATGGTCCATTTAGGGAGGTGGTCAGTTATGGGAGTTTTTTTTTATCGTTACAAACGTATTGTATGGGCAATCATTTGGGACCCAAATAAAGCGATCGATATAGGGGAGTAGTCTATTTGTGGAGATGGTCGGTTAGAGAGGTATTTCTTTCTAAAGTACTTGTTTGGATATAGCATGCATGCAGCAGTCAGATAGATCTACATGTTTGCAAATAAAAGCTGAGCATACCTACCTGTACAAAATATGCCATTGCCAGTGAAGCCAGCGCCACAGAAACATTTGAATGAGTCTTCGTTGTTGACGCAAGTGGCATCTGGGTGACAGTTGTGTGTTCCCAGGTCACATTCATCCATATCTGGTTGTTTGTTGTCATCGTATGAAAACAAAACGACAATGAAAGCATACAGATAGACCTATACACAGGATTCTGCTTAACCTCCTTATAGGGGCAGTCACATGACAAACACAATGTTACTTATTCACAATAGAGGGTATGCACTGACATCATGCTAAACGGAAGTACTAGCCTCGGATAGTCATGGGTCAGGGAGAAGGAAGCACATCCGGGTCCAGCAATCTTTTACATACTTTTTAGCATAAACAATTATTTTAACTTTGTATGGATACTTATTGTGTTTTCGATTTGGTTCCAGTGAAACATGATAGTCGTGGTAGGGTAGGGTGGGTGGGCCCTGACCCACGACTATCCGAGGCTAGTACCTCGGGAAAACACCAGTTATCCATCATCTGCACCCAGTTAAGATTTGTATAACTATACTATTTTACCTGGATACTAGGCCTTTGGCTACTCGTAGCCCAGGAAGACTTTTACGTAATCTCATTTCCTAATAGGGTTGGATGAGTTGTTAATGTGTGAAAGCCACCAGATTATATCACTTAGGCTTCTGGCGAAATTGTCATGGGCCGCTCAAAGTTTCCTTTAGTGTGTGCAAGCACCAAGTTTTTATCTATCTCTAAGGATTTGATATGAGCCTCGCCATATAGAATAGCTGGTGCATAGGCTATTAATATTCCTATCAACACTGCAACTTGTCGTATTTTTGGTTTGTGCAAATTTTGTAATAATTGATTTGGTGTTGTTGTGAATTTATCAACTTTTTGTTCTGTTAATGAAATGGTCATTTTTGTGGTGTCAATAAAGAAACCCAGAAATTTTAATTTGTTTGTTGGCATCAGTACTGATTTACTTTCATGTATGAAGAAACCTAATTTTGTAAATGTTTCACATAATTTGTCTACTGCTGTTTGGCATTGTTGTTGTCTTTCTCATTAGTGTCGTGATGTGGATCTTTTTACGCCTCTGCACTTTTTCGTTTCCTTTCCACATGATTTAGCGTATTTTCCCGTGTGCTTGGTATGTGAGTCAGAGCTAGTTGTTGAAGAGTCTGACGAAGAGTCAGAGGAGGAAGATTTGTGTTTCCTCCTCTTCTTAGCTTTCTTCTGGCTCTTCATTTTTTGTTGAACTAGTCTAGCGACCTGTTCGTCTAGATCAGCTGGGCGAGGGCGGGTATCGTACTTCCCCCCCACCCCCCCCCTCCCCCGCCTCCTCAGATTCTCTTTGTTCTGGCGATGCTGACCTTTGTACACGCACCGGCGGTGTGGAGTCTTCATCAGCGCTGAGTGTGTGCGTTGCCTCTGCCTTACTCCGCTTCGTAACCATGGCTCCAAGACTGTGTTGTTTGCTTGTTGCTGTTTTACGTCCTAGCAACATCTAAGGTCATATCAGGATGGGCACTGACTTGTGACAGTGTGCACTCATGGTGACTTTATAGTGCTGCCCCACTGGAAGATCAGGCCACCAGCACCATGACCTGAAATCCCACTCAGTCACATTATCCTGACACTGAGCCGACCAGTCCTTGTCCTATCCTATTAATGCCAAGCGCCAGGCTAGGAAGCGACAAGAATCAATTTTTAAGTCATTGGTTTGACTCGACCAGGGTTCGAACCCTCGACCACAGGATCTACGTACACGGGAGACGGACACTCTAACTCATTCGGCCATCCTATCTGGTCCCCGAGACTGTGAGTAAAAACGAAAAACAATGAATAGGCATTGCCTAAAGGCACTTCCTTACACACAGTATGCGGCATGCGAATGCGAATGCACCAAAAAATCGAAAAGCATCTAAGTGAATAGGGGTGCTTCCATACGTCCGAATGCGAATGCGAATGCGGCAACTGAATGGGTCCATGTAGACATCGGTGCGGCATGTGAATGCTGTTGCGTTTGCCATAGAAAACAGTGGTAGAGAAACCTGACACTATGTGTGGGTGTGGGTGTGGGTGAAAGGAATCAGCCCGTTCACATGCCACATGCCGCATACCGTGTGTAAGGAATGCTAGCTTTAGGCTGAATAGCACACTGATAATGGGGAGCTTTCATGAGCCAGTTCTCTCGCTTTACACTTGGTGGCAGCACCCATTCCCGGTCCAAGTCGGCCATCATGGTTGGATAGAAGGGTGTAGGTGTGTGTGTGTGTTGGTGGTGTAGGTGTGTGGTGGGGGTTTAAGGATGTGGTGGGGGTGTAGGTATGTGTGTGGTGGGTGTGTGGTGAGGGCTAAGGGGTGTGGTGGAGGTGTAGGTGTGTGGTGGGGGTTTAGGGATGTGATGGGGGTGTAGGTATATGTGTGGTGGGGGTGTAGGTGTGTTGGGTGTGTGGTGAGGGTTTAGGTGTGTGGTGGGGGTGTAGTGGGGGTTTTACGGATTTGGTGTGTGTGTGTGTGGTTGGGGCGTAGGTGTGTGGTGGGTGTGTGGTGAGGGTTTAGGGGTGTGGTGGGGGTGTAGGTGTGTGGTGGGGGTTTAGGGATGTGGTGGGGGTGTAGGTGTGTATGTGTTTGATTGGGGTGTAGGTGTGTGCTGAGAGTTTAGGGGTGTGGTGGGGGTGTAGGTGTGTGGTGGGGGCATAGGTGTGTGGTGACGGCTTAGGGGTATGGTGGGGGTGTAGGTGTGTGGTGAGGGTTTAGGGATGTGGTGGAGGTGTAGGAGTGTGGTGTGTGGTGGGGGTGTAGGTGTGTGGTGGTGTAGGTGTGTGGTGGGGTGTAGGTGTGTGGTATGGGTGTAGGTGTGTGGTGTGGGTGTAGGTGTGTGGTGTGGGTGTAGGTGTGTTGTGTGGTTGTAGGTGTGTGGTGGGGTTGTAGGTGTGTGGTGGGGGTGTAGCTGTGTGGTGATGGTTTAGGTGTGTGGTATGTGTTTTGGTGATGTAGGTGTGTGGTGGAGGTGTTTGGTGGGGTGTAGGTGTGTGTGATTGAGGTGTAGGTGCGTGGTGTGGTGAGGGTGTGTGTGTGTGGTGGTGTAGGTGTCATGTGTGTGTGGTGAGGGTGTAGGTGTGTGGTGGGGGGTGTAAGTGTGTGGTGGGGGTTTAGGTGTGTGGTTGGGGTGTAAGGGGTACCAACCAAAGCTTTACAGAGACCGGCATGAGTCACCATCTGACGAGAGACTCATGCAAACTGAAAGGTCCCCATTAGAATATAATTATACTAGGTGTGTATTTATGGCGTTAAAAAGGTTTTTAACGCAGGCGTATGGCTAATAGACAGTCACAGGATGACGGTATGGGTAACCAACCGATCCAAACATGGGGTAGGGACCAGTGTAGCGGTACCCTGCCACACTCTAAGTACCTATAAACTTCTCCCACCTGTGGTTTTCTTCGCCAACAAGTTGAAGAAAATACTATAGGACTCAGAGGGATGCCTTAACTAGAATAACAAATGGGGAGTTTGAATGAAACCCAGGGAATAAATCCTTAAAGGTGTAACTGACTCCTGCCAAACATCTGTCCATTCGGCAATGGGCAGCTTAATTAATAGCCGAACAATGGAGGCATTGTTCTATTGATCATGTCAAATATGAACAAAACTAAGCTGTAAAACAGTAATAACTTATCGAAAAGTATCGAAAAACTGTGTATGTGAATGCTAACATGAACTAAACCAACGTATCGAGTTTGAAAGATACTAACCTGTCTGGTTTTGTAGTAAATGTAGAAAAACTGCGGGAGCTGCTCACAAGAGGTCCTCCTGCTGTGAGCTGATTAAATTAATTGCCTCACCCGGATGTGCTTCCTTGTCCCTGGGCTACGAGTACCCAGAGGGTGGTCCCGAGGTAAAATATATATATATATATATATATGCGTGTTTGTGTGTATGTGTATAAATAGAGTAGGTATGGAGGTGATAACGACCTGGCACAGCTGGCATACAGGTGTCAAAGCCTATGACTAGTGGCTCAGGTGTGGCCGAATCTGGAACTACATGCAGCATGCAGTCATCATCATCATCATGCTGTCATTCGTGATGCGACAAAGACTGCTTTCATTACTTGACTGCCACTCTCCATTTAGCTCTCTGCTGTGAGAGTGATATCCCTGAGTCGGTCTTAATGTCTCTCAGCTTCAGGTTTCTCTTGATGGTATCCTTGAACCGGAGACGATGGTATCCTTGTAACCAGAAGAAAGTTGAGAATAGAGAATCTGCTTTGGTAGTCTGTCTGATGACATCCTCATGAGGTTCCAGTCCACCAGAGATTCTTTTTGATCAGAATATCCACATTTCACGAAAGCTGCCTGCAAAAATGTTGAAGTGCTGCTGGCTTTTGCAAGTTACCAGCTGCACTCTCTTGGGGAGCAAATAGAGGTTTCACACCGGCAAGAACATGTCCAGACAGGCCAAAACTATTTGTCCCTGCAGTGGCTGGTCGGGAGATGTTGGGAGTTCCATACATCAACCGCCCTTAATGCTGCCACAGTGACATGGTTTTCTGTTTAGGGTTTGCTCCCTTAGCCTTTGGTTCTGTCAAGAACCTGTACCACAAGGCAGTGGTTTACAACTCTGCAGGGCAGGGGCGTCAAACTCCGTGAGGTATTGCAATACCTGCAATACCTGCATACACCCAGCATGCAGCATGCAGTAGAGCCTAGATAAATTGTATATATACTAATAACATAGCAAACTATATATATATATAGTATAGTTATACGAGTCTTACCTGGGTATAGATGATGGATAACTGTTGTTTTCCCGAGGTATAAGCCTCGGATAGATGTGGGCTAGGGAGAAGGAAGCACATCCAGGTCCAGCAATCTTTACCTACTTATTCAGGATAAAAATGATCTTTCAATACAATGGATGCTATGATTTTCCCGTAATGGAACAATAACGAAATAGACGTGGTAGGGTGTGGTGGGCGGGCCCTAGCCCACGTCTATCCGAGGCTTATACCTCGGGAAAACAACAGTTATCCATCATCTATACCCAGGTAAGACTCGTATAACTATACTATTTTACCTCGGTATACAGCCTCAGGCTAGCCTCAGGCTAGGGAGACTTTTACATAATTCATTTTTATCCTTAATTCTGTTATCATCATTTTTAATCATTGTATTAGACCTTCATAACATCAAAGTTTTTGTTCTCACCTCATATTGTTATTTGGTGAGTAGGTGCTTGGCAAGGCTGGTAGGCTTTTCTAGTCGTTTGTTATAATGTTTTGCAAACGACTTAGCCGTCTTCCAGCCCGCATGCGCAAGGTTTCTCTTGACAGAAATCCCGAGCAATCGTGCCTCGGAAACCATGGCCCCTCTGGTGGAAAGGGAAGTGTATTTCCCTTTATCAACCCCTGCTAATTTCAACACTGTGATCGTGCATATGGTGAGAGTGTCTGTTAAAATTGCTTTGTGTGGCTTTAGAAAGCTCACTAAAAGCTGTTGTGAATTCCTTATGTCTTTTGTATTGGCTATATAGGCCGTTATGGCTGACACAACACATAACTTCCGATCTTCGGGGAAGTAATCTAAGTGAACCATGGATAACGGGTCACCCAACCTGTTTGATTTATATAATTGTGCTAAATCAAACATTGCCTGCTTTTTATCGATCCCCAGTTGATCGACAGATAACGTGACAATTGTTTGTCCTCTGTGTCCCGTTACTAAAAGTAACAACACCGCAACCTTAAAACCTAATTGTTTAACATCTAAATGTATAATACCATTGATACACCCCAAAACCTATTATATTTTGGTTTTTGGTGATCCCTGGTTTAAACTGGTGTCAAAACCAGTGGATAAGTTGGTGTTTACCAACTACCTGTCCATTTCGTTGCGGAAATATAACCGATAAACCACATCTTGCAGTGTTAATCGGTCCCAACCTAACGCTTAAAATCTTTTCCCCTTGGGTGTAGGAAAAGTATAGAGTTTGTGTCTGGTAAGGCTAAAACTTGCAAGCATTGCTGCGTGTCACAATCGGGGACTATTAAAGCCCTCCTTGCTACTCTGCCGATTAGGCTGAATGTAATAAATTGTATTTTCCCAAATTACAGAGAAAACATTCTTCGACTTTCCAAACGGTAGTCTGTGGATGCCATGAGACCAATTCTATAATATATTATTATTTCCAGATGCCAAAGAATTTATATTTGGCTTTCCCAATTCCAATTTATTACGTTCTTTAATTATATGGGGTGGACATTGTCCCTCCCGTGTTGCGAATGGAAGCCATTGCTGTAGTACTATCTGTCAACATTCTGACCTAGCATCTGGGCATGCAGACTAAACTACAAAACCCTAAATACACTATTGTCAAGTCTAGACCATTAATGTGATCTAAACTTCTTCATGAAGGCATCGGCCTTCAAAAACCATTTAGTTCCATTTTATGCTAAATTCTTAGCTATTTGCAGCAAAGTTAACTTTGTAAATGTTGTACATTAATCATTTACTTTTAACTGCGCGTCCAATTAATCATCAATATACGGGAACCGAATTGTCCTTCCCGCTGTATGAGCGAAAACATTTTTGTTTTTGGAGCTTACTAAACAAGTGAGAATCACGAGCTAAACCCGTTGGTAAACAAGTAAATTCATATAGTTGTTCATTCCAAATAAACCTTACCAAATATTTGTCTGTTTCATAAATTGGTTTGTAACTGCCTGTGAGCAGGTCAACTGTGACTGGCCCATAATAAATAACCCATGTATGTATGGACAAATTTTTTATTTATTTTTACCTTTTTAAAAAACCTGTTTCCGTGGCCATGTGAGTTTGCTGTGCAACCTCTACTTGTTCTCTTTGAGATTTAGCTGAGAGTATTTGCTCCAGCTTCTTGAGCCGCTTCTCTGTCTCTGGATAGCCAGCATTAGGCCTGCTTCCCTCCCCTAACCTAGAGTGTGGCAGGGAAGCTTAAACCATTACCTCTGGTGACGACTAGTCATCATCCTAAATGGGATCTTCGGACTTACGGCCCTTCGTATCCCACAAACCCTTAACCCAAAGATCTGTAAGGATCAATGAACTTTAGAGTTTTCAACCCACTGTTTGTTTGTTGTTGTTTTTTCCCCTCCAGGAAAATCTATAATCCTATCCAGACGGGTACCGGCTATAACGTATATACCCATGGCTAATAAAGCCAAAGTACCTCTCCGAACCGTACCGATCAATGAACATTAGAGTGTTCAACCGACTGTTTGTTTGTTGTTTTTCGTCCTGGAAAAATGTATGAACATATCCAGACGGGTACCATTTGTAGCAGTACATACCCATGGCTAATAAAGGCCAAAGTACCTCGCAGGTCCGAAAACCGTGTAACCCTCAATTGAAAGTTTGCGTGTACCCAAACAGCGGGATGTGGCTTCAGCCAACATCGCTCTCCGTTTCTAACGGGGTACCAACATGATGTGGTTATAACCATAATCGGTCTCCGCTCATTCACAGGCGGGTCACTGCAATGAGGCTTCAGCCTATCTCTCTCTTCGGTTTGGCCCGGGTGGTATCCCGGGCGAGTTATTCTGATGAGGCTTCAGGCAACATTGCTCTCCATTTTGCCACTAGCTTTAAAAAAGAAATACGGCCCCAGCCATCACTATTCGCCGTTAGTCAAGTGCGGCTAACGTGATGTGGCCTCTGGCAACCTCGCTCTCCGTTCGGTCACGGGCGACAATACTGGTGTTGGAGAACGTATTTACACCATTCCAACACAGGCTTGTAGCCTAAATGTAATGTGATATGGTAACCATATGGAAACCAAACTCCACGAGGTGTAGAACCCAGTATCTATGTGAAGTAACCGAGGAACTAAACCTGATGTGGCTTCAGCCAACCTCGGTCTCCGTTCGAATACGGGCGGGTTAAACGTAATGTGGGTTTAACCACAACGCTCTCCATTTACCAACGAGCGTTACAACGTAATGTGGCTTCAGCCAACATGTCTCTGCGCTCGGCAACGGACGGCTTAACGTTATGTGGCTTCAGCCATCATCTCCCGTCGTTTGCGAATGGGTGACAATATGATGTGGCTTCAGCCAACATCGCCTTCCGTGTAGTAACGGTCTTCAGCCAACATCACCCTCGGTGTGGTAAGGTTTGGATTAACAGGATGTGGCTTTAGCCAACTGCGCTTTCCGTTGTCTAACGGGTGGCCTAAACGGGATGTGGCTTCAGCCCACATCTCTCTCCGTTTTAACGGGCTATCATGTAACGTGGTTGTAACCATCGTCCCTTGCCACTTGGTGACGGGCGGGCTACCGCGATGAGGCTTCAGCCAACATCGCTCACTTCCATGGCTTCCCAGTCCCGAAGCAACTTTACCCTATGGTCGGTCTCCTCTTCCACGTCGGAAGGGATTATGGCCCCCGGGCTGAGGTGACGGCAAAGCCGTCAACCCCGGAGAGGAGTCACAGTCCTTCTCCGGGCGAGCTGCAGGGGCTCACGCCCCTGCCTTACTCCGCTTCATAGCCATCGGCATCTGTCACAATCAAAGAATGTGAACAGTACCGGAATTTGACTAAACGTCACAGGAGGTGATCAAACCAACATCTGTGCGTTTAGTGGTGTTAAAGAACGTGTTTAAACTGTCTCAACACAGGTGTGATAAGCTAATGTATTGGCGAAGGTTGTCGGTGTTAAGACCGAAACCAAATGCGGGGTCGGGACCAGTGTATCGGCCCGCCCACCTCTCTGTTTCATACACTTCTCCCTCCTGCGGCTTCTACGCCAGCAAGTTGGAGAAAATGCTACAAAACTCAGAGGAACGCCTAAAAAATGTATTGTGGGGAGTCTATAAAAGAAACCCAGGATAATCCCCAACGTGACTCTTTATGAGAGTCCGAGAGACAATCCACTGGAGATGCGGTTTCACCCTGCGGCTTTCGCTTTCATCTCTACCCGTATTCCACGGGTGCAACAACCAATCAGTATCGGTTTTGTTTTGTATACCAAGGCTCTTTGGCCGGTCACCATCATTTCATCCATTTGTAAACATACCTATCTCAGACAGACTTAGGAAGTTTTAAACTTCCAAAAAGATGCCATAATGCATGACAAACTAGCTTCATACAGTTTGTATTAATACTTACAGTTACAATGAATACAATACACCACTCCAGGCTTATGTCAACTGTCAGTGACTGCTTTCCTGCTGAGTAAGCTTTTCCAGTGTTCTTGGGTTTAACCGAAAAATAAATATAAATATTATCAAGCATCTTTAGAAAATCTAATCAGATGTGGCATTGTAGACCTCATAGGTTTTTCTTTTATAAGTAAACCCTGGTAACCCCAGTTTTTCAATAATTTAAATATAACTGAAGATTTTGTTTCCTCCAGGCATGCGAAGTTAATCTCCGCTGAGTAACTTTATGTAATTAAAAATGTCATAAACATGTGTTCCGAAAAGGAATGCCAGAAGGGGTGTTGTTAACACATCTCCGCGAACCATCAATAAATAATAATATCGCTGAACAACTCGCGTACGTACATGTACTGCGAGATTCTTATGCTAATTGCTGGACCCGGATGTGCTTCCTTTTCCCTAGCCTGAGGCTAGCCTGAGGCTGTATACCGAGGTAAAATACATATATATGCACATGTCGTCCTGGGTGCCATCCATGCTCCCTCGGGGAGTATCGCCAGTACAAGACGACCTCAGAATAGGAGATTTTTGTGTGTGGTAAATTTCCTCGACTTATATTCAAGTATATATACAGTAGCCATAGTCTGTGTATCTTGCAACAATATTTTCCCTGGGGGTAATTTACGGCCCAATCAAAGTTTGGGGTCTTTGTAATCAACCTGTGACTACGCTCCACAACTGTTAGAATTGGTTTGGTTGTTGGAATTTTACGTCCTGGCAACATCTAAGGTCATATCAGGACGGGTACCGACTTGTGACATGGCAACTTTATAATGCTGCCTCACTGGGGAATCAAGCCGCCAGCAGGATAACCCAATGTCCCACTCAATCACATTGTTCTGACACTGAGCTAACCTGTCTTTGCCCTATACTATTAATGCCGAGCGCCAGGCTAGGAAGCGACAAACTAGTATCAATTTTGTAAGTCATTGGTTTGACTCGACCAGGAATCAAACTCCCAATCTCCCACATGCAAGGCCTGAGCTCTACACAGATTAGCGGGGTTAGCCAATAAAGGAGAACAGTGGAGGTAGAACCAACAAGGATAGCCTGTGTAGGGAGGGTTATATAACATGGTGGAGGGCGTAGACATGAGTGAGAGCGGGAGGTATTAGGTTAGGTGGGAGTATTGAGTTGTCAATCATAATTCTGGGGTGGAGCTTAGGATTGACCAATGAATGTGGAACCAATCATTTACATGTACAAGAGTATAGCGTCAGAGCAAGGCTGATGATGAACACCCAAAAGATGTACAACTTGTGATATTAAACAATTACTTTGGAATACAACTTCTCTTGGTGACTTCCACGTCATCTCGGCCTTGTCATTCCTGTGTGAGGTATGTAGCATTGACTTGCATAGATAGGGTCACTATTATTGTTACTAAGTACTATGGGTAGACATACAGACAGGGAAATCGGTACAGTTGGTGGAAACGAATAGGCGGTATGTGTAAGTGCACTGCAAACGGATGGTGGACTTACTGAATAAGGCAATCTAAGCTGCCAACAGATGGCGGGCCCGCTATCCCCTAGACCCAGGCCCGTGCTCAGGGTGGGTGATGGAGGTTCTGAGGATTCTGGACGCCCCCGCCCCCCGACCAGTTCCAGAACCCATCCAAAACCAAAAGGTTAAATAAGGAAACCAGTGAGAATTTTGAAAGGTAATATGATTATTTCAGGTTGCAAAATGGTCTTAAAGCTGCATAGTCCGATGAAATATCAAATTTTCAAAACAAAACCAATTATCTAGATTTGATTTTACATATCTAAATTAGATACTGATGCACTTATTAAACATGTGTTTCTGTGTAGAAGGCCATACTGAGTCAATTTAATAGAATCTGTTACTGCAGAAGTCTATGGTGTCAGAGTTTTGGCAAGCTTGCCAAAACTAATTTTCCATGTTTGCACTCAAAATATCTCAAAAGTTTACCATTTAAAATAAAGTAACTTTGAACTAATGTAAAGTAGATACTAGTGATCAATCTAATATATTTATCTCAGAAAAAATACAGAAATTCAAAACCATCGGACTATGCAACTTTAACATAATTTAGGAACCCTCTCTATGCCTATGGAACCCCTCCCTCTAGTTGAAACCCCTTCCCTCTAGTTTAAACCCCATCCTTGGTGATAACACCTTCATACACCAAGGGAGGGTACAAGTATGGTCTTGCTCCCAACTCAGACTTGGTGATAGCACCTTCATACACCAAGGGAGGGTACCAGTATGGTGTTACTCACCCCTTAGAAATGGTGATAACACCTGCATACACCAGGGAGGGTTCTAGTATGGTGTTACTCACACCTTAGACTTGGTGATAACACCTTCATACACCAAGGGAGGGTACAAGTATGGTCTTACTCCCAACTCAGACTTGGTGATAGCACCTTCATACACCAAGGGAGGGTACCAGTATGGTGTTACTCACCCCTTAGACATGGTGATAACACCTGCATACACCAGGGAGGGTACTAGTATGGTGTTACTCACACCTTAGACTTGGTGATAACACCTTCATACACCAAGGGAGGGTACAAGTATGGTCTTACTCCCAACTCAGACTTGGTGATAGCACCTTCATACACCAAGGGAGGGTACCAGTATGGTGTTACTCACCCCTTAGACATGGTGATAACACCTGCATACACCAGGGAGGGTACTAGTATGGTGTTACTCACACCTTAGACTTGGTGATAATACCTTCATACACCAAGGGAGGGTAGCAGTATGGTGATACTCACACCTTAGACTATGTGATAACACCTTCATACACCAAGGGAGGGTGCCAGTATGTTGTTACTCACACCTTAAGCCGTGTTCACACAGGGCAGTTAATTCGAATCATAAAAATCTACATGTATAGTTCGGCCCACATTTGGTGTGTGAACGCGCGGCTGAGGCGGTTTGAGCCTGAATCGAATCATATAATTCGGATTTTATAAGCCACCTAAGTAGGTGGTATATATGAACCAAATTTTATGATTTGACTTATATCGCCCGTGTGAACGCAACCGACTTACTTGAGGCGGATTAAGGAGGTCACACTATATAATATAATTTGATCTATGAAACCGCTAGCTGTGCACAGATATTTTTTTCATCATTTATTTTTAGGGTTTCACTGCCCAGCAGAAGTTTTGACCGTTCCAAACCAATACGATTCAGTCCATACATATCTAGGTCGAACCCACACTCTCTAGTGCCGACGTCGACAAACCCAAACTGGCGCTGGTTAGTCTGGACTTGCTCATGCGCAGATATCGATTTCCAGCCCAAGTACTGCCCGTGTGAACGCGACACTAGTTCGGTTCATATGATCCGCCTTGTATAAATCGCTTTAAACTTTTCCCGTCTGAACACGGCTTTAGACTTGGTGATAATACCTTCATACACCAAAGGAGGGTACCAATATGGTCTTACTCACACCTCAGCGTACATTTCCAGGTAAGCCTACAGAAGTATAAGAGCACAGTGGAGCAGTGGAAACATGTGGGGCATCCCACCTAAAAGGGCCAAAGTGAAGGTTTACAACCTTCAACATGTTACCTAGATACAAGATTCACCCGGTACTTGTAAGTTGTAGTACACGGGTGAAGACCAGCCTTATCTAAATACGGGTGAAAATAGCGTTAGTATGGAACATGACCTAGAAACTGTGGCTCCAGTATCAAATGGCTACCCATATAGGCACAGAGTTGGTGAAATGGGAGAGAATGCAAAAAGACAAGATGGCGGCCGTAGAACGCCGTCGATTTCACTTTTAAATCTTATTAAACTAGATATTATATTATATTTTTCAACTCAAAGGTAGCGGGCTAATAATAAGACAGATGTAAAGAATAATTGTTGCTTCTTAGATTGTGAAATTAGGCTCTCAATTCTTTGACCCGCATTTTCGACAGCTTTTACATAGGGTTGGTTTGCACCCCTACTGCAGCAGTACGGGGTGAATCTTGTATCTACACGTTACCGTGCTCTGCTATCCATTGTAGCAGGGTTCGGACTAAAGTTGTGCACAGTGAACAAGCCGAAAACCTATTGAAACTGGTGGGAAACGGCTGTATTCGACGACCCTACACTGTGTCTGTGACTGTCACTAGAAAATGTGATATTTTTTTTAGCTGTCGGGAGGGAGTGTTGCCATAGGGGGTAGCGGTGTGGCGTTTTCAGCCGTGTACCGTGCTCAGCCGTGTGCATAGACTCAAACTCAAGGCATTGTCAATGGTCGTGAGTCACTAACCTTATAAATTTAATATAATGTTTTTGGTAAAGATGTTTTCTATATGTGTACCAAGTGATTTGTTTCTAGGTGGTGTGGTTTTAGAGATATTTCACTTTTCCTGGATTTTCTGTATGAAGATTGCTCACCACCATTGACAATGCCTTGAGTTTAATGGTACGCGCAGTGCAAAACATTAGTTTTAATCAAAATTAATAGAAATCAAGAACCCTAACCTTATAAATTTAATATAATCTTTTTGGTGAAGATGTTTTCTATATGTGTACCAAGCGATTTGTTAATAGGTGGTGTGGTTTTAGAGAAATTTCACTTGTTCTGTATTTTCTGTATGAAGATTACTCACGACCATTGACAATGCCTTGAGTTTGAGTCTAATCACACGGCTGAGCACGGTACAGGCTGAGCACGCCACACCGGGTGCCCCTCTCCCCCCCTAAATCCGCCACTGTTAGGGTTAACTTAAGCCGTGTTCACACGGGCAAAATGTGAAGCGAATTAGACAAATCGAATCATATGCTTCGATTTAGTTTGAAAGTGGTTCGCGTTCACACGGGCAGTGCTTTGAATCGGTTTAAGGCGGAAGTGGATATCTGCGCATGAGCGAGTCCAGACTAACCAGCGCCAGTTTGGGTTTGTCGACGTTGGCCGAGAGAGTGTGGGTTCGACCTAGATATGTATGGATTGAATCGTATTGGTTTGGAACGGTCAAAACTTCTGCTGAGCAGTGAAACCCTAAAAATAAATGATGAAAAAAATATCTGTGCATAGATAGCGGTTTCATTAATTAAATTATATAATATGCGATTTTGATCGACCGGAAAGTCAACAAACTAAGGTCTCGACTGTGCATGCGCGCTACGTCCTTAATCCGCATCAAGTAAGTCAGTTGCGTTCACACGGGCGATATAAGTCGAATCATATAATTCGCTTCATATAAACCACCTACAGAGGTGGTATAGATGAAGCGAACTAGTTGATTCGAATCAGCCCTAAACCGACTCAGACGTGCGTTCACACGCCAAATCTGAGCCAAACTAGGCAAGTCGATTCATATGATTCGAATTAACTGCCCCGTGTGAACACGGCTATAGAGTTAGAGTTAGTTATGAGCATGCATTGCACACATGAACTCACGGAATAATAAATATGCAAGTGATTTCCCTTGATGGCAACTGGAAGAATTCATATCCACATCCTAAAAAACAAAACTTACCTATTTTGACAACCCAAAAACCGGATGGTGTGCGAGGGTTCAACGCTCGACAGTCGGCCGCGAGAATGATGTTCGCATCCATTTGCAAGATTAAGTTGCCTCCAACCCTGGACAAGTTCCACATGGGGCGGATCTGGAAGGTTCTGGCTAAATATGTCAGTTGTTGCTGTCCCGTCGAGGTGGCCACTTCGATTTGGTAAATAGGGAAGTTGTCGACGATTGTCTTTTCAAAGAAGGCAATTCGGGGTTGGTATGGGAAAGATGGCGGCCGGATAATGTCAACATTAAACTGGAGGCTGATTACCGGCGTCGCCCGGCCGATAACTAGCGTGCCCTTTGTCGCTGGTTCCACCGCAATGGGCACAAGGTAATGCGGCAGAACCGTCGCGTCGACGAATCTGAGGAGAGCCTGAACAAGCACCATACCAAGCGGAGTAGTGCTTGTCTTAGAGTTGAACTCCTCCAGCACCAGGCTGACGATCTTCGGGCCACCTGCTAATGTTTGCTCGTTGAAAACCAGCCGGCATTGCGACGTGATGACGCCCGGGTTGATGTGGTTGCAGACCTCTCCGCACTCGGGGGACACCGCCCAGCGACATCGCACTACGTGATTACGGTTTGTGTCCTTCAGCTGAACGGCGTACGCCGGGCAGGCGCGGAGCAGAGTGAGCTGTGGCGGGAGCGCAATGGGGAAAGGGCTGCTGTTGTAGCTGAGCGAATCGGGCACGGTCACCTCTGTATAGGTCAACACATTGGCCTTGCCAAACGAACTCGGCCAGCAACAGCCCATCAATGCTGCCCTGAGCCTAACCGGCTCTAGACCCTTACTCCCCAGCGTGGGACTGGGAATGTAGCGCAGGTTGCCCGTGTACAGGTCAAACTGGCCAAGGCCCCCGGAGCAGCTCTGTTGGTAGGAGGGAAACAGCTGCTCTTGTACGGAGAGATAGATGGTCTTTTCCACGGCGGTGGTGCAGTTGGTTGACTCCAAAGCCATGACTGAGGTTATGATCAGCTGTTAAGGAAAGAAAATTGGAATTTAGCTGTGCTGTATAACTGAGTATATATGGACAGCTTGACTTGAGTGGGTGGGTAGGCCTAAGTTAGTGAGTGTGTGGGTGAGTGGAAGAGTGGGTGGGTTAGTGTTGTAGTGAGTGAGTTAATGCATGCATTGTAAAGAAAGGATGTGTAAACGTTGAGATCGAGTGTAGCACTGGTTTATTCTCCACTCATGTGCCGGTGTTGCAGTTTCCGTGGTACCCCAGTTTGTGAGGGACACATCGCTTCTGTGTATGCGTCAAAATTGAACAGCATCATCAATAACCTTATAAATTTAATATAATGTTTTTGGTAAAGATGTTTTCTATATGTGTAACAAGCGATTTGTCTCTCGGTGGTGTGGTTTTAGAGATATTTCACTTTTGCTGTATTTTCTGTATGCAGATTGCTCATGACTATTGACAATGCCTTGAGTTTTACGGTACGCGCAGTGCAAAACATTAGTTTTATTCAAAATTAATAGAAATCAAGAACCCTAACCTTATACATTTAATATAAGCTGTTTGTTGAATATGTTTTCCGTATATGTGCCAAGCGGTTTGTTTCTAGGTGGTGTAATTTGAGAGATATTTGACTTTTTCTGTATGAAGATTTGCTCACGGCCATTGACAATGCATTTGAATGTATGTGTTCCTCGCAAACTGGCATACCGCGGAAACTGCAACACCGGCGTCCCATGCCTGGTGACATGACCACCACGCCTGGTCCCGCATTCCACCTACAGTCCACTCTATTAACATACCTTACATGCGTGGGTGAGTGAGTGTGTGAATGGAGGAGAGAGTGGGTGGGTGAATCGATGCGTGAGTGTGTGAGTGAGTTAATGAGTGAGTGGGTTGGTGGGTGAGTGGATGAGTAAATGGGTGAGTTTGTGAGTGAGTTAGTGAGTGGGTGGGTGAATGGATGAATACAATGGGTGAGTTTGTGAGTGAGTTAGTGGGTGAGTGAGTGAGAGTCAGTGGATGGGTGAATGAATGAGTGTATCGGAGACGGGGTGAGTGAGTGAATGGGTGAGTGAGAATGATTGATGCATTATGCCCTGTAAACATTTGTGGCAACTTACTCATGGCTGGCGGCGGCTAGTGGGCTGTCTATTCATGGTTTTATAGTGCTGCCCCACTGCCAATGGTGACCAGCATTTTACACGTGATGTATGATAGGGGAGATCAGACATTACTCCGACGGTGGATTGGTGCCACACTTTTCCGAAGGGCAAAATCGTGTCGGGGCGACAGCAGGCTCCGATGTCGGCCCGACGGGGGATCCGATGTTGGACCAGTGTCGCGATGGCGTCACAGTACGGGCTGGGATTTTTGTTTTGTATGCTTTTGGGGTTTTGCATCCTAGCAACATCCTAAGGTAATACTATGAATAAGCAATGCTTAGGATCGACCCTCGCTTGAAAACGGCGTCGAGAGCAAAACAAATGCCCGCGGCCATTGAATTTGCCGATATGCGCAGTGCAAAACGTCAATTTTATTCTAAATTAATAGAAATACAGAACAATTTGGCATAAACATGGAAGTTCAGAATAACGAACTAGTCTATTGACGTATATATATAAACGCTTGGAGAATTATTTATTTACTATTATGCGATTCAACACGAGTCTATTATTAACCAATCGCTGTTGTCTACCCTGTTTGCTGCGACATTCGACTAGCTGTTTCCGTTTCCGCTTGCTGAATTCTGCTGAATGCATTGTCCACCTCTATGAGTATGGCTATTGTTTATGTATATATATATATGTGTTATTAGCCTCCCCCTTGAGCGGTCGGTACCAGAACAGATACCGACTTGTGACACTGACAGTGCATACTCATCGTAATTGTATAGTGCTATCCCACTGCGATACCAGACCACCAGCATCATGACCTCATATCCCACTAAGTCACATTATCCTGATACTGAGTAAACCAGTATTTGCCCTATCCTAGCAATGCCAAGCTCCAATCTAGTTAACGGTTTGTTTGTTTCGGGTGTTATGTCCTGGCAACATCTAAGGGCACATCAGAATGTCTACTGGTGTGTGACAGTGTGCACTCAGGGCATCTTTATAGTTCTGCTCAATGAGGAGACCAGGCCACCAGCATAATGACCCGCTTTCCTTAACATTATCATCTTACTGAGCTAATCAGTCCCTGCCCGATCCTAGTACTTCCAAGCACCAGGATAGGTAGCGAAAGTATCAATTTTGTAAGTCATTGGCTTCACTTGGCCCAACTTAAATCTCCCAAACCTTCCACGGAGGAAGTCTGAGCTCTCTGCCAATTCAGCCACCAAATCCGGTTAACAAGTATCAATTTTGTAAGTCATTGGTTTGACTCGGCTGGGATTCGAATCTACAACCTTTTTTTTTTTGTACATTAGTTGTTTAAGTAGGGGAAATTTCAATCGCGGATGATTGGTCTTCCTCATTCCACTGCTCCTTGCCCTATCCTAATAATGCCGAGTGCCTAGCTAGGAAGTGACAAGTATAAATTTTTAAGTCATTGGTTTGACTCGACCAGGATTCCAACCCACGATCCTACGATCTACCAACATGGGAGACAGACGCTCTAACTTATTCGGCCATCCCCGTCTTTCACACCGGAAGTTGACACCAGATTCTTACCTCTGCCAAATTGGTTTCGCGGTTGGTGCCGCTCTCGATGGTGATGAATCCACCATAGAAGGTACGAGCGACAGTCGCTGGTGCCCACAGAAGTACCAGCGCCAGAATGAAGAGAGTAACTCCTGTGAATGGACACAAAGGACAGCAGTTTAGAAGAATTCCACCACCAACCCGCCCTCTGTCAGCAGTGACAAGAACTTGTTCTAGGTAGAACTTCAAAACTAATAATGCATTGGATATATGGATAGCACCAAAGACAATGTATGATGACAAGACGTGCCACTCTGCTTTCATGTAGGAATTTCTGAAATAATTATGCAGTGGTGCCATCCCACTGACACTGGAAACAGGGTCCATTGGCTTTGATCAGGTGTAGTAGTAGTTTCTTATAGCCCTGTCACACTACGACGTATCTCGCCGGCGCGCCGCCAATGCGCAAAATCGCTTTTAATCGTCGAGAGACGTCAAACTTTTCGACGTCAGCCCACCATATTGGTAGCGCACGGTCGACGTTGTGGTAAAAGTTTGGCTCACCATCCTGATATGACCTTAGATGTTGGTAGGACGTAAAACAACAAAAAGCAACCGTTTGGCGCAATGTGTGGTAATGACCCTCATGCGCGCGTGGCGACTGCCTAGTGTTCGCATAACGTTATTCCAGCATTGGCGCGTGTTGTCTGTCATCGAAAGTTTTGTGCGAGCACAAAACTTCGCCAATCCGATGACGCACGCTACCGACTGTCGCCGTCCATCAACAAATACCAACGTGCACCTAACGCGTGCGTAACGCTTCCAGAAGTCGCCCGACTTTTCACCAAAAAGTGACACACATGGACACGCGTTGGCGAGAAACGTCGTAATGTGACACCACCATTACTCAGACATAATAAAAAATTGTATTTATTTATGGCACAGATTAAAGTGTTTAAAATATGTTTGAACTTTACTATACTATAATATTGTGTTCATCATTAATATTAGGACTAGGAGGTAATACACTATAATTGTTGTACATTGTCTTTGATGGTACAGCAAGTCAGGGGGGCTAGGGAACCTGTCCCCTTGTTCCAGTGGTACAGAGGTCGGGCCTTGTTTGCCGTTGGGTGGCAGCACTGCATCTGTATTTCACAGAAAAACACTGAGTGGCACATCTTGGCACACATCGTCTTTGATAGCACTCTCCAAACCACAGAAGATAGCCATTGGTACAAGAACGTAGAATAGAAATACCAAATATAATAGCATATTTTTATAAAGAGAGTGTCTTTTATTCAGTGCCAATATATAATAAGTTATTCTCAAAACAATTAGCATATGCATTTATATATCTAGAAGAAAAAATAGATTTACATCTTGAAGTGATGGCGCTCAGTGGTTAGTTACAATAACTTCTGTAGATGGCACCAAAATCAGAATCCAGCATTTGTTTAGTGATTGTTTGTTTATTCTGCTCATAATGGTTAAGTTCATGCACTTATTTTCACCGCTGGGCATTAGTGGTCATAATCCACATGGATTGATTTCCTTTATCCATAATATCTATAAACTTGTTTGTGGTGTAAATCGGAGTTTCCTATTTTTGTTGTTTTCGATTATATTTGTCCGCATAGTTAACATTTGTAATACCTTATACCCATGCAATTGGTGTTCTAATCTAGAAATAAGCCTACTATGTTAGACTTTTGTCTTTTTGTCACACCTTTGAAGGTTAAATTTGTGAATAATTTGTATGGCATTGCAGGATTGGCAGGCCCACCACATTGAATACAACTGATACAACAATTAGTCAGAATATAATAATAACGATATCATATTATCTCTCCACTTATTTAAAATTGCCTAATACCTTATACAACACATAACAAAAATATGGGAGTAGCTCAAAACAATCATGCTATATAACTATAATTGTTTGTGGTATGTGATATATTATGTGTTATGGGTTATTCGCCAATAATATAATATTCACATTCCAGAAACGTTATCCAGATTGTCGTCAGTACTGCAAACAGAGTCATTAGCCGTGTTCACACGGGCAAAATGTGAGGCGAATCAGACAAATCGAATCAGGCGAGTCGAATTAGCCGCCCGTTCACACGGGCAGCGCTTGAAGGCGGAAGTGGATATCTGCGCATGAGCAAGTCCAGTCTGACCAGCGCCACCACGAGACAGTGGATTCGACCTAGATATGTATTTAATGAATCGTATTGGTTTGGAACAGTCAAAACTTCTGCTGGGCAGTGAAACCCAAAAAATAAATGATTAAATAAATGATAAAAAAAATATCTGTGCACAGCTAGCGGTTTAATAGACTAAATTATATAATATGCGCTTTTGATTGACCGGAAAGTCAACAAACTAAGGTCTCGACTGCGCATGCGTGTGATGTCCTTAATCCCCCTCAGTGCATCCACACGGACAAAATAAATCGATTCACAGAAATCGACTCACGTAATTGACCTCCACAGGTGGTTTACAGTATCCGCATCACAGGAATCGATTCAGGCATAATCAGGCGTAATCCGACTCAGCCGCCCGTTCACACGGGAAATGTGCGTCGAACTAGGCAAGTCGATTTCTACGAATCGATTTACATTCCCCGTGTGAACACGGCTTAAAGGTTACTCACTGGACCATTTCCAACATCACACATCCCTCTGACGGAAGGGGCAGAACTAATGTTATTAACAGCTACCACCTCACTTTGCAGAATGCTCTGTGAATTATACCTTATAGAGGATTTCCACATGCCCTCTGATGGCAGTAGTGAGAACTAATGCAACTCATTCAATTGTGCAACATGCTGCCTTATTGTTATAGAAGATTTCCACCTGCCCTCTGATGGCAGTAGCAAGAACTAATTGTAAAAATATACGGATTTTCGGTAAAGAATTATATATTGACAGAGAGCATTATTATTCTTGGGCTTGGAGTGGGGAGAAGGTTATGTAATCTAAAAGCAATGGTGCCCCCACTCCTATGGTGACATGATATAAACTATGTGAGATATATGTTCATGCATGATGCCTAAAGTTAATGAAGAGATGTTCTTATATATGAAGCAATTCAAGGTTGATGAAATGTTCCTCTATGTATTCATAAAGAATGCAATTGGAGAAAAGGGACATTTTTGGTATATATATATCTAATTGTAACTGTATGCAACTATCTGCCCCTATGGGACCCAGGGCCAAGCACACCAGCCATACTACATGCCTTAGAGCCACACCCTGCAGGCTGGTTTTGGGTGGCAACCCCCCATATTAGGGCATTGCACTGGTCAGTCTGTTGGGGAGTGTCTGATTGGCTGGCTGTGGGAGATCCGGTCGCCTGACCCCCCTTGGCCTATCATGGCCACACAGGTCTCATTCTAATTAATTATTCAAGAAACTTCTCCAGACACTCTGGAGAGGGATCACTCTACTCCTGGCTCTTGAGTGAGACAGACCTACTCTTGAGCAGGACCCCCAGACACTCTGTCTGATGCTAGCCAAATTCACCTATTCAAATTGAGTGTATACACAGCCATAGGACTCCTGTCCCCTGCTGCTGTAGGCACTGCTTTCAGTATACAGGCTAAGTTGATAATGAGGCAAGGTCTGGACTGTAGAAGGTGAGGGTTAGGCTGATGGGTCACTGGTAGGTGAGCAGTTGGTGTCATTAACTTGATTAAAGCACAACACCCTCACTGTCTATCCAACACCCTCACTGACTTGCCTTCCTTTCTTCCTTAGTAGTGGTTAGTGTTGGTTGATAAGTTGATACTATTGGTTTAGTACGACTGCATCACAGGTGATATGAAGGGGAAGAGTATTGTAGTAGCATCGGGTGCTCAACACGGCCGAGCATCCCTGTTATTATAATTGGTGACCACAATGATTGTCTGAAGTTCAGCCAGAAGACAGAAGACCTCGCGAAGAAGACACCCGAGATGACAACAGGCTCGCATGTCGTCGGTGGCCAGGTAGGACCCAAATTGTCTATACATCTTGTCCTGGGTGCCAAGGCGTCGGAGGAAGGTTTTGACACTGTGTACCGCCATGTGTGAATGTGTGAACGTTAGTATATAATGTGTGAACGTTAATATATATATGTTGATACTATTGTTGATATATGTATTATCTAACCAGGGAAACACAACCACATGGCATACACACCGCCTGCACTCACACAATACATGAAACGAATAAGAAGGTGTGAACTTTAATATATATGTGTTGATACTATTGTTGATATATGTATATATGTAACAATGGAAGACCAGGAGGCCCTGAATAAGATAAGAGAAAGGGAAGAAAGGCTACGATTGTTGGATGAAGATTTTGACAGGATACTGGCATGGATCAGGGCAGAAAGGGCAGAAGAAGGGAGAAGGGAAAGGAGGCACAGGATCAGAGCAGCAAGGAGTAAAGAAATGATGAAGAGGCATGAGAGTAGAGTAGCAAGGAGGGAAGAAATACTGAAAATAAGGAAGAACTTGATAGAGTGCGAGGATGAGCTGAGTCTGTTTTTCGTCCGGTTCTGGCCCAATATATAGAATTACATGTAAACTAATTGCAATCAGAAAGAATTAAATAAGGGTGGGCGTGCGATGGTAACTTCATATCTAATCCAAAAACGATTAGGGAAGGCCGTTAGTAGTGGTGCGCGACGCCACCGGCTCTGTGTTAAAGAATGGTATAGATTTATGTATTATTTTAAATTCGGGAAGGTCATTGCGGGTGTGCCCGGTGCCGACGGTTCGGGTTAAAGAACGATATAAATTTATATATAAGTTGAAATTCGGGAAGGCCGTGGTGTGCGCGCGTCGCCGCCAGAACCACACGATGGCTCAGTCCGCTTCTAGCCAGCGTAAAGAATAATATAAATTTATATATTGTTAAATTCGGCGCTCAGTCAGTTCTTGTCCATTTCTCGTCTGATTTCAGATTAAATTAACGTATTTAATTCTAAAATATTGTATTTAATGCTAAAATAACGTGCTTTTATGCTAAAATAACATGTGTGATGTTAAATTGACTTGAAGAACTGAAAATAACTAGCCAGTAGTAGTGGCGAGGGGGCAGTGACCAACAGAACATTGGTGGTCGCACTCCTTTGGCTAGGATATTTTACTAGTATAAACAGACTGCAGAGTATACTGTGATAACAAATGTTTGATAAATACACACAGCAAGCACACCACCCACCGCCGAGTATAAACAACCGGCAGGACTCAAAGGATCTGTGTGTGTGTGGGTGTGGGAGAGCTGGGGGCCGCACCCAGCTGCCAGGCGCACCCACCCTGAGTTAAAGGGGCATAGTCCAAGGGTTGGAGCCTTGATATTTCAGAGAAGCAGACCCTGTAAAGATGGAATGTTGATATTTCAGAGAAGCGGATCCTGTAAATTGAAGTGATAGGGATTTCAGTTGATGGCGAAAGGGTGGTAAGTGCCGAGGTATCAAACATACATAGTAAGGACGGTGTGTTGGTTTTTAGGATTGTATGTTTTGTTGCAGGAGTGTGCAGCTTTAAAATAAGGTGGGGATTGTAGCGAAGCAAAGCAAACCACCCAGTCTCTGTGCGTGTAGGGGGGCACCCAGCAGTAAAGCGACCCACCCTGGGTAGACTGTGTATAGCAGGCAGGCAGGGGTCTGTGTGTGTGCAGGGGAGTGTAAACAAGAGCACTGTGTGTGTGTAGGGGAGTAAACAACTGGAATTGTCTGTCGGGTGTTTTAAATGGTGTTGATATATATTGTGTTTTGATATATATCCACAGATAAATGGGATTTCTATGAAAATATATGCACACACAGGTGGAGCTGTAGTGCTTACTGAAATATTAAAGTAAGTGAATAACAGTTATAAACTGGAGAGATAGAAGGAGGGGCATTGTGCCAGATAACAGTACAGATATCACAATGGCAGAAGCAGAATTAAATAGAGGGTTTGCCGACTGGTTCACACTTGGGGTAGCCTCAGGGGAGATACCCACAGATGGGGATCGGCTAGTATATTTAACCAAATATGCAGCTGGACAGTTGGAAGCCCAGGCCAGAGTGCTCAGAGAAAACAGGGGACATGGGACCAGGTCCAACCAAGAGCATGCACAGATCCTAGAAGAGAGAATGACGAGAGAGGAGCACCTGGCACTAGGGAGAGATCGAGTTAAAGTAGATGAGAGGGCTGTAAGGGACCTTAAGGATCAGGGAAGACAGATAGCCACTGTGGATGGGTCAGACCTGGGAGCACTGAGGACTTGGGTTGAGCAGGTAGGCCGGGCAGGTAGAGTGTCATAAGCAATGGGGGCAGATGTAGTGAAGTTTGCACTCAGCCATTCTAGGGGCAACCTCCATGAGGTCATATATTCAGTATATGAAGATGATGCTAACAGCTCATGGGAGGCGGTCCGGGAGTGCCTGGTTGGGCTGTTCTTAACAGCCAGGGAAGCCACTGCCCTAATTGACATAGTATTCTCACTCAAGTAAGAGAAAGGTGAGCTGATGTCGGCGTACTGTATGCGATACAGTATGGCAGTACAGAGGGCATGGCCAGAGAAAGGGCTGGCCAAGCTGGGTGCAGTCCATGGCATGGTAATTAAGAAGTTTGAGGACTCTTTAATTGAGCCAGTGGTCAGGCTGAATGTACGCCTGGCCAGGGCAGTTAGCCTAGAGGCAGCCATGTCTGTAGCCATGGAAAATGAGGAAGGCCTGGCAGGCCTAGGAGGCAGGCTGACTGAGGCCCATAGACAGGAGGAACCCATGGAGATAGGAGCTATGGAAAGGCATGCAAGGGTAGAAGCCAGTGGTAGTGCAGATAGGGCGGCATTTAAGATGCTCCAGGGTGAGATTAAAAGTCTCAGAAAAATGATGGCAGAGCACACTGAGCAGCCAGTACATGCTGCCCAGTTGGCTGTAGCACCAGCCCCACCATCAACAGTGGTGGTGCAGACTGCACCAGCACTGCCCGCCAATGCTAATGTCAATAGAGGTGAGAGAAGGAGGGCGCCACGTCAAGTAGTGGGACATGCCCCTCGACAGAGGTACCAGGGTCCAGGGCGAGATACAGTCAGGTGTAGTTATTGTGCATATAGCTACCACCCTGATTATATAGTTGCTCACCAAGAGAGGTGCAGACACCAAGGCCACACCAAGAAGAGCAGTCAGAAAACTAGGACAGGCATCAGATTTAAGACCATGTATTCAAGTGGAATTTGGTGGAATTTCATATTCAGGTTTAATTGATACTGGTGCCAGTAAGAGCATGATAAAGAGTAAAGTATACAATGCTCTCAAATTGAGAGGATATGCAAGGGGTCAACTACAGCAGGGTTTGAGGCTTCGCTCACTTTCAGGACACTTGATTCCTACAAGGGGAGTGGGGAAGGTCACCCTGGTGGGAGTTGAATGTGATTTCTGTGTAGTGGGAGAGTTACAACATGATATCCTGATTGGGACAGATGTCATGCAGCAATGTAATGCCATGCTGTCCTATTCAGATATGAGTATTATCCTGAATGGGGAGGAGCACAGGTGGATAGGGACAGAAGCTACATGTGCTAGTGTGGCAGGGGCAGTAGAGGAGGTAGAATACTGGAGGCAGAGGTTCCCAAGGGTGTTCCCCTCCAGGCCTGGTCATGCTGTTTCTCCTCAACGAATGAACTTGTTGCCACTGGTTGCACATCTTTTACCGGAGGTTGGGTGACAAGATTTCGGCCCACAGGTGGTACAAATGTATACGAACGAGGCAGGATGGGTTCACTGCTGCGTGCTCCTCTTTGCTGTGCGTTGATTCGTAGACATTCTTAGTCCAACCCAGGCGTCTGTGATGAAGGAAACTGAAATATTGAAATACCAGTTCCATCGAAGCATGAGCTTGCAGTGCGTGATGTGGGATTGTGATCCAAGTTATCCAGGATTGCAACTGTGAAAATGTGGTGATGCAAATTTGTAGGACAGACTATATCAGCATTGTTCCTTGTATTATCTGCAATAGCCTGTGCAAATCTAGTTTCAATGCTGAGGACTTTCTTATATGACACACTCAGAGCATATTTATGTAGTAGTTCTACCAGCTTCTTGCTTCTTGTTTCGGAATGCAATTTGAGGGCCAGGAACACTGCCAGTGGAGGCTCACAATTCAAGTTCGTTGAAAGAGAAGTTATATTTAGCATGGCCAACTGACTCACAGAGAGGATCTTCCTGGATTCTCTTGTTCTGGCGATGATTTGGGTCCTGCGAGTAGTTGACGGAAGAAATACTTTATACGTTGTGGAACAGATGATTCTTCGCAACCATTGGGAAATGAACCATCAAACTTGAATGTAGTGTCATGATCAAAAACAGCTTTATGGAGAATCGATGCTGCCATTAGTAATGTACATGCTTCCTCATCTGGTGTTTGAGTTGCATCTGATATGATCCTTCTAGCCGTCTTCGAACAAACGATGAAAACTCGGTCTCGGATACCTTTCTCCTCTGTCAAATTCGGGAAGTGTTCCAGGACTCTATCCTTTAGGCGTGTCCCGTTCACAGTCTTCTGGATTCCATGTTGTTCTAATCTCTCGGTCATCATATCTGTCAGATCTTGCAATGCAAAAATTCTACGACCTCCAGTGACTTCTTCCTTTATAAATTGGAGCAATTCATTTTCTGTTGCGGCCTCAAGATTTTCGCTAGCTCTGTCTTGTTTACAAATCGCATCGTAACGGCGATTGAACCCTGTGTAGCAATTCTGATGGTACTTAGCTTCAATGGCGACCAGATCGCCTTCAGCAAGGAGTGCCACAATACGCTCTTCCTCCAGCACGACTGCCTTATCATGTATCTGTTGGGTGAGTTTAACCTTCTGGAAAGAATGGTCTGCTTCATTTGTTTCATCACCACAGAAGATACACAGATTACGATTAACGGCTGCATTACTCCACCGGGATCTTTTTCTTACAGGAGTCAATCCTTCATTATGACTTTTTTTTGCATGGTCAAGTGCTGATGCCCTGTAAAGTTGATCTCAAGATGTATGCCAGGATGCATGATTCTTCTGCATGGATTCTTCATCTGGAAGTTCTATGTCTGGGTGGGGAGCAGCACCAATTGCGCTGAACTGACTTGCGAGCCTGGTGATTTCTCTGTAGGCTTCCTCTCTATGACTGGCGAATGGATTCGCAAGAGGACAAACAAGCACTTCCTCAGTTTGCTTTTGGCACAAAATACACAACTGCCATATCGTTACCCCAGCCATCTCAGAAACAACCTGGAAAGACACCCAGAAAAAATACCCCATTTGTATCGTCACATTTTGTATTTATTGTCTCATTGGGTATGGAAATACCATATAAGATATATTCCAATCATGTTTATTTTATTTTTATTCAATTACTCATACATGAAAACCCATATATAGACACCAAAATCATCATTCTAGGTTCCATACGACAAAAGTTATGAGGCGTAATGCAAAAAACCCCACTAAATTGGCAGCGATCTTTGATTTTGGCAGCCATTTTGAATTTTTTTATCTGAGAGCTTGACACTCGAACCAAATTTGTTCTATAGACCCATACCATCAAATTGGTACTGAAAACGAAACTTTTGCATCAATTTGAAATGAAAAGAAAAAAATACCCATGCATGGCCCCCCACTAGTAGCGCCACTGACCCATCTGACCAAAAACTCAGTGAAATTTGTGTGGGGGGCTGAGTGCCAAAAAGTCTGGGGTGAGTTAAAACAGCTCCTTTTGGACTGTGTGATACTCAAATTTCCAGATCCTAAAAAAACGTATAAGCTCTATACAGATGCTTCAGATTACAGTATAGGTGCTATATTGGTACAAGAAGATGAGAATGGGATAGAAAGGCCAGTACATTTGATTAGTGAGGGGTTGAATACAGCCCAGCTGAACTATCCCACCATTGAAAAAGAGGCATATGCAATGATATTTGCACTCATCAAATTAAGACCTTATCTGTATGGTGCTGAGTTTGTGATCTACACTGATCATAAGCCATTAAAATGTTTGTTTCAGAAAGAAATGAAGAACAGCCGCCTGCAACGATGGGCCGTGTTACTGGCTGAATATTCAGCCCCAATTCATTACTTTGCAGGTGCTTCTAATGTATGGGCAGACATACTGTCTAGGCTGAGACCGGTGGTAGTATCTGAAGAGCCAGAACAGATGTCAGTGGTGGAAATAGCAGGTATGGAGGAGGAGATCCCTTTTGAAAATTACCAGTTAGACAGGGAATCCATTGGCAAACTGCAGGCTGACACTCCACAGGCGAGCTTGGCAAGGGAAGATCAGGATGATTATATCCTAATGGATGGGTTGGTGTATTCACTAATTCCACCACCAGGGGGAAATATCTATCCAAGATTAATGTTGCCAGTGCAGTTCAGAGAACAAGTAGTAGAACGGGCTCATACAGATGTGGGGCACATGGCAATGACAAAAACATTACAGAGAGTGCAGGAACATTTTAGATGGCCAGAGGGGATGTTGCCAAATTTATAGCAAAATGTCCACCATGCTCTCTAAACAGGGTGAAGAGGGATTACCCACTCCCCACTGCAATGCCACTCCCAGTTGTTCCAGGACTGCTGATAGCAGCAGATCTGACAGGGCCATTCCCAGAAAGCAAAGAGGGAAATAAATATCTACTATCTGTCATAGATCACTGCACAGGCTGGGTGGAGGTAAAACCCCTCCACAACAAATCAGCCCAGGGGATCTATGATTATTTAGTAAGAGACTACATACCCAGATATTCAGCACCAGAAGTATTTCTGACTGATAATGGTCTGGAATTTAAGAACAAACTCATTGTGGGATATTTAGAAGAATTGGGTGTGGAAGTAAGACACACCACCCCATACCACCCAAAATCAAATGGCATGGTGGAATGTTTCCACAGAACACTAAAAAGCATGCTGGCGAAATTGGTCAATGCTAGAGCCAGTGAGTGGGAAGAATATTTGGGGGATGCACTATTGGCATATAGATGCACATCTCTGGGTCCCACAGGGTTTTCACCATTCTATCTACAGTTTGGTAGACATCCAAATAAACCACAGTCCCAGTTATTATACAGACAGACCGGGGAGGTTTCATCAAATGCAGCTAGAAGAATTGATGAATTGACAGATTCACTGCAAGAAGCAGTAAGAAACAGGGCCATTAGCAGACAGTATAATACAGCAAGAGCAATTAACAGGGCTAATGCAGTACAGCTGAAAGTGGGAGATGCATTATTATTGCTGGTTAATGAGCCAGGGCCATTGGACAGACAGTTTGACCCAGGGTTCATTATGACAGATGTCAGGGGAGCTGCGGTGACTGTTGTGGGCCCAGAAAATAGCAAAAGAGTGTTGAACAGAGATCTAGTAAAGTCGGCTGATGGGGAGATGGAATGGGATTTAATCAATTCTAGACTAACCTGGGCACAGAGAAAGAACCAGAAGTTGAGGCAGAGACAAGTGGTAAGCCACACACACAACACAAATAGTGAAGAAATTGGGGTTGGTGAAAATTGTCAATTGTCCACAGGGCAATTTCAAGGACAATTACCAAGTCTAGACAACTATAGTGGTGGAGGCATAAATATAGGATTACCAAACACACACACAATGGTGACTCGGGGCAAGTCTCAGCTACAGGCTCAAAAAAATAGAGGACCTGAATGCACAGGGAATGTCAGCTAGAAAGGGAACCATAAAAGGGCTGGAAGCACAGAAGGGACAGAGCACAAGGGGGACCCTAAAAGTAAGGACCAAGATAGTGCTGGAGAGAATAGGGACCCTAAAAGAAGGTGCAGGATTGAATGTGCATTCACAGGTGTAAATGGAGAGAGAGAGGAGGCTAAAAGGAGGGACAAGGGTGTTGGGGGCAGTAAAGGTGTATATGGAGAATGCAATAACAGAATGACTGAAAGGAATGAAGATGGCGGTACTGTTGTGTCTTTTCCTTCCTTTGTCCCCCAGCAGCACAGGCGGGTGGCGAGGCATGATGGGTTCGATCCTGTGGTGGCCATCGATCCGGAACGCAAACCGGAACGCCAACCAGAAATGGATGTCGACTCACCACGTGGACGGAAAAGACCCGCCCCCCACGAACCCTCCCCCCGCACGGCTGGCAATGACGTCACAGGCGAGACGGCAGAGGAGGCAAGGAAGGCATGGCTTGAGATACGGCAGGATGCGGCCAAGGCGGCCAGCCACCGCGTACCCACCCAGCACACACCCACCCACCACTCACCCAACCACTATACACCCACCCCCTGCACGCCGGGCTCGGACACAGCGACCAGTGGTGCATATCGCCTGGGAACTCCACCTGTCGGGACTCCATCTGTCGGGACTCCACCTGTCGGGACTCCATCTGTCAGGACATCGCCTGACACGACGAGAGGGTTAGGATATCGACGGACTGAGACTGGAGAGACTAAACGCCCACCACCACCCAGACCCAGCCCTGAGAGTTATAACACCCGAGTGTTGCGTTCTCACACCCGAGAAAAGACTAGGTTGCTTGAAACAATCCCAGATCCACAGGAACAACATTTGACCAAGCGCACCTGCATTGTGTGTGTGGAGGTGTTCTGTGGAGGTTTCAGGTAGAAGCAGTAGTCTATATGATTGTTGACATTATATATGTATGCAGGACGTCGTACGTATATGACAATTATTTTTGTTCACCAAATGCACACAATTTTTTAACTTTGAAATTTTTATTTGCTTTTGGCAGGGTGTCGTTGTATCTGTGGGCATGTGATAACGGGTCTGGACGGTGGAAGACAATACGAACAGTGTGTGGAGTTTGGATCGAGTGATATTTTGTTGTCGTTGTTGATATATATGAACAATTGTGTGTTATCCAGTGCTGCATAAGTTGCTAGGGCAGGAAACCACAAACCACCAACAGACCGTCGAACGGTAGAAGTCAACACGAACATTGTGTGGGTTTCCAGCCAGGCAAGCGACGGGTCGTGGTGGGGTGTTCTATATATATATATATATATATAAGTTCCATGCCTTAAGTGTTGCTAGGAGAGTAAACATCCTCGGTCAACGGAGCGTGCGGCGGGGAGGCAGTACACGGACATTGTGTGGATCCAACCCCCCCCCCCCCACCTACAAGAAGGAGGCCGAATCAAATTTGTTGGTTTTGTGCGTGGGTTTCGGGCACCGCAGGCGTGCCTAGGACGGAAAACCCCAAGAAGAAGCCACTGGCCTATTGATAGGAAGGGTAAGACACAACACAAACCTGGTGTGATTTTCCCTCATGATACGTACATGTGGGACGGAGTAGTGTGTTTTGGCTTTGATTTAGGGTTCGCTGTGCCTGCAGCGTGGCTAGGAGGAAAAACCCCAAGAAGAAGCCAACAGCCAATCGGATAGGAAGGCACAGACGTCGTGTGATTTTTCCCTCCTGATACAGACGTGTGGGACGGAGTAGTGTGTTTGTCTTAATTTAAGGTTTTCATTACCTGCAGCGTGGCTGGGTCAGAAAACCCCAAGAAGGAGCCAGCGACCTAGCGGGTGATAGAAAGTGTGCGAGTGTTTAGACAGTGCACAAACAGTGATAGTTGAATATATTGTTACAGCGGCGGTGGTTGTTTATATAATATATAGCAGTTGGCAGGTGTATGTGTTCGGGAGGCCGAGTGGCTGACCTGCATGTGCAGTAGTGTGGGACAGCTATACACTGCTAAGACTTGATATAGGCCACGCGGTGCCCCGTTCAGATTAGGGCACCAAGGTTGAGAGGATCGCCGTCAACAATATCATTGATTTTTGTGAAAATTCACCAAGCGATGTTCAGGAAGCTGGAGGGTCTTCTCTAGTGCACTGGAACCTGCACGCTTGAAGACGACGCAATGCGGTAGTAGCGTGCAGCGCCAGCCGTGACCGATTGGTGCGAACAGTATCATTGATTTTGTGAAAATTCACCAAGCGATGTTCAGGAGGCTGGAGAGTGTTCTCTAGTGCACTGGAACCTGCACGCTTGAAAAAAACGCAGTGCGGTAGTAGCGTGCAGCGCCAGCCGCGACCGATTAGTATGAACAAATATCATCGATTTTGTGAAATTTCACCAAGCGCTGTTCGGGAAGCTGAAGAGTATCCGGTAGTGCACTGGAACATGCAAGTCAGAAGACGATGCGGTGAGATAACAGCACGCAGCATCAAGCAAGACCGATTAGTGCGAACAATATTTGTTAAAATAGACCACATTGGTGAAGAGTCATCCAGACGATGTTCGGGAAGCTGGAGAGTGTCCGCTAGTGCACAGGAGCGTACACATCAGAGGACGATGCGGGACTGTAGTGCATTGGGCAGCGAGCGTCGTGATAGGAAGCCCCACCGACAGTCTGCGTTGCAGTAATTTTGAACAATACGGTGACAAGTCATTGAGTGCGTATTCTGGAAGCTAAGACGTGTTTTAAAGACTGAAATTTAGGTTTGTTTTTGATTCGGGAAGCTCCGGGGTGCGCTCACATTGCATTCAGGAGTTATCCATCTGGATTGCAGCGGTTTTTAGTTTTCAAAGGATATCATGTGAGTGTTCGTCGGATATAGCGGTGTTGGGGCTGATAAGCAGATCTGCCCAGTTGCACTATTCGTATAGTGCTGCGGGACGTGATTTCCGGAAACTTATCGCTCAGAGACTGCGAGTTAATATCCAGGTCGACTTGATTCATGTGGTCTCTGTACTGGCACGTGGGCGTCATCTGGTGTTGTCTGCCTCTGGGCAGCAGCACTGACCTATTTAAGGAAGATGGTGTCCTAGTTCAGGGCCAAGGAGAAGTGAGGACGCTGTCTGCTGTGTGGCAACTGGTGGTGCTGATCACACCGCCTAACAGGCCACTGGTGGGGCACTGGGTCTCACAGGTGCGGGGCTATATGGACAAGTTGACTAAGAACCGGTGGTATGCTAATATTCATCATTGGAACATGAAGCTCAAGGTCCTGCAGGCTAGAATGAAGAAAGACCCTGTAGAATTTCTACAGTTGGTGACTAAACGGCCTAAACGGGGACTGGTTAATGCAGTAGGGGTGGCGCATCGTGGCTGTTTGGTACGGTAAGCCAGGCACAACTGAACAAAGTGCAGCAGGCTATGGCCATCCACAGCCTACAGACGCAGGCCCTGAAGCATAACCAATTGCACATGCTTTCCATTATGAATAGAACACGAAATATCCAGTTGCAATTAGCGGAGCACATTGAGGTCGTGGAGCATATAATAGCCTTGGCACGGAATGCAGCAAGGAACATGACGATCGCCGCCAATGACGTACAGCTGCTGCAGCGAGTGAGGCTGGCTGTAGAAGAACTGGAGAGTGTAGTGGACAATTATGTGTCGAAGCGAGGTTGTACCATCGTATGGTGATGCAACTGGAGCGCGGCATGCTGATGGAGTCGTTACTGCTGCCGGCTCAGCTGACACTCGTTAGGGAGGCGGCGAGGGACGTCGGGTTTCGCGGCCATTCACTGCACTGGTACTACCAACACACAAAGATAGAGGCAGTATGGGGTCCGGCGCGTCGATTGCCTTCTGCCTGGGACTGCAGATGGTGCATCCGGGGGCGTATTCGGCGTACCACTTGACGTATCTACCGGTGCTGCTAGACGACGAACATTTGAAGACCGTGGTGGGGAAGCCCATGGTCGCAGTGAGCACAGGAAGGAAGGCGAGCTTCTATCCAGAAGCTTGCATGGGCAGTCTGCCCATGGTGTGCTATCCTGCCATGGAGATGACCTACCAGACCTGCGAAGCGGCGCTCGTGACGGGGATGAAGACAGAGTACTGCAAGCTGCCGATCACAAAGATCCAAAAGACTGTTTCTGCCACCGTTGTGGCACCTGTGGAGGGCATGAGTGATGTGTGCATTGCTCTCCATGAACCTCATGTTGACATGATAGTTTGTTGTGCTGGGATGCCTCAAATCAACCAGAGGATCACCGGCCCGACATTGCTGCAGGTGCCGGAGGCGTGCTTGGTGGAGGGCAGAGGTTGGCTTCTGCGAACATTGACAGTAAAACATGAGACCGTGAACATACGACGGATGCCACCAAGGCTGGAGCTACCAGCCTTGAATGTCTCATGGCCTCCCGTTCTCCACCGCGTGATGAAGGAGCAACTCGAGCGGCTGTCGGAGTTACAGGTTCCCCTGATGTCGATGAACAATCTAGTGCAGGTACCGGACGATTACGTCCGTATTGAACATTTTAGTATACTGTGGTATTGTTTGTTGTCAGTGGCCGGGGTAATCGTGTTGTGTGGTACGTTGTATTCGTATTACAGGTGCCAAGCTCGTTGTAAGAAGTGCAGACGCCCAAGGAAAGGTCAAGGCATGGTGCCGGAGTGTAGGGAGGCGGTAGTCTATGAATCCAAAGAGCTGCCCCCTCCCTCCCCGTCGATGATCCATGGGGATCCTATATTGAGGTATAAGCCGCAGGGCTCACTATTGGAGCTGGGTGCGCTCCCGTATAGGGCGTAAGAGGGTTGCCAACATGTGTGTACACTGTCGGTGCGTCTGAACCATAAAGGTTGGGGAGGAGCAGGGACGCTCTATAATGTGGGTGGTTGTTGACAGGTTTTTCTGAACTGTTTTTGTAAGGGTTAGTGTGTATTGTGCAGGTATATGCACTCTGGTGCGTCTGAACCATAAAACATTGGGGAGGAGCAGGGACGTGGTGTAATTTGCGTAGTTATGTAAACGTTTCTGAGCTGTCTACTAGGGGTAGTGTTATCCCGCATATTGTATGCACTTCTCGTGTGTCAGAACCAAATTGAGGGGGATGAGCAGGGACGTTGTATAAATTTCAAGACAAAGTAATGACCTCATTCGGCAGAAGTATCCGGTCGGAATTGACCGAGGTGTAATTGAACGGAGTGAGAGTCGCTCGGAACCGCTGGGGCTTGCCATCAAGGATTTCTAGTCACCTACTCCTAGCCCTTCCCAAGCCTTTCGGTCGGTCGACGGGTAGCTAACTCGGGACCCTGGTAATGCTCGGGGGATTTGGGAATTACGGGAAATTAGGCTCCCCGCCCAACCCACAATGAACAAGTAAAGGGGGGGGGAGGATTTAATTAGACATTAGGTGCCTCTCGGATTCCTGCTCGTTAGAATACAAGTATTGGGGGGGAAGCTAATTATAGCAATTGGTCTTTCCTCGGATTCCTGCTTGCAAAGAACCCGCAGTAGCAAAGTAAGGGGGAGAGGATTTAATTAAACATTATGCACCTCTCTGATTCCTGCTTGCATGAAACTGGCGTGGATATAGCCATGGGAAGGTCTTAGCGGCCACCTGACCCATTGGGCGCAGACTGAGGCATAGACGAGTTCGCGCCTCGGGCTGCTCATGTAATCGAACCGGACAATGCTGTCCGGCAGGGACGAGTCCATGTGTATGATGGTAGAAATGCGAGTGAAAGACGACGTAAGTGTAGGAGGAACGAGTTTGCATGTGCGATGGGAAATATGAGAGGAAGACGACTTAGAGTAGGGCGGACGGTACGGTGACGCGCTGTGTGTTCACCGCCTCCCTCCATTTACATGTACTTGTAGGTTAGTGTGCGGCAGGGACGTGATCCGAGCACCAGTCAGAATTTTTTTGTTGAACCAAGGATGTGGTTTTTGGATAGATCCAATGAGGTGCAGGCACTGATCACGGTGCGCGTGCTATCACGATTTAATCTTGGATCCGTAATCCGCTTACAAGCGTCCAATCGGTGGTATGCGGTGCAGGACAGGCTGCAGACATGCGTGGGCTCACGACACTGTGCACACCACTGGTGTGGGCATCGCCGCTCGGGTGCCACAGTAGGCAAAGGGATAGGATCATTGGATTGATCGTGGGCGAGGATTGACGGGGTCAATGATTCAGAGAGTCACTGGAAGTGACGGGACCAGTGGTTGGTTAGGGCAACCATTGATGGAAGAAATGATTGGTTTCATTTGGTGAATTCGAATCATTTGAGTGATTCTGGTCATCTGATTGATTCGGATCACTTGATTGATCTTGGGCAAGGATTGACGGGGTCAATGATTTGGAGAGTCACTGGAGTGATGGGACCAGTGGTTGGTTAGGACAACCATTGAAGTAGGAAATGATTGAGTTCATTTGATTGGTTCAAGTCTTTTGAGTGAGTCGAGTCATCTGATTGATTCGGGTCATTTGATTGATGTTGGATTGATGGACCAGTCGGGTCGATGAGCGATTGAGTCAATCACTGCTGAAGAACAGATTGGATGGGTTCTATGCACTGTCATTGCTTGTTACAAGTACGCCGCCGAGTTAACGCTGTCGTATATGAAATTTGATTGCCGCGATTATATGTGTTAATATGGATATGGATGCTTTATCATTGTACAGAAGGCACAAAAAGACAAATTGATTCATTATTTGCCTCTAACTCGACATAATACGACTTGTATTTGGTGAGATCGAAGATTTGGTTCTAAGTTGCAAGAAAACAGTCCCTAAAAATTAGGTCATCGAGCCAAACCGCTTAAACCTTGTTTTCCCATAAGGCGAGATCCGCAATGTTAACGCAAGAATGACCTGTCGAAAAATTGCGCGTCTACCATCGACGTCTTCAGGTTCCTTACAGTTCATAGTCGGTGAGGTCAAAATGGATGGACGGGTGTATTGCTGGTACTTGTTTGCCCATAAGGCGAGATCCGCAATGTTAACTCAATAAGGACCTGCTGAGCATCTACCATCGACGTCTCAGGTTTCTTACAGTTCATAGTCGGTGAGGTCAAAATGGAGGGACAGGTGTATCAATGTGGGACTGGATGACCGCGTTTGCCAAATCCGATTAAGCGCTAAAATATAAGGTCGATGATCGAGTGAAGCAAGTACTGCAAAAAACTACAGTAGTCGAAACTTGGTTGATGGGATCAATCACTACTGAATGACATGTTGTTCTGATTGTCTTGTCCAAGATCTGACCTGTCATGGTTCCCTGCTTGTGTTGCTATTCTGTCCTGCTTACCCTATTTTGTTAGACTATTTTTTTATTATCATGAGTTTTAAAAGGGGGCATGGGCGCGCAAGAGAATTAGCAGACACAGCATGGACAGTGACAAGAGGATAAAAGACAGCCTTTATAAATATAAATTTAATATTATGTATGGGGGGAGTAGAACTAATATAGATAAGTAGCAGGATAACCGGTTCAAAGCCACCGTCTACATTGGGACCGCCATTCTAATGTAGATTTTGGGGCTGTTCTTGTCTAAAACCATTACTGATAGATAGGAATGGTCCCCAAGGTGGTGGAGAACTGGGGGAAGACAGACAACTTGATAGAAAAACTTTGACAGTGACGATGGGAGGAGTGGCCAATACCATGGAGAATATAATTAAGTTAAAATACAATGCGCGGGCATTCGAATGAGAAGGTTTCCGAAATGTATAAAGTCTAATAAAAATATATATTGCTCCACTGTATGGCAGACATAATGTTTAAGGGCTTCCATTTATCTTGGCCGTTTTTGCGCAAGTAGAAATGGAAGAGGGACATTGTAAAAATATACGGATTTTCGGTAAAGAATTATATATTGACAGAGAGCATTTTTATTCTTGGGCTTGGAGTGGGGAGAAGGTTATGTAATCTAAAAGCAATGGTGCCCCCACTCCTATGATGACATGATATAAACTATGTGAGATATATGTTCATGCATGATGCCTAAAGTTAATGAAGAGATGTTCTTATATATGAAGCAGGTCAAGGTCGATTAAATGTTCCTCTATGTATTCATAAAGAATGCAATTTGAGAAAAAGGACATTTTTGGTATATACATATATATATCTAATTGTAACTGTATGCAACTATCTGCCCCTACGGGACCCAGGGCCAAGCACACCAGCCATACTACATTCCTTAGAGCCACACCCTGCAGGCTGGTTTTGGGTGGCAACCCCCCATATTAGGGCATTGCACTGGCCAGTCTGTTGGGGAGTGTCTGATTGGCTGGCTGTGGGAGATCCGGTTGCCTGACCCCCCTTGGCCTATCATGGCCACACAGGTGTCATTCTAATTAATTATTCAAGAAACTTCTCCAGACACTCTGAAGAGGGATCACTCTACTCCTGGCTCTTGAGTGAGACAGGAACCCCAGACACTCTGTCTGATGCTAGCCAAATTCACCTATTCAAATTGAGTGTATACACAGCCATAGGACTCCTGCCCCATGGGCTGTAGGCACTGCTTTCAGTATACAGGCTAAGTTGATGAGACAAGGTGTGGACTGTAGAAGGTGAGGGGTTAGGCTGATGGGTCACTGGTAGGTGAGCAGGTGTTGGTGTCATTAACTTGATTAAAGCACAACACCCTCACTGTCTATCCGTGTGACTTGCCATCCTTTCTTCCTTAGTATTGGTTAGTGTTGGTTGATAAGTTGATACTATTGGTTTAGTATGACTGCATCACAGGTGATATGAAGGGGAAGAGTATTGTAGTAGCATCGGGTGCTCAACCACATGGCATACACACCGCCTGCACTCACACAATACATGAAATGAATAAGAAGGTGTGAACTTTAATATATATGTGTTGATACTATTGTTGATATATGTATATATGTAACAATGGAAGACCAGGAGGCCTTGAATAAGATAAGAGAAAGGGAAGAAAGGGTATGATTGTTGGATGAAGAGTTTGACAGGATAGTGGCACGGATCAGGGCAGAAAGGGCAGAAGAAAGGAGAAGGGAAAGGAGGCACAGGATCAGAGCAGCAAGGAGTAAAGAAATGATGAAGAAGAGGCATGAGAGTAGAGTAGCAAGGAGAGAAGAAATACTGAAAATAAGGAAGAACTTGATAGAGTGCTAGGATGAGCTGAGTCTGTTTTTCGTCCGGTTCTGGCCCAATATATAGAATTACATATAAACTAATTGCAATCAGAAAGAATTAAATAAGGGTGGGCGCGCGATGGTAACTTCATATCTAATCCAAAAACGATTAAGGGAAGGCCGTTAGTAGTGGTGCGCGACGCCACCGGCTCTGTGTTAAAGAATGGTATAGATTTATGTATTATTTTTAATTCGGGAAGGTCGTTGCGGGTGTGCCCGGTGCCGACGGTTCGGGTTAAAGAACGATATAAATTTATATATAAGTTGAAATTCGGGAAGGCCGTGGTGTGCGCGCGTCGCCGCCAGAACCACATGATGGCTCAGTCCGCTTCTAGCCGGCGTAAAGAATAATACAAATTTATATATTGTTAAATTCGGCGCTCAGTCAGTTCTTGTCCGTTTCTCGTCCGATTTCAGATTAAATTAACGTATTTAATGCTAAAATATTGTATTTATTGCTAAAATAACGTGCTTTTATGCTAAAATAACATGTGTGATGTTAAATTGACTTGAAGAACTGAAAATAACTAGCCAGTAGTAGTACAGATATCACAATGGCAGAAGCAGAATTAAATAGAGGGTTTGCCGACTGGTTCACACTTGGGGTAGCCTCAGGGGAGATACCCACAGATGGGGATCGGCTAGTATATTTAACCAAATATGCAGCTGGACAGTTGGAAGCCCAGGCCAGAGTGCTCAGAGAAAACAGGGGACATGGGACTGGGTCCAACCAAGAGCATGCACAGATCCTAGAAGAGAGAATGATGAGAGAGGAGCGCCTGGCGCTAGGGAGAGATCGAGTTAAAGTAGATGAGAGGGCTGTAAGGGACCTTAAGGACCAGGGAAGACAGATAGCCACTGTGGATGGGTCAGACCTGGGAGCACTGAGGACTTGGGTTGAGCAGGTAGGCCGGGCAGGTAGAGTGTCAGAAGCAAGGGGGGCAGATGTAGTGAAGTTTGCACTCAGCCATTCTAGGGGCAACCTCCATGAGGTCATATATTCAGTATATGAAGATGATGCTAACAGCTCATGGGAGGCGGTCCGGGAATGCCTGGTTGGGCTGTTCTTAACAGCCAGGGAAGCCACTGCCCTAATTGACATAGTATTCTCACTCAAGCAAGAGAAAGGGGAGCTGATGTCGGCGTACTGTATGCGATACAGTATGGCAGTACAGAGGGCATGGCCAGATAAAGGGCTGGCCAAGCTGGTGCAGTCCATGGCATGGTAATTAAGAAGTTTGAGGACTCTTTAATTGAGCCAGTGGTCAGGCTGAATGTACACCTGGCCAGGGCAGTTAGCCTAGAGGCAGCCATGTCTGTAGCCAGTGAAAATGAGGAAGGCCTGGCAGGCCCAGGAGGCAGGCTGACTGGGGCCCATAGACAGGAGGAACCCATGGAGATAGGAGCTATGGAAGGTCATGCAAGGGTAGAAGCAAGTGGTAGTGCAGATAGGGCGGCATTTAAGACGCTCCAGGGTGAGATTAAAAGTCTCAGAAAAATGATGGCAGAGCACACTGAGCGGCCAGTACAGGCTGCCCAGTTGGCTGGAGCACCAGCCCCACCATCAACAGTGGTGGTGCAGACTGCACAAGCACTGGCCGTCAATGCTAATGTCAATAGGGGTGAGAGAAGGAGGGTGCCACATCAAGTAGTGGGACGTGCCCCTCGACAGCCTTACCAGGGTCCAGGGCGAGATACAGTCAGGTGTAGTTATTGTGCATATAACTACCACCGTGATTATATAGTTGCTCACCAAGAGAGGTGCAGACACCAAGGCCACACCAAGAAGAGCAGGTCCCACACAGTCAGGAAACTAGGACAGGCATCAGATTTAAGACCATGTATTCAAGTGGAATTTTGCGGAATTTCATATTCAGGTTTAATTGATACTGGTGCCAGTAAGAGCATGATAAAGAGTAAAGTATACAATGCTCTCAAATTGAGAGGATATGCAAGGGGTCAACTACAGCAGGGTTTGAGGCTTCGCTCACTTTCAGGACACTTGATTCCTACAAGGGGAGTGGGGAAGGTCACCCTGGTGGGAGTTGAATGTGATTTCTGTGTAGTGGGAGAGTTTCAACATGATATCCTGATTGGGACAGATGTCATGCAGCAATGTAATGCCATGCTGTCCTATTCAGATATGAGTATTATCCTGAATGGGGAGGAGCACAGGTGGATAGGGACAGAATCTACATGTGCTAGTGTGGCAGGGGCAGTAGAGGAGGTAGAATACTGGAGGCAGAGGTTCCCAAGGGTGTTCCCCCTCCAGGGGGCTGCTCTAAATACTGCAGATGTAGTGGAAATGACCATAGATACTGGGGATGCACGCCCAATTAATCAAAGGCCATATAGGATTCCACTCTCAAAAATGAAATTGGTAGAGGAAGAATTGGAGAAGATGTTGAAAGAGGATATAATAGAACCCAGTCGCAGTGCATGGGCACGCACTGTAATGGTTGTACCGAAAAAGGATAGGTCTATTAGGTTATGTGGGGATTATAGGCGCTTAAATGAGGTGACTCATAAAGATGCTTACCCACTACCCAGAATCCAAGACATCTTTGATCAACTCACAGATGCAAAAGTCTTCACTACAATAGATCTAAAATCAGGCTATTGGCAGGTGAGAATGCACCCAAACAGCAGGGAAAAGACTGCAATCAGTACCCACAGGGGACTGTTTCAGTTTAAAAGAATGCAGTTTGGCCTGACTAATGCACCTGCAGTATTCCAACGCATGATGAACTCAGTTCTGGCAAAGTTCTTGGGGAAGTCATGCCTAATCTACCTAGATGACATAGTCATCTATTCCCGGAATGAGAATCAGGACAGGGCTCATGTGGCAGAGGTCTTGGCCACCCTAGAGGAGGCTGGCCTGGTCATTAAAGAATCAAAATGCTCATTTGGCCTGAGAGAGGTTAAGCTGTTGGGTTTTGTGGTGTGTGCTGAAGGTCTGAAAGCAGATCCTGATAATGTTGCTGCAATCAGAGATATGGCCCCTCCCACTGACAAAAAGGGAGTGTGCTGTGTGCTGGGATCTGCCAAATATTATCGACAATTAATGGTTAATTATGCCGATGTAGTAGCACCACTGACCCATATGACCAAAAACTCAGTGAAATTTGAGTGGGGGGCTGAGTGCCAAAAAGCCTGGGGTGAGTTAAAACAGCTCCTTTTGGACTGTGTGATACTCAAATTTCCAGATCCTAAAAAAACGTATAAGCTCTATACAGATGCTTCAGATTACAGTATATGTGCTATATTGGTAAGAGAAGATGAGAATGGGATAGAAAGGCCAGTACATTTGATTAGTGGGAGGTTGAATACAGCCCAGCTGAACTATCCCACCATTGAAAAAGAGGCATGTGCAATGATATTTGCACTCATCAAATTAAGACCTTATCTGTATGGTGTTGAGTTTGTGATCTACACTGATCATAAGCCATTAAAATGTTTGTTTCAGAAAGAAATGAAGAACAGCCGCCTGCAACGATGGGCCGTGTTACTGGCTGAATATTCAGACCCAATTCATTACTTTGCAGGTGCTTCTAATGTATGGGCAGACATACTGTCTAGGCTGAGACCGTGGTAGTAGCTGAAGAGCCAGAACAAATGTCAGTGGTGGAAATAGCAGGTATGGAGGAGGAGATCCCTTTTGAATATTACCAGTTAGACAGGGAATCCATTGGCAAACTGCAGGCTGACACTCCACAGGTGAGCTTGGCAAGGGAAGATCAGGATGATTATATCCTAATGGATGGGTTGGTGTATTCACTAATTCCACCACCAGGGGGAAAAATCTATCCAAGATTAATGTTGCCAGTGCAGTTCAGAGAACAAGTAGTAGAACGGGCTCATAAAGATGTGGGGCACATGGCAATGACAAAAACATTACAGAGAGTGCAGGAACATTTTAGATGGCCAGAGGGGATGTTGCCAAATTTATAGCAAAATATCCACCATGCTCTCTAAACAGGGTGAAGAGGGATTACCCACTCCCCACTGCATTGCCACTCCCAGTTGCTCCAGGACTGCTGATAGCAGCAGATCTGACAGGGCCATTCCCAGAAAGCAAAGAGGGAAATAAATATCTACTATCTGTCATAGATCACTGCACAGGCTGGGTGGAGGTAAAACCCCTCCCCAACAAATCATCCCAGGGGATCTATGATTATTTAGTAAGAGACTACATACCCAGATATTCAGCACCAGAAGTATTTCTGACTGATAATGGTCTGGAATTTAAGAACAAACTCATTGTGGGATATTTAGAAGAATTGGGTGTGGAAGTAAGACACACCACCCCATACCACCCACAATCAAATGGCATGGTGGAACGTTTCCATGGAACACTAAAAAGCATGCTGGCGAAATTGGTCAATGCTAGAGCCAGTGAGTGGGAAGAATATTTGAGGGATGCACTATTGGCATATAGATGCACATCTCTGGGTCCCACAGGGTTTTCACCATTCTATCTACAGTTTGGTAGACATCCAAATAAACCACAGTCACAGTTATTATACAGACAGACTGGGGAGGTTTCATCACATGCAGCTAGAAGAATTGATGAATTGACAGATTCACTGCAAGAAGCAGTAAGAAACAGGGCCATTAGCAGACAGTATAATACAGCAAGAGCAATTAACAGGGCTAATGCAGTACAGCTGAAAGTGGGAGATGCAGTATTATTGCTGGTTAATGAGCCAGGGCCATTGGACAGACAGTTTGGATTTCCACCTGCCCTCTGATGGCAGAAGTGAGAACTAATGCAACTCATTGTGCAACATGCTCTATGGATAATGCCTTATAGTTATAGAAGATTTACACCTGCCCTCTGATGGCAGTAGCAAGAACTAATATGTGTGGCAGCTCATTGTGCAGCATGCTCTGTGGATAATGCCTTATAGTTGTTATTATTATTATTATTATTCTCTTCTTTGATGCAGGCTTCTGGTAGCCTATACAAAGCATGTAGCTCTCAGCTCTAGTGGTATGCAGCCTCGAAATCATACAGGAATGTTTCTCTGGCCCAGGCCCTGTCCAGCGCATTCTTGAATTGATTTATGGTAGCTGCTTCCACTGCTTCTTCTGGTGGCTCATTCCACATGTTTATCACTCGCTGTGAAAAGAATGCCCCTCTGAGTAAGCTGTTGTACCTTGGCTTGAAAAGCTTGTTGGAGTGACCTTTGGTACTGCTTCCCTGTATGCATCTGAATAGCAAGGCCTCATCCACATTATACTCAGCATTCAGGAACTTCCACATGTTGATCATGTCCCCACAAAATCTTCTGTAGGTGAGGCTTGACAACTTGAGTCTCCTGAGTCTTTCTGGATAACTAAGATCCTTCAGATGTGGCACTAGCTTAGTTACCCTTCTCTGAACAGCTTCAATGGATTTAATATAGAGGTACTCCACCTGCCATCTGATGGCAGAAGTGAGAACTAACAGAACTTATTGTGCAGCATGTTCTGTGGATAATGCATTATAGTTATAGAAGATTTCCACCTGCCCTCTGATGGCAGTAGCAGGAACTAATGTTGTGTGTGGCAGCTTATTGTGCAGCATGCTCTGTGGACAATGCCTTATAGTTATAGAAGATTTACACCTGCCCTCTGATGGCAGTACCAAGAACTAATGTGGGTGGTAGCTGCATAGACCACAGAAAAGACATTGTCTTGACAACTGGAAATGGACCTAAGTCCAGTCTTACCGGTTCGGTTCATGATCAGTACACCGCTGTGAAGACTGCTCAGCGTATTGAGGAACACCCCGAGAGAAGATCCTGATGACGTCATCACAAGCTGGTCTGAAAATTAAACATGAATAGAATTCTATAGTTTGTTTGTTGGGGTGTTATGCCGCAGCAACATTTAAACTAATATCAGGATGGGTACCCACTTTTGATACTGCACACCCATGCCGACTTTATAGTGCTGCCCCATTGGCAGACCGTGCTATTGGCGCCCTGATCCGATATTCCAGTCAGTGACAGTGTTGCTGTGACCAGACAGGGTGGCCGAATGAGTTAGAGTGTCCGTCTCCCGTGCTGGTAGATTGTGGGTTCGAACCCTGGTCGAGTCAAACCAATGACTTAAAAATGTATACTTGTGGCTTCCTAGCCAGGCGCTCGTCATTATTAGGATAGGGCAAGGACTGGTGTGCTCAGTGTCAGGATAATGTGACTGAGTGGGATACCAGGTCATGGTGCTGGCGGCTTGTTTTCCCAGTGGGACAGCACTATAAAGTTGCTATGAATGCGCACTGTCACAAGTCGGTACCCGTCCTGATATGACCTTAGATGTTGCTAGGACGTAAAACAAAAAAACAAACAGTGTTGGTGTACAAGAACAGGATACAAGGCTATAAAAGCCAGGGACCAGGAGATTCTAAGATGGATACATCAGGTAGCGATATACAGAATAAAATCTTTAAAAAATGTGATGCTTTATCACATAAATAAAAGAAAACAGTTTTGAAAGGAAGTGTGGAGGCTCTGGCTGCCAGGGACAGACTGAGCCAACATCAACAACAGGTGTAGGGAGGCTCCTGCCCCACCTGGTGGTTGTGCATGGCACTATCCTGTGAGCCCCCCAGGAGCCCCTGGGTGGCAGCACCGTGCACTTCGGTTACATCTGCATATACGTTGTATATACGTGGGTATATATATACACATACATGCACATATATGGGTGTATATAATTATGCATATATATGCAGATATAACTGTGTGCATATATATATATATATTTATATATATATATATATCTGTATATATATGTATGTGTGTATATGCACATACACATATACTGTGTGGTGGATATACCACACAGAGAGAAATCCCACTCTGCACCCACACCCACACCCACACCCAAAACCACACCCACACCAAGCTCCAGTGGCCATCCTTGTGTACACTGCTAAAACAACAACCCATCTGCCTGTGTGTACATTAGAGTAATGGCTTATATGATGTCACACATCATGATTTGTTCATATTTTTGGTTTATTTCTCATTAACTATGTCCAGTATTTTGATTCTAAGAAAAGTACTTTTTTTAAATAGACCATGGTGGTTTACCAGTAAAAATGACTAATTCCAAAATACAAGCAGCACAATGTTACAGGCAAAATAAGATTATCTCGTTATTTTAATGTAGTTTTAATTGTATATTATGAACATACTATACACAGGAGCATTTTCTTCATAGACACTTTGAAGAGCTACTTACACCCATTCTAATGATATGTTTTGTTAGGTTCCATACTCAATATTAAATTAGTAGCAGACTGTGACAGGTCACCCCTATTTAATTCTATATGTAAACTGTCTTGGTTTTTCAAGACGTCTTCAGAAAGCAAGACGTTTTGAAATCCAAGTCGTGGTCCCTACCTGTTGATACCATGGGTATGACTTGCTATTACAGATAGTAGTGGATTTGGGATAATACAGATAATGGTTCCGTGATTCATTTAAATTGTCTCGGTCAATTATAGCTTTGTGGTTAGTATATGTTTTATTAGTTCGATCAGGTGTTATAGGTTACTTTGTGACCACAAAAACCACTTCGATAACAAACCTACTGGCGACCAAAGCAAAAAATGCAAGGGAAGCGGAAGACTGGTTGGAAATCATTCGCCGATTGATCAACAAGAGGTTGTTGACTAGTTTGCAACCAATCAGTGTTCGATTGCAGATCAGACACAAATCAGTCTCCAAAAGGAAAGTTTGTTTTATTTAACGACGCCTCTAGAGCACATTGATTGTTATCATCAGCTATTGGACGTCAAACATATGGTCATTCTGACATATTTCTTTGGGGGAAACCTGCTGCTGCTACATAGGCCAATCTTTCTGATAAACAGCAAGGGGTCTTTTATATGCACTTTCCCACAGACAGGACATCACATACCACAGCCTTTGAGGAAACAGTTGTGGACCACTGGTTGGAATGGAAAATAGCCCAAACTGCAAATGGGTCCAAGTCAGTCTCCAACCAGTCCCTCATCACTCGCCGATCAATCGCCAACCGATCACCAACCAATTATGTCATTGATCAGTTGGCAACCAGTCGGCGATCAGTCGGTGAACGATCGCTGACCAATCGCTAACATATGAAAATGGTTAGCAATCTCCTGGCAACCATTTTGGTCGCAAGGAGGTTTTTGGTGCAACACCTGCAACCTTCTTTCGATCAAAATGGTCGCCAGGAGGTCGGCGAACACAGAGGACCACTTTGCGAACACCCGTTTTTTCTGGTCGCAAATAGTCGGAAGCGTAGTGTGACTGGGGTATAAATGTCTGCATTCGCATCAATTGTGCCACCGGTTGCGACAGAAAGGTTAACCGACAGGGTTACTGACTATGATAAAAACGGCATAGTCCGATCAAAACATAAACATTTCTCACAGGGCGCGGTGGCCTAATCGGTAGAGCGCGGGCCTCACATGCGAAAGGTCGGGAGTTTGGTTACCGGTCAAGTCAAATCAATGACTTTTAAATTGATACTTGTCACTTCCTAGCCTGGCGCTCGGCATTAATAGGATAGGACAAGGAGTGGCTTAGCTCAGTGTCAGGATAATGTGACTGAGTGGGACATCGGGTCATGGTGCTAGTGGCGTGATTTCCCGGTGGGGCAGCACTAAAAAGTCACCATGACTGGGCACTGTCACAAATCGGTATCCATCCTGATATGACCTTGGATGTTGCCAGGACGTAAAACTCCAACAAACAAAAAACAACAAACAAACTTTTCTAACCCAAAGCACTTGTCACCACTTTATCCAACATATCCAACTTAGGTACTGGTGCACTTATTGAAAGTGCACCAGTACAGGTGCATTACTGGCCCAGCCAGGTGCATTACTGTTCTCTACTATTCACTTCCTGTAAATAAATAATGTACCCACCAATACTGTGTTGCCATGCAATTCTTACATATATATATATATGTGGATGTATGTGTATATATGCGCATATATACACATATATTGGCATATAGGTATTTATGCATATATATATGTATATAACGGTATGTTTCTAAGCATATATAACTCGTATACAGACTGTATGCGGCTGTTAGGTGAAAAGGACTCCGGCTATATTACTTTCCCAGTGTTGACACCAGTGGTTCCTGGGTTTGATACCAGGGGTGCTTTCGGCGCTGCATTCGCAGACGGCCTGCTGTCGACCAAGGTGCATTCACTCGGTCTCCAGACGCACCCGACACAACAACTGTTTTCAGCTGACCTTCATTGACACCGGCACTGACGCCAAGGTGCGGCACCGCGCTCCTAGACCTACGCAGCCTATCACTGATTATTGCGGGCCATGTGGTCAAAAGCATAAGTTGCCTGTTAACGAGTTATGCCCTGTACGTCTATCTGCAACAACAAAAAGGGCTACTCGAGCTCACCCACAGATGGAAGACGATATGGCGACAGATATAAAAACGGAGGTGCGTGGTGCGACAGGGGGTGCAGTGAGCGACATTTTGGTGACGGACGAGCAACCTTTGAAGGACAGAGTGGAAGCGTTGGAAAAGAAGCGGCGGGTGGCGGGGTTATTGCAGCAGCAAGAACAACTGGAGGATGAGCTGAGACAACTGGATGTGGCATTGGCAGACTGTGGGAGAGGCAAGTTCAGTCATGCACGCCGGTGCAGTCACCGTCGAAGGTCGTCGTCGTCCAGCTCAGGGAGTCGGACACCGAGCAGGGAAAGAAGGCGGAAGCGTAAGTGGTCAATTAAGCATCACACAGTGGACAGGAAGCAGGTTAAAAAATTTAATGCGTACGAGTTAATTGAGGCAACTTGTGCGTGGTTCTTGGATGCTAGTGCATATAATGATATGGATGCTTGCCATGCTGTAATTAACCATATTAGTTATTTGTGTTCAAAAGCAAAATTTAACCATTTCAATAATACTGCACATGTCGCTTCTGATACCGGGATGCGTAAGTTGGCACAAAAGCAAGGTTTCTCTGCATTTGCTAATGGTAATAGTGACTTAGCTTTGCGGCACTACGCATTTGAGAATATTAAGGATACAAAGAAGTCGGCTAGTTCGGCTGCGGCTTCTTCGAATGCGTCGGGTCGTCTGTTCACACGGGACGGGAAAAAAACGTGTCTTGCACATAATGGTGACCAAGGTTGTACAAGGGACCAAAATACTTGTGATTTTGGACATTGGTGTTCCCGTTGTCGCAGCCGCAGTCACAAACGTAGTAGTTGCCGTAGGGATTGAGGATGTTGGAAAAAATTTAATAAATGCAGGCGTAAAAAACTAGCTAAAGCAAAATATATTAAACAACAGCCTAATATTAATGTTGATAAAATATTTCCTTCCAGTCAGGCTTACGGTAGTAGTTATGCGGTAGTCAAGAATGTGGAGAATTGTGCCTCCGCCGCTCTGGTAGAAATAGCACACATGTTAGCCAATTAAATAGCAACGTGTTGCAGAGTTGTAAACCACTGCCTTGTGGTACAGGTTCTTGATAGAACCGAAGGCTAAGGGAGCAAACCCTAAACAGAAAACTCAGTGTGGCAGCATTAAAGGCGGTTGATGTATGGAACTCCCAACATCTCCCGACCAGCCACTGCAGGGACAAATAGTTTTGCGCCTGTCTTGACATATTCTTGCCGGTGTGAAACCTCTATTTGCTCCCCGAGAGAGTGCCGCTGGTAACTTGCAAAAGCCAGCAGCACTTCAACACTTTTGCAGGCTTTCATGGAATGTAACTCATGCTATCCACCCTACTATACGGAGCCGAGGCCTGGACAGTGTACAGACGACAGGTGAAAAAGCTGCATGCCTTCATGATGCGTTCAATCATGAGGCTAACGTGGAAGGACAAAGTGACAAATAAGGAAATACTCGAACGGACGGGGCTGCCCTCTATCGAAGATCTTCTGATCAAAAAGAATCTCTGGTGGACTGGACACCTCATGAGGATGTCATCAGACAGGCTACCAAAGCAGATCCGCTATTCTCAACTGTCTTCTGGTTACAGAAAGAGAGGGCGCCCTCGTCTCCGGTTCAAGGATACCATCAAGAGAAACCTTAAGATATTAAGACCGACTCATGGACCCAACTCTCACAGCAGAGAGCTAAATGGAGAGCGGCAGTCAAGTAATGAAAGCAGTCTTTGTCACATCGCGACCGACAGCATGATGATGATGATGATGATGTTGGTAGAGGAGCCGAATGGTTATGTGACACCCTTGCCTATTTGGAAACCTATTAATTCAACCTGGTTAAAAGTCATTAATTGTTTAGATGGTTATTCAATAACCGCTTTCGACAGACATTCTGTTGTTGGAAGTAAATGTAGGTTTGCTGTAAGGCAGGTCTGTTTTGAAGGCACTTGCAACTGTGTGCATAAAATTGCAGGAGTACCGGTATAATTTAAACCTTGCCGGGTATTTGTCGAATCTTTTTATCATGGAGACACCGACCCTGATTGGGAGTATATATTGCATGGTGCTATATTTGGATTTAAAATTATTAATCAAGACTGTTGTAGTTCTTATACCAGTACTTACAGTACTCTAGAGGTAATATAGACCTACTCTAGAGGTAATATAGACCACAATAATTTTATAACAAAGAAATTGAAAACTGAGTTGGAAAACGGATATACTTCAGTTTCCGATAAATTGCCTATCTGTTCTCACAATTTATTTTGCATTCCTAAATCTACAGGCGAAGGTTATCGCGTAATAATAGACTGCAGTAAGCCGTATTCGACGTCGGTGAATAACTACATTTCTGACACTTGCTGTAAGTTTAGGTATAAAAGTGTCAACACATTGTTAGCAATGATGGCTCGGAACGATTTCATCGCTGTGATAGACATAAAGGATGCTTATCGTGCTTTAAGCATTCATCCGTTAGACAGGGAGAAGCAAGGTCTTATTTGGAAAATAGATGGTAAAGAAAAATATTTTGTTGATAATAGACTGTCAATGGGGTTATCATCTAGCCCTTATATATTTAGTAAGGTGTCTGACTTCAACTACCGTTGTGCTGTTAGGGGCGGTAATTCAAGGCTAGTCAATTATTTGGATGATTTTGCGGTGCTTGGTGAAACTTATGATGTTTGTTGTATGCAGCAATTGAAATTGATAGCTATACTGCGTAGGCTGGGGTTTTATATAAGTTTTCCTAAATTATTAAGTCCTGCAACCAAAGGTAGATTTTTGGGTATTGAGGTTGATACTGTAGCCTTAAAAGTATAGCTTCCTTCTGACAAGGTTCTGAAATTAAAAGAACATTTGGCTTTATTTACCAATAGGAAGAAGGCGACTAAAAAGGAGTTGGAACTGCTAGGAGGTCGATTATCGCATTGTGCGATCGTAGTTAGGGGCGGTCGCTCTTTTTCGGCACGCATATATAGTGCGGTAAAAGCCTTGAAACATCCATATCATAAATATAGAATTAATTCAGCCTTTCGTACTGAGATATGTTGGTGGTTAAAATTTGTTGATCAGTTTAATGGTGAACAAAAAATACTATTGAACCAGTCAGAAACTTTTGCAGTATATACTGATGCTTCGTTACATGGTTATGGTGCTCTTCGTGATAGAGACTGGTGTGTGGGATTTTTCAATGACTCCATTCCTGTTAATTGTTTGACTCACCATGTTGCTCCCACTCCTGACAGTATATCACATGAGCACATAAATATAAAAGAAATGTGGGAAGTAGTGGCAGCTGTTGATCGCTGGTCGAGCAATTGGAAGGATAAAAATATCATCTTTATTACGGACAATAACACTGTCCGTTCCGCATTGGTGAAGGGTACATCTAAAAATGATACTATACTGTCATGGTTGAAGCGTATTTTTGGGGTTTCAATACGATTTAATTTTAATATATCGACAGTACACATTGGTACACATGACAACACTATATGTGATAGTCTTAGCAGGTGGGATAGCCCGCGCCAGCTTGGGAGAATTGCTAAGTTAGATAAGATTGAAGGATTATGTTGTTCTCATTTGTTCAAGGGTTAGTGCGTAATTTTGATAATTTATGTTTTAGGACTGGCGGCTCTGAAAGTTGAGGCTAAGTCGCTCGCCGCGCAGTATTACGCACCAAACAGTCTCGCGACGCGTTCAATGCAGATACGTAAATATTTTAAGTTTATAGATGAGTTTCAAGGTCTGCTAGCGCCAACTCCTTGTCCTGCAACTCAAGTTGCTATATATATAGCTTGGCTATCTCATTCATTGACATACAGCTCCATAACAAATTACTTGTCCGCTTTAAATTTCTTTTTAAAATCTGAGGGCGTGTCTCCTATAGACTACAAGGACCATACGGTAAAAACCACCCTCGATGGAGTTAAGCGGAAGCTAGGGTGTGCGGTACATAGGAGTTAAACCTTTATTACCATGTAATTTGTTGACCATGTTTGCTTTTCTTTCAAATTCTCCTGGTCATATTGCTACTAGGGCTGCCATATTGACTGGCTTCAGAGGACTGTTGTGTAAGTGTCAGTTGACGCACTCAGACTCGGTCTTGCAACGCTCCGATTTTGAATTTTTCTCTTGGGGCATGCTTATTTCTGTAAGGAGATCAAAAACAATTCAGTTTAAGGAGAAACGTCTATTAATTCCCATTGCTGTAGTTCAGAATAAAGATTTGTGTGCGGTATATTGGACATTGCATTTTAGCCAAACTCCGCTGTCTTGTAACGCACCGGCGTTTCAAGTTCCGTCTCCGGAAGGTGGGTTCATGCCGTTAACCTAAACTGTGCTGCAGTCAACTATTAAATATTTGTGTATTGTATCAGGACTTGATCCTGTCGATTACTCTTGCCACTCTCTTAGGAGAGGTGGCTGCACCTTTTTGCACATGCAAGGTGCGACTATAGAAGAGATTAAGACATGCGGTGATTGGCGGTGAGACTGTGTGTATAAGTATATTACGATTGATTGATTGATTGATTGGTGGTTGCTTTACGCCGTGTCGGCAGCATAGGCCATATTCACGGCGAGAAATGTTTGTTTTTTGTTCAAACCATCGCTTTTACATGTAAAAGCAGACAATCAATTATGTGCCAATAGACACTAATTAAATTAGAAAGCTCACAATCATATATCTGTGGTCAAGGGAAACAAATTCCCATAGAAAAAGAAAAGTTTCATTAATAATTAATAGAATCCATTTAGTAAACTATATAAGGTGGTACAGTCCAGCTGCCCTCAAAAAGGCTAAAATGTTTTCCTGTTTTACCTTAGTAAAAAGGTCATGCATACTGCCTGCAGTGTAGAACCGTTGGCGCAGGGCCAAAAAATCAACGCAACTTAGTAAAATGTGTTTGAATGTCAGTGGGGACTGACACCCAATACATTCAGGGGGAGGTTCCCCCTTGAGCAGAAAAGCATGTGTAAGCCACGAGTGGCCAACACGGCAGCGACTAAGGACCACTTGGTCCCGCCGACCTCCCGCATGAGTCTGTGGTGGCTTTCCCACAGATGGTTCAATTTCTTTAAGTTTATTGATGTTTTCATCCCACTCATGTTGCCATTTGGATTTTATGTGGGTGGCTATTAGTGGTTTCAGATCAGAGTGAGGGATCAGACATGGTTCAAGATCACAGTTCAGGGCCTTCTTCGCAGCCCGATCAGCTCGTTCGTTTCCTTGTATGCCAGCATGGCCAGGCACCCAGCACAGGTGGATATCATACCCATCTGTTGTCAGTTGGTTCATTTTATAAATGACCATTGCTAGAATAGGGTGATTCGTTTTCAGTCCAGCAACAGCCAGGAGGCAAGAGAAGGAATCACTGTATATAACATAGTTAGTGTGGTTGGATACCTCGATATACTCCAAAGCGAGAAGGAGTGCTCGGGCCTCTGCAGTGAAAATCGAGCTCTGATCTGGCAAACGTACACCAAATTTTTCCGTCGGCAGACTGCCGCAGCAGCTACCCGGCTTTGGTCTTTCGAACCATCAGTATATATGGAGAGGTGGTCTGCAAACTAGCCTTGAATCTCTGCATGCAGTCCTTTGTACTCGAGTGGATGTGTCCCAGATTTCCTCAGTTCCGTGAGTCGGAGGATAACCGATGGCTTTCTCAACGCCCACGGGGGATGTTCTGGGACTTTGGCATCCTCCAACACGTCCAAATCCACGCCTAAGGCCTCCAAATGAGGTTTCATTCGGAGCCTCAGTGGCCGGATGTAATTTGGCCTGGCTTCATACCTGGATTCGTCATGTTGCTCGAATAGACAATTGTGTGCAGGATTCAATGCATTAGTTTTTATCTTGACTACATATTGCATGGCCAGTTTGATTCTCCTGTTATTAAGTGATGGTTCATTGGCTTCGACATAAAGGCTCTGAACTGGTGAGGTGCGGAAGGCCCCAAGGGCCAGGCGCAGTCCCTGGTGGTGGATCGTGTCTAGCAGCCCAATATATGATTTCCTTGCGGAACCATATACTATGCTGCCGTAATCCACTCGTGAACGAACCAAGGTTCTGTACACGGAGAGCAGAACATCTCTGTCCGCTCCCCACTCTGAGCTGGACAGCACCCTCAGAATATCCAGCGCTTTCAGGCATCTTGTTTTCAGGTACTTTATATGTGGCACAAAAGACAGTTTTGCGTCGAGAATGAGGCCCAGAAATTTGGTTTTCTCAACGACTTTAATGGGATCCCCATCCAGGGTCAGCTCCGGTTCCGCATGTATTCTACGCAGCAGGCAGAAGTGCATGCAGACTGTTTTGGTCTTGGAAAATTTGAAACCGTTCAGAACTGACCATCGATGGATCCCATTTATGCTTGGTTGTAGCTGTCTCTCTATGACATTCATGTTAGCACCGCTGTAATATAAAACAAAGTCGTCCACGAAAAGACTACAGGAGAGCCCCTGCTTTACAGCAGCAGCAATACCATTGACCTTGACCCCGAAAAGGGTCACGGCCAGTATGCTGCCTTGAGGTACTCCTAGTTCCTGTGAGTGTAGGCGGGAATAGGTAGTCTTGACACGGACGCGGAAATGCCTGAAGGCAAGAAAGTTCCTGATGAAAATTGGCAAGTGGCCACGAAGGCCAATCGCATGAAGATCCTCCATGATGCCATGCTGCCACGTTGTGTCATAGGCTTTTTCGAGGTCGAAAAAGACAGCCACAACATGCTCCTTCTTAAGGAAAGCATCTCTTATGAAGGTCTCCATGCACACCAAATGGTCGAGGGTGCTGCGGCCCCGTCTGAAGCCACATTGAAGTATATTACGTTGCCGCTTTCTATTAGGATATTGAATGATATGCATGCTGCTAATGCAATTGACAAGTGTGCAGTCTAGACAGTTAGTCTTCCTGCTCAGTTTTTTTTTTTTTTACCTTTGTTTTTTTTCTTTTCTTTCTTTCTCTTTTTCTTCTGGGCTGGGGTTCGGGCGTTCGCCCTTGGGAGGTGCCCAGCCAGATATCATTACCATGTTGACTATGTGTCTATTTGAGTGTGATCATCGACAGTTGCTATTCGATATGAGTTATACAAGTTATTATACAAATTTGATGCTGTTGTACATCTTCAACATTCAGGCTTAAGGCTGTTTCTTGTTATCATGCCTTCATTATACTTGTGCAAGTGGAATAAACTGATATCGCCCTTATGTTCAATTGACTATTGCCTCCTCTCACTTACAACTCGTATACAGACTGTATGCGGCTGTAAGGCGAAAAGGACTCCGGCTATACTACTTTCCCATAGTTGACACCAGTGGTTCCTGGGTTCGATACGGGGTGCTTTCGGCGCTGCATTTGCAGACGGCCCGCTGTTTGACCAAAGTGCATTCACTCTCCAGACGCACCCGACGCAACAACTGTTTTTTTCTTTTTCTTTCTTTTTTCGGTAGGGCAGGTGCCCAGCCAGATATCATTACCATGTTGACTATGTGTCTATTTGAATGTGATCATCGACAGTTGCTATTCGATATGAGTTATACAAGTTATTATACAAGTTTGATGCTGTTGTACATCTTCAACATTCAGGCTTATGGCTGTTTCTTGTTATCATGCCTTCATCAACCAGGCTTCAAGATTGGCCATCTAAACATACGAAGTCTCCCCAACAAGATTGACCAACTAAGGATAGACCTGCCTGAGTCAGGATTTGATGTCTTCACAATATCGGAAACATGGCTCAACAGTCACATGGAAGATAGACTAGCCAGCGTACCAGGCTACCAATTCATGAGAGCCGACAGAAAAACAAAACGGCCAGATGGTCAAACCAAACAAGGAGGTGGACTGGGAATTTATTCAAAAAATGGGCTACATACTGATACATCGAAATATGAGGACCTTAACCTCTCCAACTGCAACATCGAACTACAATGGGCAATTGTAATCAGACCTCACACCAAGAGTATACTCATCAGCAACATATATAGGCCTCCAGATGGCAATCTAAACGAAGGAAATTGACCTTCTAAACGAATCCATGAGACAAATAACCGACATGGACAAATATGAGATACTCATACTAGGAGACTTTAATGTGGATTACAATGAAAAGAAACAGACTCTGTGGGGAACAATGACACAATTTGCTGCAGATCATGAGCTCCAGCAAATGATACACAAACCAACCAGGATAACCAGAACCTCTGACAAAACAATAGACCTAGCATTCACCAATATTAAGCACTGCACAAATGCAGGAGTTATCAATTATAATATAAGTGACCATAAACCAATATACATACTAAAAAAGAAAATAAGGAATGACAAGAGATCTGCCACCTACTGGGGACACTCATACTGAAACTGTGACCAGAGAGAATTCGAAAACTTACTGCAGGAATTCAACCAAAGAGAGCTCCTAGTGGAACGAGACCCAAACAAATGCTGGGAAATGCTTAACACAACAATAACAAAAGCGGCTGACATGCATTG